>OX457039.1:69844499-69898938 GCA_949752735.1 Lumbricus terrestris
TTTGAACTAAAAAAATTCTGAGTATTTTTGAATCAATTTGTGCTGCAGGCACTCTGTTCTTCTTCCTATTATAAGGCTAACAATAATAGTATCAATAGCAATAATAACGACAATAATAAAACTGCTGCTGATGATGATGATGAAAATAATAATAAATAATAATAATTAATAATAATCTATATCTATAAGAAAGGATGTACGCTTATTTGTCAGTTATGCACGCTCGCATTTTAGCAGCTACTGACCTCAAACATTTTATTTAGATAAACGTTCACCACAAAAATCCAAGTACGCTATTTTCAGCTTTTTATTCACTTTAGATTTCGAAAAAATAGACATTTTAAACTTCTCTGTGTTAATGTATGCGCTAGCGGCAAGCCTGTCGCGTCGCCGTATTTCAATCGTTTTTCATTAACGGCCTGCATGTTGCAGTTGACGTCATATTTTGACGTCATTTTTCGCTTACCATGAAAAGCATACGCTGTCGTACAACCCTGGGAAAAGATACATGCCTTCGGCCAAGGAGTATATAGCCTCGATTCTATTTTTATAAATGCTTGGTATATTTTTATATAATGCTTGGGATGATTATTTATAAAGAAACAGAGTACCAGCGTAACTGCACGTTGCCATGCATATTTTCACACTTATCTGAAACGCCACAACTAGACAGATGTTTACACGGGCCACCTCGCCTCCACACACCTCGGCCCGCAGGGCCGAGGTGTGTGGAGTGCGTGGGGGTGGGGGGGGGGGGGTGGTGGGTGGGGAGGAAATTTTGCCGAAAACTCAAATTTCACGGGTTGCGTACAAGTGGAGGTCGGAGTGTTGTGGGGTGCAGTCGGGTGGTTGTAGGTGGTGGGGTCGTGGCCGGGAGCGGGTTGAATCCTAAATTTCCCGGGCAACGCCGGGTACCCCAGCTAGTAATAATATAATAATGATAATCTCCATGACTATACAACGCTTGAACGCTGTGGCTTTCACATGGTCTTTTATTAAGCCCTTAATTGACATGGATGAGGGTGGTTGGACTCGCTAAAATTCACACAGCTTTTACTCTGTTTGTCTATTTGGAATATTTGTTGGAACAATGAAAATAATAATAATAATGATAATAATAATAATAATAATAATAATAATAATAATAATAATAATAATAATAATAATAATAATAATAATAATAATAATCATAATCATAATCATAATGATAATAATACTTAGAAGCGCTCCAGTCCAGCAACGGCTAAATAATTCAGTTTTTAAACGATAAAGGAACATAGTGGTGTGACCTCTGTATACTCTATAGGCCCAAGGTGGAATGCAATAGGGAGCCTTATCCAAGCTCTATGGGACAGCGAACCTTCTGAACCTTTTCAGACTCACGAATTCCATTTTAATTTCTGGTCCCGGTGACGGACCCCACTGAAATTTGGCACCTTTTTGCGCATTATCGTGACTGTGCGACTCTATAATCCTATAATTATAATAGTAGGCCTAGGCTACATCATGTTATAATATAGCCTAAGCCTATAAATTATGTTTCTGCACTCTTGTAGTACCGGTACAAATGTATATAACTAATAAGATTACAAGAAATTTATTAGAATAAAAAGCTCCCTACTCAGATGCGCTTCCGACTACAGCGCGGACACTGCATCGGAGTTTCACGCTGAAGCGCACGAGCACAATTTAGAGTGAAGGACTTGCTCAAGGTACATGTACCTACGCGGCGACTTGAGGTGAATTCGAACCTGGAACTATCCGGCTTCAAGGAACCGAACCTACCACCACACCACGGCGCCCCACAATATAGATTGGGTTAAGGTGTCTGCTTGTCTGGGGTCTTCTGACAAAATTAATTGTGCAACGAAGTAGATTCATAGACAGCTCAAGATTTGTCTGCAGATGATGCTAGGACGGAGAGGCAGTCCGGCATACACACAGAAACAGACAGGCAAACAGACAGATAGGTAGAGGTAAGACACTGAGAGAGAGACAGTCAGACAGACGGAAAGGCAGATAGGCATGCAGACACGCATACAGATATGTAGAGGTAGACAGTGACAGCCAGACAGCAATACAAACAGATACAGAGATAGGCAATAAAAGAGACACAGACAGAGAGAGAGACAAAAAGACTAACCTGTATCCGATGACGAACTATTATAATTATAGAGGTGCCGTGTTTCTCTATCGTGCGATTGGGAATATTGTTGGAACTAATATTGCATGAAAACACATTTTTAACGATTATAATTATTCGCCTTAATTTATTATAATGTGAGCGCAGCTATCCGAATTCGATGAGCAGAATGCTACAAAAAGGGTAGGAAGAGTTTAAAAACAGACACAGCCATCGTCAACGTAAGACATAAAACGCCGTGAAACTATATATTCCCGAATTGAGACACCAACAAAAGCTTATAATAAACACGTTTATGACAATGGAAGCAGGGTTGCAAGGTCGTATGTCGTGCAAAGCGTGACTTTTCAATTCGATCGCGGGTGAAAATTTCGTTTTCGCGCTATTTGGGCTACTATCGAGATGTTCTGCGGTTGCTTCGACGACATTAATTTTTTGAATTCACATACATTGACTATCTATCCGGCTCCTGTCCAGTCTTTTTGTAGCCAACCTATTTCTGTCGCCCTCGCAGACAAAGGCACTCGGACATGGGCGCCCGCAGCATAGGTCAAGGGGGGTCGCGTGACCCCCCCTGGAAATCATGACAAAATATCAATAATGATACTTTCTGGGAAAATGTAAGTGGTAAAACGGGAAAGGATGCATTTGCACCCACCCCGAATTTGGACAATAATTGTTTAAACAGTTGGCCTACATGTATTTTGCGTACGCCGTATGGGGTTCAAATAATGACCACAACATGGTCACAGTTTCTGAACTAGCCTACATCCTGTATCCTGTTGTATATACGATACATACTGCAGGGTCACAGACGCACAATTTATGTGGTGTCTGACACTGTAATTAGATACGGCTTGCATGGGGTGTTTGGAGATATCTTGAGAAGCGGTCAGCGCAGCTGGCGATGGACAAGGACGAATGGAGTGGAGGAGATGCGCTGCCCGATATGCAGACTTCACAGGAAGGACTCAGCAGTAATAATTAAGGCACTGTGCCACTGTCCACCAGGCAAAGACTAGATCTGGATAATAAATGCTCAAACACATTCATGCTATTTCTATCCTCTCAATATATTTTCACACACACTCATACACACATAATTATATACAATGAACAAGTCAGTAGTTTAAAGTTATATTTATACAATAATACATGTATATAGACAGGTCTATAGCCCGTAACCTATGAACCGTTTACAGCCGATGGGCACCGCAACCACCGTCTGGTTGAGTGAGAGGAGAACAGGGCCTATGCATTATAACCCCATGCAGTTGGATCGCCTTTCGTTCCCTCAAACACCGGCGACCTGTAAGGTGTTGAATGAGGTTGCACATGTTGGACAAGCATGAAGGAGATTCTTAAGCCAGAGAGGCGAAAGATGAGATACACACTACACAGGACTGACTGAGACAGATGAGGGGAGGGTAATAAAATTGGGCCGCTGAAGACCGGATCATTAGCATATAGTAGTGGCTTCTATCCCTATAAGGTCGGGCGCAAATTGAACCAAGTGAGAAACTGGGAGGGATGAGAAACGAGCTAAACTCACGTCGGGAGGAGGAGGAGGAGGAAGGCCGCCCTTAGAGTGGAAGACACCGGCCCCGGAGGTGAAGGAGGGGAATGAAGCCAGATTGTTTAGGAGGGATCGTAACCTCTGATGATTAGAGTTGCTGCAGAACTGGAGAGTGGATGATCAAAAACAAAAGCTGACCGGGGACATGGAGTTCAGTTTATAACCTGTTATCAGTTACGGTCCGCATGATCTGACGACAACAGAGCAGTATCTGAAACGACACACTGAGTTTTAGAGAAAAAATTTCGGACAGCTATTAATGCACTGCAGAATGCTATGCCAGTCGTCAACTGGTCTGCCTCGTCGCCTTCCAAACGCACACCATGCACTCTGCCATCGCCCCAACGGATCCACGGCTATTGTGTGACGTCTATTTAATTGGAAATCACAGTTGTAATTAATGTAATGATTGGATAGACTAATTAGACTTTAATTGTCGACCTGCATGTCCTGCACTATGGATAATTTCTTTTATTTGAATGTTGTCCCTTCATTTCATTATCTGCCTTTTTCTAACTCAAGTCTTCTGTTTAGCCTTAGCTCAGTGCATGGACTGGAGCACCCCTGTTCAGATTTCTTGAAGAGTCACTACACAGGTTCCTGGAATGACTGTATGAGTGAATAGTATAATTATGTAATATTATAGTTGCATAGGGCCAAGATAGGTTGCACTTAAAAATGAGTCTTCAACTCTTCATACATGCAATTCCATTTGATTCTTTGAAATGAGGGCACACTGCAGTGACAGTGCAGATGGTTGACAAAAGTTCCACGTTGCAGCATATACATTCAGAAATGTTGCTTGGCAGACTGTGTACCATGTATAAAGTGTATAATATTATATATATACATGTATATACACACCTGGTATTAGGGTTAAGGCTATGTATATGGATATATGCATGGCATGCCTGCCGCCAGGAACCATAACCAAGGGTTTCCCACATAAATAATAATAGCCAAATAATAATTAGACTGTGTCAGGTCTAGTGCACGCAGCATGCAATGTTGCTCTATCAACTGTTGTTAATGACAAATGAAAGCATTTGTAAAAGTATTTTACTATTATAAAAATATATAGAGTAGGCTATAGGCCTACAATACTGAGAAAAGAATTTGAAGTTAAACTATAAGTAGGTCCACACTCCACAGGGTAGTCATTCTATTGTATTATAAATACAACTAAAAAATTCTGTGATAGTATTTAAAATACTAGTTTAAAAACTACAGTGTTTAAAATAATTTCCATAACTGAATCAAATGTAGTTAGAAATAAATTAGAACAAGAAGAAAAACATGTTTGATCATTCAACCACAGTATCTTGCACATGTAGAAACTGTTTTAACAAGCTGGCCAAATTTTGCCCCTGAATTTTCTGTGCCCTGGAAAAAGAAATGACGTCCCTGGTACTGTTAGTCAGTTATTAGCGCTATAGCTTTTTAACATGAGTGTACGCTATACATTAATAATAATATGTGCCATAAATCTATAGTCGGAAATTGTTGAAAGATTTTGTTCGTCGCATTGCAAAAAACCTCGTAAGTAGTAGTACGGTATATACTGAGACAATGTAATTGTGTAAGCTGCTTATAGTTTTTAATGACATTTTGTATCTTAACTCTTCTGGTCATGACTGCGGGCGCCCATGCACTCGGACGAATATAGGTCTAACAGTAGGCCTACCGGAACCATGCAACCTTAACATTGTTCCAGCCGAGATGCTGTCTATTTCCCACATTTGCGGAGTTTACCGAACGTAGGTCCCTACATGTACAAAGACAGGTCTCCGGCAAAAAACTAAAGCTATCTGCCATCTATTTTTCTTTGAATGGTTTCGTGACGTGTCTTCCAAAGTGACTATAGCATTGGCAGAAAAGCTTGTGTTTAGTGTAGACCTGCCTAGAAAATGCGCCGAGTCTAATAAAAATGAGGTCACGATATCAGTTCATAATTATCCACGCAGTCTTTCTTTGTGTGTAACCAAGACTTAGTGTAGCTTTCGTTCAAATTCGTTGAGATAGAATGTAGTTTTATGAAGTCCATTGTACAAATAATTATTATAATATGGAAATGAGATCTCTTATGATGACTTTCTCGGGTGTATTATCGTGTATATTCTTCTCCGCAACTTTGATTCATTTGTCTCTTTACTTGTCTGTCTGTTTGCCTGTTTGTCTGTCTCTGTATTTGACTCTGTCTATGTCTCTGTCTGTCTGTCTGTTCATGACTATCTGTCTCTCTCACTAACTCTACAGTCTATCTCTTATAATTTATTATAATATGTAGGTATGCAAAACACACACTCTCTCTCTCTCTCTTGTCTGTCTCTGTCTATCTGTCTGTGTGTCTTTCTGTCTGTCTTTCTGTTTGCCTCTATATCTGTCTCTGGCTCTGGCTCTGTCTCTGTCTCTGTCTCTGGCTTTGTCTCTTTTTCTCGCTCTCTAGCCCTGTCTCTGTCAGTCATTTCTGGTCATTTCTCCTCATTCGCTCTTCCTATATCCAAGCACTGCGTGACTGAACTTACAAGTATCTATCAACGATCTGGTCCTGAGGCAGAGGATTGTAATGGAGCTATTGCTCATGGAAGTCTTCTGCGTTTCTGCCATATTTTTCACATTCATCAGAGGAGTTTTCTGCGCCGTCCACATTTCGTCTGTGGTCTGCAACATTTTGCCCATCTTCAAAGAATCCCTGGCATCAGGCGGAAGTCATTTCGTTCAAAGATGAACCGCCATCTTTGATTTATCGTACCGACGGTCTCACGTCGACGCCGCACGAGACAAGAGCAACACCGAAAGACGTGTATCATCTCCGTACATTATAGGGTTTGTTGTTGAAGACAATGTCTGCTTGAACGAGACGATAATGGGGTTAGAAAAACCTAGGAAACATAATCTCTTGTGTATGAACACAATACTCATGTTGTATAGTAGTCGCCATTAACGTCATCTTTGCTGTCTAGTAGAACCTCTATTAAAAATTGTCATAACTTAATTGTAATTAGCAGATGCCACTTGGCCATAATTCCATTAAAATTGATTCATTCTCATTTAAGCCGTGATGTTCTTTATTTAAACGGGGATTCATTTAACTCTTAATTCCGTTCTCCCCTTATTAAACGTATCCACGTCAAAGTGTTTACCACAACCCAGTTTTTCTCTGTTTAGACTTTAGACGAAACATTTTAACTTGCAGTGCTGTATATCCCACTTATTTATGATATCCCAAATGGAGCGATTCTTTTAACTCAGTTTCCCGGTAGAGTAATGGTTAACACGCTGGCCAAGAGTGCGAGAGGTAGCAGGTTCGAGCCCCCGTTGGGCGGATATGCTTTGTAGGCTGCCATTGGCGCCGTGTAATTACAAAGCTGTCTGTTCAGTTGGTAGTTAAGTTTAATTAAGATTACTGCATAACTTGTAAATGTAAAGCGCAGTGCGTCTTGCAGGCGTTTAATTAAAGAAAAGATATCATTATTATTATTATTCCACCTAGTCTCTGTTGGAATGCATAATTTAATATTATCCATAGGATGATGATATTCACGTCAACTCCCGGGGCTACAATCTTTTCTACCATATTCACATCTATCCGGTCGGTATTCATCTGTATTCCTGTGTCGCCAATCGACCTTTAAAGGTCACAGCATTAATATGTCAATGTCACTCATCCGGTTTCCACACATTATCATCGGGGAATCTTTCACGACCACTGATTTCTCCTTCTCCTCCTCTTTTTCTTTCTTCTCCTTCTTCCCCTCCTTTTCTTCCTCTCCTCCTCTTCTCATTCCTCCTCCTCCTCCTCCTCCTCCTCCTCCTCCTCCTCCTCCTCCTCCTCCTTCAACACCTGTTCCTCGTACTCGTTCTCTACTTTTTCATTCTCAAACCCGTAGATCTGCTCCTTTCTGTCAAGTGTCCTCCCGTCTACACGTCTCACCCTTCCTCCCTCCTTTGCCTCAGTTCTCTTCCTCCTCCTCCTTCTTTTCCTCCTCCTTTTCCTCCTTCCGTCTCACTCATCCTCTTATTCTGGCCACCCTTTCGGTCCTCCTCCTCCTCCTACTCCTCCTTCTCTCTACCTTCGAAACTACTCATCCTTCTCCGCCTCTTACTCTTCCTTCGCTCATCCTTCTCTTGGTACTTCTTCAATTCATCCCATGACATCACATTCCTCCTCTTTCTCCCTTTGCTCTTCATTCTCCCATTCCTCCTCATTCCCCCATTCCACCTCATTCCCTCTTTGCTCCTCATTCTCCCTTTGTTCCTCATTCTCCCTTTGCTCCTCGCCTCCTGCACCAGTGACCGGTCTTCCCAATCGCGCCCAGTTTAATTAGGGGATCGACGGATGGGGTCCATGATGGATTCTCTTTGAGAGAGAGAGAGACAGACAGACAGACAGACAGAGACAAAGACAGATAGACAGATAGACAAAGAGACTGAGATAGATAAGCGGAGAGATGGCGCTACGAGTCGTGCGATGAATTCCTGATCAACTCTCTACATCACATCCGATTATTATTCTGTCGCCCACAAGTTTAGCCATTCATTCATCCACACATTCATTCAATCATTCATCAACACATTCATTCAATCATTCATCCACACATTCATTCATTCATTCATCCACACATTCATTCAATCATTCATCCACACATTCATTCAATCATTCATCCACACATTCATTCATTCATTCATCAACACATTCATTCAATCATTCATCCACACATTCATTCATTCATTCATTCATTCATTCATTCATCAACACATTCATTCAATCATTCATCCACACATTCATTCAATCATTCATCCACACATCATTCAATCATTCATCCACACATTCATTCAATCATTCATCCACACATTCATTCAATCATTCATCCACACATTCATTCATTCATTCATCAACACATTCATTCAATCATTCATCCACACATTCATTCATTCATTCATTCATTCATTCATCAACACATTCATTCAATCATTCATCCACACATTCATTCATTCATTCATCCACACATTCATTCAATCATTCATCCACACATTCATTCATTCATCCACACATTCATTAAATCATTCATCCACACATTCATTCATTCATTCATTCATCCACACATTCATACAATCATTCATCCACACATTCATTCAATCATTCATCCACACATTCAACATTCATTCATCCACACATTCATACAATCATTCATCCACACATTCATACAATCATTCACCCACACATTCATACAATCATTCATCCACACATTCATACAATCATTCATCCACACATTCATACAATCATTCATCCACACATTCATACAATCATTCGTCCACACATTCATTCAATCATTCATCCACACATTCAACATTCATTCATCCACACATTCATACAATCATTCATCCACACATTCATACAATCATTCATCCACACATTCATACAATCATTCATCCACACATTCATTCAATCATTCATCCACACATTCAACATTCATTCATCCACACATTCATACAATCATTCATCCACACATTCATTCAATCATTCATCCACACATTCATTCAATCATTCATCCACACATTCATTCAATCATTCACCCACACATTCATTCAATCATTCATCCACACATTCATTCATTCATTCATTCATACACACATTCATTCAATCATTCATCCACACATTCATTCATTCATTCATTCATCCACACATTCATTCATTCATTCATTCATTCATTCATCCACACATTCATTCAATCATTCATCCACACATTCATTCATTCATTCATTCATACACACATTCATTCAATCATTCATCCACACATTCATTCATTCATTCATTCATTCATCCACACATTCATTCATTCATTCATTCATTCATTCATCCACACATTCATTCAATCATTCATTCATCCACACATTCATTCAATCATTCATCCACACATTCATTCATTCATTCATTCATCCACACATTCATTCAATCATTCATCCACACATTCATTCATTCATTCATTCATTCATCCACACATTCATTCATTCATTCATCCACACATTCATTCATTCAATCATTCATCCACACATTCATTGAACCCTCATTCTATCTGCTTACCTATTCACTAATTCATTCGTTTATTCATTCGTTCTTTCATTCAATCGTATCTTATCGTAGCTGGACATTTATAAAGAGCCTCCGTCAGTTTGAGCTATTCAGTGGCGCTCTCGATGTAGAATCGTCGTGGAAAAAGAAACAGCTTCAGGGAACGAGTATAGACGAGGAGAAAACCGCAGAGTATAGTGTTAATGGTCATTTCAAGCAGAGGGGCCAACAACAGCAAACGCCCGACGTTGGGATAGAGAGGATTAGTGTGTCAAACAGACAGAAATCAATCATTTGTTTAGTATCCTTCGCTTGCAGTAACACCTCTGAACAGTGGCTTCGACAAACATGTATTTAAAAGGTAGTAGGCTATGGCTACGACGGATGGATATGGAAAACTCAAAGAAAAGGCACAACACTGGGAAGAGTGGCGTCGTTGGGCATCTAGACCTGCCGGGAGGCAGCAGACCTAAAGAAGAAGAGGCTATGGAAAATGGTGAGTTAGAGGAAATCAAACGGAGATTCCACAGAAGCTGACACCTTTTACATAAATTATATTTTCAGTTCGTCTCGCTGACGGTCAGCCATTTTTATTTGCCTCTATCTGTCTGTCTGTCTGTCTGTCTATGTGTCTCTGTCTGTGTTCCTATGTCTCTTCATCTGCATGCATCTCTATGCGCCACCTCAACCCCTCGGTCTCTGTCTCTGCCTAAATGTCGTTTGTGAGCAGTTGGTTTCCATATATTTTCAATCTGTCAGTCTCCCTTTCCCTCACACCGTATCTGTCTCCGTTGGTGTGGATGAGTTGTTTGAGGGGCGAGTACACCAAATTTCTTTTGAGACAACAAGGCTGACTCCGTCACTGGTTGCACTCTGCCAGTGCCAGTCCCAAGCCTGGATAAAAGAGGAGGGCGTCGCTAATGATCTTTCTTATCATACAGTGACGTTAAACTGAAAAACCACCACCGCAACAATACTGACTAAGCAACTTAGTACTAGACATCGCTCAATGAATGGCTATCGCAGTCGAGGTTCAGGCAGGTTGAACAGACAGACAGACAGGCAGACAAACAAACAAATAGACAGGCAGGCAGGCAGACAGACAGACAGACAAACAGACAGACAGCCAGACAAACAGACACACACAGACAGACAGATTGGATTGCTTGAAGACGATTTATTTGTGTCATTATACATACACTTCATCAACTTAGTGGCCAAACTGAACAATTATTATACTATACTATTCTATACTATTTTTGGATTTATAAAGCGCCTCTCACAGTACAACCTAATCAGAGGCGCTCCCAGTGCGAAGATCCCCTTAGAAAAAGAAAAGTTTTAAGGAAACGCGCAGAGACAGCAGTGCTTCCAGATAAGATCTGAGTACGAATTATAGAAGGGAGGCCATTCCAAAGCAAAGGGCCGACAGAAGCAAAGGCACGATGCTGGGCTGTAGCAGTCCGAGACCGTGGTACAAGAAGGTCATGACGGTCTAAAGAACGGAGAGGACGTTTAGTGGTAGTTGAGACAGATAAGATCACAGAGGTAGTGAGGAGCTGAACCCAAGAACATCTTATTGGTAAGAAAGATAATTTTATATTGAATCCTGGCAGTCAAAGGAACCCAGTGAAGGTGCTCAGTCATGAAAGTCGAAATGTGAGAGAAACGAGGGAGTGATACTACTACTACTGCTACTGCAACTGTCACTGCTGCAACTGCTGCCACCACCACCACCACCATTTCATTGATACCAGTAACCGTTCTAGAGGTGCTTTAAAAAGAGAAAGTTATATCAACACTGTTTTTTTTATTTACTACACTTCTATCAAGAAACAGTGCTTGTTACAATTTTGTCCAGATCTTGAAAAAAATAACTTTATTGTAAAACGCTATTAGGCCTACTTGATGCTGTGGAATAACAATCATTACCTGTATATTTTTATGCATAGATCTAATATCAAAAAAAGATAAAGTAAAGAACGATAACTTCTCAAATAGTTGGCGAATTGCGACGTTGTTTCGCAGTTGTGATCAGAAGAATTGTCCTTGACTTCAAGTTTGCGACAGGCATTGCGAAGCCAATAGTGCAAATATTTTCGATTAAAAGCAAAGGTTTCTGCTAGACGCTTTTTTGACCAATTTTGAAACTGACGGATATAGTTATATGCAGAGTTTAACAGCAGCTTATGAACACAAAATAATGCCGTTCACAACGATTCAATAAAGTACTATAATAGCACATCAAGACTCTCTCGGTTAATGGATAAAAAGTGGATGATGTGCTATATAACGCGCAGTCGTAATATGTTTTAGAGGTGTTAAAGCAGGCACCATGATCAAGACAAAATATTTTACATCACCGCAGTGATACTACTACTACTGCAACTGTCGCTGCTGCTACTGCTGCTACCACCACCACGACCACCACCACCACCACCATCACCACCACCACCACCACCATCACCACCACCACTTTATTGTAAAACGCTATTAGGCCTACTTGATGCTGTGGAATAACAATCATTACCTGTATATTTTTATGCATAGATCTAATATCAAAAAAAGATAAAGTAAAGAACGATAACTTCTCAAATAGTTGGCGAATTGCGACGTTGTTTCGCAGTTGTGATCAGAAGAATTGTCCTTGACTTCAAGTTTGCGACAGGCATTGCGAAGCCAATAGTGCAAATATTTTCGATTAAAAGCAAAGGTTTCTGCTAGACGCTTTTTTGACCAATTTTGAAACTGACGGATATAGTTATATGCAGAGTTTAACAGCAGCTTATGAACACAAAATAATGCCGTTCACAACGATTCAATAAAGTACTATAATAGCACATCAAGACTCTCTCGGTTAATGGATAAAAAGTGGATGATGTGCTATATAACGCGCAGTCGTAATATGTTTTAGAGGTGTTAAAGCAGGCACCATGATCAAGACAAAATATTTTACATCACCGCAGTGATACTACTACTACTGCAACTGTCGCTGCTGCTACTGCTGCTACCACCACCACGACCACCACCACCACCACCATCACCACCACCACCACCACCACCACCACCACCACCACCACCACCACCACCACCACTACTACAAAAAATTATAATGAAATTTGCCTGAGGAAGACTTAACGATATTGAAACTTATCGCACTTAATTTTATTGCTGCTGCTGATGATCATGACGACGACGACGACGAAAATGGCGATAATAATAATTTAATGCTTATTCTTTGTTGGAGCTGATGAAGAAACCTATAATTTTTTCAACAGACACAGACGAGCATTGACAATGGCGAAGACCATTTACATCTCCATGCAATTGTAACACGCAAACTTAATTGACATCCTTAATATAATTATTAACATTTACCAAAGACACTTTTCAGCAATTTTACAATTTTTCAGCATTACAAATAATATTGTAAAATTGCATAAAATTTTGTTTGGTCGGAAACGTAGGACTCAGTATGTGGATTGAATGACTAAATCGGGGATTGGTTGATTTTGTGAGGTATAGAACGAGATAAACTCGATGTACTGTATATTTCTTATGTAACACAATGAATTTTAACTTTAAGGTGTCTAAGCTAAAAAAAATCACGAAGAAAAGTTTGATTTATTTTGCTTGTTTTAATAGTTTAGCATGTCATGTCATGTCATGTCAAACACCGACGTCGCCGCGCGACGGTTGGTCACATGCATGGACTAGGGCTCTCCACTGACGCCTATTGCGTGCGGCAGCGAGAAGATAGGATCCAGAAAGGTGGGACCAGGAAAGAATGTTGTCTATCCAGTTAATACACGGTCTTCCACGGTGTCGATAACCCTCTACGTGACCCAGCATGATGGCATTTTCCAAGGAATCCTGAGGGAGTCTAATGATATGTCCGAAATAAGAGAGTTTGCGAGCCTTGATGGAACCCAAGAGTACGGGGGAAGTTCTAGCAAGCCGACAAACTTCCTCTGTTGTAAGCCTGAGCGTCCGGGATATGCGCAAAAGCTTTCGAATAGGCCTACATTTGTTTTCAAAAATTTGAATTTGCTTTTCCTCAGCTTTCTTGAGCGTCCATGATTCGCAACCATAAGTTGCGACTGACCACACCAGGGATTTCATCAATCGGAGCTTGGTTTGGGTGCTGACGGATTTGTTTTTCCAGACCTTCGTGAGCTTCACCATGACTGCCATGCCCATGGCCAGCCTGGACTTAACATCGCCTGAGCACTTGGCGTCACTTGAGATTTTGCTGCCTAGATATGTAAAGTCATCAACCTGCTTGAGACCAACGCCAGCGACGAAAACCTCAAGGACCTCATCGATGTTGGTCATAACTTTCGTCTTTGAAGTATTTATCTTTAAACCATACTCGTCGGCAGCGGTTTCGACTCGACTGACGAGCTCCTGGAGTTCCTTTGATGATGTAGCGATCAAGAGGATGTCATCAGCGTATCTAAGATTACTGATGATCCTACCTCCAATTCTGAAGCCCCCCATGAACCCGTCAAGCGCCTTACGCATCACTTGTTCCGCTAGGATGTTAAATAGGCAAGGAGAGATGTTGCAACCTTGTCGAACGCCTTTCTTAACACGGAACCAGTCAGAGGTGATGTTATCCGTTCTTACGGCCGCGCGTTGTTGTTTGTTTAGCAAGAGCACAAATTTTAGTTGCCGAAATAAACATGTTCACACTGATTATTTATGCTGACCCAGTGTAGTTTTTTAAAGTTGCTGCATGATTTTCTACGAAAAGAGGAAAATCACCTTGAGGCTAAGATATTGCAGCCATAGACCTATAATGTGTTATAAGATTAGTTCGAAGTAAATGCCATTTAAGATAACGGCCATGGAACTGTGAGAACTGCTCGCAACAATGTCTGTTGACATCATTTCACAATTTCGGAACACTTCGGACACTCTTCCTCCAACTGGATCAACTTTTTCTCATTCATTCACTCATTCGTTTCAAGAATTTATGTAGCACCTTTTCAAAAAACCTACTCGGGGGCGCTCTGAGCTCAACCGAGGCAATACAGATTAGGTTTCAGCGCCTTGTAAAATGTATTGGCATTATTTATAGGGAGTTGGCGCAGCTCAAACAGAAGCCCTTGTCAAGTCGTCATTTTTGTGAGTGGTTATCTATCTAATCTATCTAATAAAGCATTTGTAAAGCGCTTCTCACAGCAGAGCTATTCAGAAGCGCTCTCAGCGTGACAGGCCCATGAAAAAAGAAAAGTCTTCAAGCAGCGAAAAGATGCAGGTGAATTTCCTACAAGAATCCTGCCACGAATTTCAGAAGGAAGGTGATTCAAATTAAAGGACCAACAATAGCAAAAGCTCGGTGTTGGGTTAATGATGTTCGTGATCTGGGTACAAATAGATCAAAGCGGTCAGCAGAACGAAGAGGGCGTGAAGATCTTGCAGAAAGAGGCTTACACATTAAGTCACACAGGTATTTAGGCGCTAAGCCCTGCAGGGACTTAGTAACTAGAAGCAAGACTTTGTATCTGATTCGGGCAAAGATCGGAAGCCAGTGAAGGTCATGAGTCATGAATGTAGAGATGTGCGAGTATCGAGGAAGTCGTGCAATAAGTCTAGCAGCAGAATTTAAGACAGATTGTACAGATGACAAGCGAACTTTAGGAAGCCCAATTAGTAGGGAGTTACAGTAGTCAATTCGTGAGGAGATAAAGGCATGTACCATAGTTGTAAACACCTTGGAGGACACAGATCTTCTTATTGCCCTGAGGCGTCTCAAGTGGTAGTAACAGGAACGGGTCAAGAGTGACAGGTGTTCAGTAAATGTCAGAGCACTATCAAGTGTGACACCCAGATCACGAACACTAGAGGAAAAGGTAAAATGAGGGAATAATGTGGTCAGTAATTGAAGATCAAGCTTATGTAATTGTTGTTTGGTTCCAAACCAAATTAATTGGGTCTTGGAAGGATTAAGGCTAAGTTTGTTTGACGACATCCAGAAGTGGAGATCTTGCAACAGAGAGCTCATCCTTTCAACCAAAGAGATCTGCTCATAAGGTAAGCCATGTACAAGAGCTTGTACATCATCAGCGTAAAGATGACCTCTGGCCTGGTGTTTATAGAGGACAGAGGGGATGTCTGCGGTGAAAAGAATATATAAAAGGGGACCTAAGACCGACCCTTGAGGGACACCTAAGTCAACTCTAACCCAGGGTGTTCTAGTGTTACCCAGGACAACCATCTGAGAACGATCTGTAAGGTATGATTTAAACCAATTAAAGGGTGTGCCACATAAGCCAAATGAGAGGTGTAGACGCTGCAGAAGGAGCTCATGATCTACCATGTCAAATGCCGCAGAGGCATCAAAGAGTGCAAGAAGAGAGAGCTGAGATCTATCAATTGCCGTGTAAATATCCGAGAGAAGTGACAGGAGAAGAGTTTCTGTCGAGTGGTGGCTTCTAAAGCCAGATTGGGTGGGAGGCAAAAGCCCAGATTGCTCCAAGTAAGGGACGAATTGAGCTGCAACAAGTCTCTCAAGAGTTTTAGATAGGTAAGAGAGGTTAGAGATGGGCCTGTAGTTTTGGCAAACATTAAGGTCAAGGTTAGGCTTCTTCTTCTGTTGTAGATCAATGCCATAGTACGGTGAGATCTGCCGCAAAAATATTCAGCTCATGACGTATTCCAGGCAAGTGAAAGCAGAGTTCTCTCAACCGTCATGCACTGAAGCTAAACAAATTACGATTGATTGATTGATTGATTGATTGATTTAAACGTAAACAATCTGCTGCCACCTCTCGTCCGATATCACAGCGTTGTTTCAGATCTCCAAATATCTCGTCTGAATTCTCCTTCTCCTCGGGATCACGTGCGGCGACCGGACGGCCCATTCGAGTCCTCCCTCTGGCGAGGATTATGCAAAACTGTTCCAATCCCAGTGCCGTTCTTTTGATTATGACGGATCGGCTTACGCCTGCCATGTCGTCCACGGCGAGTATTTAGCAATATCAGGACGAGACAGGCGGATATTGCGAGCGTTCGCTACATAACCCGCGGGTTATACAACGAACATATTGGAACACGATCGGGATTAGCGTTTCTTTGTGAGCGAAATTGAACGAAGGAGGAGCAGACGGTATTCGACACGGCGTCTCAGCGGACAGGCGATGAAAAGTCTGTTTACAGAACACCTCAAAGGAAAAAAGAGTCTCTGACGCGATGAAGAGAAGCCTCCCATTCTCCCAAAGACCCGTCTTCTTTAGTCTGATTAACTGTTTCGGTCGGCCACACGAAACCGCGCCTCCAGGTTTGATTAACCGTTGCGCCCAGCAGAGACTTGGTCTGCTTTCCCCGATACTAAATATTCTTCTCTCGTCGCTTTCGCAATGAGCCTCATTTAATTACCCAGGGAGAAAAAACAGCGACGCCATTTCCAAGATGGACGCCCGCGACGGCAAATCACCATTTATGGAGATGATATGGCGCAATTGCGCTCGGATTACACGGCGCGTTTGTTGAGATGGCATTCGAGAGTTTATGGGACGCCGTATGGAAAGAAATATTTGGCTAATCGCAGACCATCAATTGTCATTCGGTATTCGCTCGACCGATAGCCGCAGCACGCACACTGGCGACGTCTTAAGCAGTCGGTCTATGCTAACGGCACGCTAGACACCGACTGAATGCTGATTGAACACTGACTTAAATCTGATTGAAAACTGATTGAAGACTGATTTACTGATTGAAAACTGACTGAGCACTGATTGAGCTTTGATTGATGACTGGCTGACAGCTGGTTTTGGGTTAAAAGAAGAGTCACAGTAACTGTTGTTGCTATTTATTTATTTATAAATTTTATTTTAAAGACACCTTCCTAACAGAAGCGATGTGCTGCTGCTTTCATTGACTGATTATTCTTATAAAGATTAGTAATTATAATTAAGTGTTTGAAATCTGTTTATATTGTCATAGTCAATAAACGTTTTGAGACGCAAGCGGGACAGATCGTCCAATGTATATAGCGTTGGTAATAAGGTTTCGAAGGTGTGTAAAGTGTTGTTTCAATTTAGCCATGGTTCACCGTCACCCTAAAACAATGATACTGTTCTTCTTTATAAATTCAGACTGTATAGCTATGTACTATGGTTATTTTCATAGCTTGATTTTAGCAGATGAAAACAATTTGATTGGGAGTCAAATTCAAGTTCATGGCACAATGCAGGGTGACGATCTCTCCTACTTTTCATGATACCATCGCCATCTATCGAATAGAAGAATTACTTAACCTGATGAAGGGAGTCTAGCTGACATTGAACCTGCCTTCTCGTACCAGAAGAGTGTTGCTATAGAACAAACTCCCCATCCAAAAACTGTAGGAAACTTAGGCTACTGAGGGTAAGACTTGCATTCACGTATGGTTGAGTGTGCAAAGAAGTCTTAACTATGGCTTCTAAGAAATACGCGGGGTTGACACCCCAACTCAAAAGTCCTCACCCTGTGACCGCCCCATCAAAGTATTTTTGCGTAGACATAAAATCTGTTTAGAAGTGCTATTGTAGCGATTGTATAACTACGCTACGGGTTTCTGGTCAATAATATTATTATATTATTATTTTATTTAATTTTTTTTTGATCGGTTTCAGAGATCTGATTTATATATATTTGTTTTATTTCTGTATTTTTGAGTTGCCTTTCGTGACCTAGATTTTAATGTTGATTTGCGCTTGACACGGGTCACATCGACCGCTGACGTAGGCAGCAGTCGTTGCTGTTTCATTAATTGGTATATGTTCACACGCTCTCAGCGATCGTCGGTCGCTGTCTTCAAAGGCCGCGCCGCTTGCAGTCGATGAGGGTAATTAAACTTTCGCACGCTCTCTGAGGTGGTCTGATGATCAGAGTGAGCGAGGAATACAGCCAGCCAGACAAGCACAGGCAGGGACACGGATTGAGAAGGAAACACCGTTGGCGTGTGGGTCTGTGTACGTGTGTTTTCTCAAGGTTGAACTGGTGCATTTGATGCCTACGTGATCAGCGGCAGATGGCGCCTTTCAGAAGGAGAGATAGAAGGAGAAAGATAGTGAGCTACAGACAGACGCGGAGATACACAGGAGAGGACGCACGTGGCAGCTGATTCTTGCCGCCTTGAGACAGCTGCACAGCTGCTGGTTCGGCGCGCTCGGCTCTTCAGCTGCGCATGCGTAGTAGAGGGACGCTCTCCTTGTCAGGCAGTAATAAAAGAGCAGCGCAACGCTGAGAGGCTCAGTTGCGCATAGGATCTCAGGGCGGTCGGATGTATTGCGGCGGTTGGTAGTTTTAGGCTCGATCAAGTTGGTGAAGTATGGCCAGGATAAGCGCCTGCTTGCACTAGTTGCGCATACACGGATTCTGTCGGCGATTCATTCTCTCTCGACATGGAGTCGATTAAATAAAAGAGTTTGTTTGTTGCGAGAAATACATCAGCGTCGCTGCAAGTTTTGTCTTCGCTCTCGCTTCGGATATATTCCTGGATTACTAATTCAAGGCCTCTCTTCGCCCTGTCACACGGAGTGATTTATCGTGGGCTTCGAATCGTCAGCGCTCTGCTCTCGTTCTTCGAAATTGTGTTGCGAAGCGGTTGTTCGTATGGTTGCCTAAGGGCGTCTTTCTCAAACGGCTTGGATAAATAGCCGAAATTGTTGTTCATTGCGAGAAATCAGCATCGGATTTAGCTGATCTTTTCGGGCGTTTCAAACTCGACGCCTTTCTGTGTGTGTGTCGTCGCATCTCTTGGATATCGTCTTCGTCGCTGTTCTTCGCACACGATCGGCTTTGTCCCTTGTCTTCGGACATAAGGTACGCTTTATCGGGGAATTAATACGATCGGTTATTAAGATATTTTGGGCTGAACTGAAATTGGCTGTGGGACTTGAGAGTCAATCGGGATTTAATTTAGGCATACTCCGGTTGATAGGTGTTTGCATTGAATTGTTGCATTTGATTTTCATTGAATGTCTTTACAAAGGATAGGAGCTGATAATTGAACTTACTGACTTTTATGTTTGATTGCTTTGAACATAATTGATGTCAATTGAAGATTCAATTGATTGGGAATAATAAGAAATATTAATAAAACTACTGACTTTGATCATTGATGGCATTGAATGCAACTGACGGTGAATGAATACTTGATTGATTGTGAGCTCTAAAGATAGAAGTCATTTCTATAGCGCTATGGAGGAGTCTAGGCCAGTCACCCCTGCTCAGCCTTCACGGCCCCCCTCCTCTATGGAAATTGTCTTAGAAGCAATCCAGACTAATGCTAAGACTACGCAAGATGCGATTGCCTCAGTAGAATTAAATGTCTTGGCGGTGCAGTCCAATGTCGAAGATGCCATTTCATCGGTGCAATCAAATGTAAGAGAGGAAATCTCTTCTGTAAAATCTTATGTCAGAGATACGCAGGATGCAATCACCTCAGAGCAATTAAATGTCAGGGAAGCGCTGACGGAAGTTGTATCACGATTGGAAAGGCTAGAGGCATCGCCGGTACCCAAGCCTGCTGTGGATTTGAACCCTGGTTACCTCACCGCTATTACCACTGCGGACGCGCCATACCACTCGACCATCGGCCTGGAAGAAACTTTGGGTGCTAGGCCCAAAGATTTCACGCAACCTGGTATATTGCGAAGAAGTGATAGATTGGCTAGTAGGCCGCCAATTTCATATAGGGAGTCCGGCAGTCGAAATAACTGGCCGCCTTTCCATCGTTGGGATTCGAACCCGGAAGTCACCTCATCCTGTCCTCCCTCTATCTCTAGAGCTCGTCCACAGCAGCACGCGGCCATATCGAGCGAGGATCCGGAAGTGGCGACTCCGGGGATGCCGATAGGGGCGGGCGTTACAATTGGTACCAGAAGTGGGGTCAAATTAGTTCTAGAGATTTTGGCGATGATAGGTTAGAAGAGGAAACTGACTATGCTAGAACAGGCGAAATGGCAATTTCTTTTGAAAGAAGGAAGGAAAGGGAATTTGCTGATATTGTGGATATAATGTCGGATGATGGTAGTGTAGACATTGAAATCAGCAAGATAATGGAATCTAGACCTAAAACTGTTAAAATAATTGATAACAGAATGCATGCAGCACGGCAACCGGAGTTTAGAAATTTGGAAATAAATAAACCGATCGCTAATAAATTGTCACGGGAGGGGGGTGATAAGGTCAATCCAGTTCCTTTTGCCTCTTCGTCGCCTTCCCACGGTGCATATTCTCGACTTGATCCGCAATGGAGGATGCAAGAACCGCCTGCGTTCGTCGATCAACAAAGAGCGGAACGGGCAGAACCAGGAGCGTCGGTCGCGGAGGTCGCCATCATCGTCGAGGAGGCGAGACAGTGGTCGGAACTCACCAAGAGAGGAGCGACGCTGTTTCTACTGTGACGACAGTTCGCACCTTTTGAGGAGCTGTCCGCTTCGCAATGGACCCCCTGAGGACCGGATCTGGAGGATGCTGGGAGAACCGACCGGACTTCGTCCGCCTGAGAACTTGACGTCGGCTGGGTAACTTTGCTGAATGACCGCTTAATTTGCGGCCATTTTGAATGCAGGAAGCACCTGTAACACTGTTTTATTTTGATTTTGATGAATACATTTTTGATTTACATGTGGAAGGCTTTACATGTGTGTGTGTGTGTGTTACGGTGTAAATAACTATATTCTTGCATCGTATGTTGCGCATAGTATTAACATTTGTATTGCATTGCTGACTGTCTGATGAAGATTAATGTTCGCAATGGTGATATATATTAGTATTGTATTGCATTTGCAATGAAGCGATGGACGATTTTATTATTGCCTCTGCTGTAGACAGAAAACTGGACTGTCATTGCCTGCATTGCGCTATATAAATATTGGTTTTACCTGTTGATGTATATATAAGGTTGCCTATTTTAATTAAGGCCATTGATCATGATTATGTGAACTTAACCGACCTTTCTTGAGGCTAGGTTGAAATAGTAGGCCTATGTTCCGCTTCATCTATAACATGATTAATTAAAAAATAATTTTAAAGGATTGGCACAGCTAAATTTTAAGGCTTCTAAGTTCCGTGTATAGAGTTCTTATATGCGTAACTATTGTCAACGCATATATTTATATATAATAATTGTATGGATGCTTATTAATTAACTTTAGTGAGGCGCTCTATAAATGTTCTATAATAGTCCCTTATTGTCCTTCAGCGCCTTAATGCATTACCGAGGTTTTGAGTTTAACAGCGGTGAAATTAATATACATAGCTGCTCTTTGATTAATAGTCCTGCATAGGCCTACATGTTTTGGTTGCAGTACGAATTATTTAGATTGCAGTTGATAGACGCAGGATATAAATATATTTAGTTTGATTTAATAGGCCTACTTGAATGATTAGCCCGTGTACTGTCTGCATCAGCGTTGCAGTTTGAGATACAATTTTAATAGTAGCGATGCATAATTTGGTCTTATAATTTTGCAGTGTAGACTATGATTAAACTGGTTGCCTAATAATATTTATTAGGACTAGGCATAAAATAATTAGGATCCTTTTTGTGTATAATGAAAAAGGCTGGCCGTTCAATTTCCTATTTGAGCTATAGGCAAAACGTGCCATGTAAGGTTTATCGATAATTTTAGCTTAGAAAGGTTTTGCTAAGTTTTGTTGATTGACCTAGTTTTGAGGCCTAATTTGCTGTGCATGGACTAATTTTGGGCCGGGTTAGTATAACTGCCGGTCGTTCCCACGACTTCTACAGCTGCAATTGTAGAGAGAGGGGGAGAACGACGGCGACACAATAAAGGCGATCGCGCTCGTCCTTGGCCCTGATTTATCAGTGCATATAATGTCACTTTGGATGGCCAGATTATTGATTGCTTGAACGTAAGGAAATCAGCGGAAATATAACCTTATATTTGATTTGTTGCATAGGACTGTAATATACAGTTTTAATGCATAGATTTTATCCTAATTTTTAGAAGAGCTTAATTAGGATTATTTTCACTTTGTGCAGAGACAACGCGACCTCTGTCGTACGATGCACATGGGCCCACATGTATAGAGATGATGTTCAATTGCCTAATTCTCACAGCCAGACGCACGCTGTAGATGCACTGCGTGGGGGGGGAATAGAGACACAGGAGTCGACGCATCAAAGAGCGGCGATTAATTAGCAATCGTTGTTTCCCAGGCGCGTGGGTGGTCCCGTTAGTCTCCGCTGCATCTCTGATAGAATGAAGGAAAGATAATAGGCCTTGATGCTATGCAATGATGCATAAGGATTTATAGTAGACTAAAGTGGCCTAACTGTTGATTTGCGCTTTAGACTAAGATCTCATATTAAAATCATGATAATCCTTTTAGGCCTAGAATTTTTACGATTATACAATGTGACTGTTTTGTAACGTTAATTGCAATAATATGTTACTTTAGCCTATGTTTAAATGGCCTATTTTAATTCTGTGCATAATCGGTTGCATTTTTAATAATTAAGTAGGCCTACTGAAAGATATTGGGAAGGGAGCGGCTTATTAAGCTGAAGTTAGGCTTGGTCTCTTACGGTAAGCTTTGATGGGGAGCCTACGGATAGTTATATGGAGCATTGGCCTTTGGAGACTTAAGCTGTGTGTGTAGTTTCGGGTAATTTGCTATGATAGCACCGTTGTTAATGGGATTAGAGACTTAGGTTTAACTGCTTAGATGAGTCTTTAAATGTAGACGTTTGCCTACAGTGAAATGCCTAAAGAAGTCTCGATAGTAAAGGCCATGGGTGGCCTATTAATCAGATGACCTGTTGTAAAGGTAACGAAGGTCTAGTGGTTTTTGTGGCTGTCCCGTGGGTTCTTAAGTCGATGCTTGCCGTGGAGGACTTTGTGCTTAACTAAACTCAAGGAGACCTATATATAGAATTACTTTTGAGCTTTACTGAACTATTAGCGATGGAGCTATATAATTATAATAATAATAAATGTTTCTTTCGCTTGAACTGACATTTAACGCTAAAATGTGAACTTTCTGATGCTTACGTTAAGGACTGTTCATCGCATATATTTTCTTAATTCTTGCATTTGAATCCTTGATGTAAAAATTGGAGTATGGCCTTACTAACATTTCAGGATCCATTTGTCCAATTAAAGGGATCCTGAAATCAGGGAGGGCCGAGAATAGTGTAGCGATTGTATAACTACGCTACGGGTTTCTGGTCAATAATATTATTATATTATTATTTTATTTAATTTTTTTTTTGATCGGTTTCAGAGATCTGATTTATATATATTTGTTTTATTTCTGTATTTTTGAGTTGCCTTTCGTGACCTAGATTTTAATGTTGATTTGCGCTTGACACGGGTCACATCGACCGCTGACGTAGGCAGCAGTCGTTGCTGTTTCATTAATTGGTATATGTTCACACGCTCTCAGCGATCGTCGGTCGCTGTCTTCAAAGGCCGCGCCGCTTGCAGTCGATGAGGGTAATTAAACTTTCGCACGCTCTCTGAGGTGGTCTGATGATCAGAGTGAGCGAGGAATACAGCCAGCCAGACAAGCACAGGCAGGGACACGGATTGAGAAGGAAACACCGTTGGCGTGTGGGTCTGTGTACGTGTGTTTTCTCAAGGTTGAACTGGTGCATTTGATGCCTACGTGATCAGCGGCAGATGGCGCCTTTCAGAAGGAGAGATAGAAGGAGAAAGATAGTGAGCTACAGACAGACGCGGAGATACACAGGAGAGGACGCACGTGGCAGCTGATTCTTGCCGCCTTGAGACAGCTGCACAGCTGCTGGTTCGGCGCGCTCGGCTCTTCAGCTGCGCATGCGTAGTAGAGGGACGCTCTCCTTGTCAGGCAGTAATAAAAGAGCAGCGCAACGCTGAGAGGCTCAGTTGCGCATAGGATCTCAGGGCGGTCGGATGTATTGCGGCGGTTGGTAGTTTTAGGCTCGATCAAGTTGGTGAAGTATGGCCAGGATAAGCGCCTGCTTGCACTAGTTGCGCATACACGGATTCTGTCGGCGATTCATTCTCTCTCGACATGGAGTCGATTAAATAAAAGAGTTTGTTTGTTGCGAGAAATACATCAGCGTCGCTGCAAGTTTTGTCTTCGCTCTCGCTTCGGATATATTCCTGGATTACTAATTCAAGGCCTCTCTTCGCCCTGTCACACGGAGTGATTTATCGTGGGCTTCGAATCGTCAGCGCTCTGCTCTCGTTCTTCGAAATTGTGTTGCGAAGCGGTTGTTCGTATGGTTGCCTAAGGGCGTCTTTCTCAAACGGCTTGGATAAATAGCCGAAATTGTTGTTCATTGCGAGAAATCAGCATCGGATTTAGCTGATCTTTTCGGGCGTT
The DNA here is from genome assembly GCA_949752735.1 of Lumbricus terrestris. Classification (NCBI taxonomy): domain Eukaryota; kingdom Metazoa; phylum Annelida; class Clitellata; order Crassiclitellata; family Lumbricidae; genus Lumbricus; species Lumbricus terrestris. The sequence goes on from OX457039.1 coordinate 69,869,625, forward strand.
TCAAACTCGACGCCTTTCTGTGTGTGTGTCGTCGCATCTCTTGGATATCGTCTTCGTCGCTGTTCTTCGCACACGATCGGCTTTGTCCCTTGTCTTCGGACATAAGGTACGCTTTATCGGGGAATTAATACGATCGGTTATTAAGATATTTTGGGCTGAACTGAAATTGGCTGTGGGACTTGAGAGTCAATCGGGATTTAATTTAGGCATACTCCGGTTGATAGGTGTTTGCATTGAATTGTTGCATTTGATTTTCATTGAATGTCTTTACAAAGGATAGGAGCTGATAATTGAACTTACTGACTTTTATGTTTGATTGCTTTGAACATAATTGATGTCAATTGAAGATTCAATTGATTGGGAATAATAAGAAATATTAATAAAACTACTGACTTTGATCATTGATGGCATTGAATGCAACTGACGGTGAATGAATACTTGATTGATTGTGAGCTCTAAAGATAGAAGTCATTTCTATAGCGCTATGGAGGAGTCTAGGCCAGTCACCCCTGCTCAGCCTTCACGGCCCCCCTCCTCTATGGAAATTGTCTTAGAAGCAATCCAGACTAATGCTAAGACTACGCAAGATGCGATTGCCTCAGTAGAATTAAATGTCTTGGCGGTGCAGTCCAATGTCGAAGATGCCATTTCATCGGTGCAATCAAATGTAAGAGAGGAAATCTCTTCTGTAAAATCTTATGTCAGAGATACGCAGGATGCAATCACCTCAGAGCAATTAAATGTCAGGGAAGCGCTGACGGAAGTTGTATCACGATTGGAAAGGCTAGAGGCATCGCCGGTACCCAAGCCTGCTGTGGATTTGAACCCTGGTTACCTCACCGCTATTACCACTGCGGACGCGCCATACCACTCGACCATCGGCCTGGAAGAAACTTTGGGTGCTAGGCCCAAAGATTTCACGCAACCTGGTATATTGCGAAGAAGTGATAGATTGGCTAGTAGGCCGCCAATTTCATATAGGGAGTCCGGCAGTCGAAATAACTGGCCGCCTTTCCATCGTTGGGATTCGAACCCGGAAGTCACCTCATCCTGTCCTCCCTCTATCTCTAGAGCTCGTCCACAGCAGCACGCGGCCATATCGAGCGAGGATCCGGAAGTGGCGACTCCGGGGATGCCGATAGGGGCGGGCGTTACACTATTGCTTTTGATCGTTGCATGTGAGGTGGAGTCATGTGGACCTTATAGTTCAGGATATTTGCAGGACTGCCGGGATTGTAACTTGATAGTATAGGACTACACGCGTCTTCAATGCATGACCGTATATGCAATCTAATTTCTAATCGTAGGCCTACCCTCTAAACTTAGTCTAAAGTCACTCGAATGCCCATTGCAGGACACCTTCTTAGTCATGGCTGCTGATAATATATATAATCTTATAATTTTATTTTTACAGATCGGCGTAGTTACTGTGTAAACGAATGGTTTATCAAACGGCGTATGGCAAATGGAAATAAGCAAAGTAAAACTAAAACTGACGAAATTATGACTAAAATTAGTTAGATCCAAGTTTTAATAAACGATACTCGACACATTTGAATAGTTAAAAAAATGATAAGTAAAACGCTTTGCATGCGAAACTAATATCTAAACCAGTGGTTCCCAACCTTTTTTTGACTTGAGGGCCACTTTTTCCGCGTTGGAGGACACGTGGGCCACTTTTTCTTAGTTGAAGGACATTAGGGGGCCACAAGGTTAAAATTGTATTAACTAAAAGCATATAAAATTGTTATTCATCGACGTTAAAATAAAACAATTTGTGATAGAAAATAATAATGTGTTCTATCCTGTCCAAATTGTTAATTTTTTCATATATTTTTGATAATTCTTTGAGAGATGAGGGCCATTTTCTGAGACTTGGCGGGCCATTTTCATAGGCCTGGCGGGCCACTTTTGGCCCGCGGGCCACGGGTTGGGAACCGCTGATCTAAACTAAGATTTTACAAAATCAACATGTCCATCCAAATTTGAAAGTCTACGTTGGAAGTTTAAATATAAAAAATGCAATAAAATTTAAGGTGTCAAAATTGAACATTTTGAACTATATATTTATACGTTTAAAATCTAATGTTAATATCAGCAACTGAAGTATATTCGCAGTCACATATTTACTCTACAGCTCTGTATTATCACAATGTCATATTGTAGTGTAAAGCTGCAGCGGTAAAGACAACGGTCATAGATGTCATAGGACGACTTTAAGAGTTTAACGACATTGTGACAAATATTGTGGATGTCAACAGCAATTAGCTTAAACTGTTCTCATAATTCTCACTCTCTCTGTCTCTGTATCTCTCTGTCTGTCTCTGTCTGTCTGTCTGTCTCTCTGTTTCTCTCTCTCTCTCTCTGTTTCTCACTCTCTGTTTCTCACTCTCTGTTTCTCACTCTCTGGCTGTCTGTTTGTCTGTCTGTCTGTCTGTCTGTCTGTCTGTCTATCTGTCTGTCTCTGTCTCCCTCTCTCTCTATTTATCTCTCTCTCTCTCTCTCTCTCTCTCTCTCTCTCTCTCTCTCCTCTCTCTCTCTCTCTCTCTCTCTCTCTCTCTCTCTCTCTCTCTCTCTCTCTCTCTCTCTCTCTCTCTCTCTCTCTCTCTCTGTATATATATATATATATTGTGTATGCGTGTGTATATATATATATATATATATATATATATATATATATTGTGTGTGTGTGCGCGCGCGCGCACACACACCACGTGGAGCATCAAAGCCTTTGATCCGCATCGTCCGTATAAATCCCAGTTCCCTTTGATATCTGCCTTTGACCATCGCTCGCTGCCGTCAACTTACCGGCTTAAGCCAGCTGCGGCGAATCCAAACTCGCATTCCTTAGTTCGGTCGGAGGAGAAGGAATGGTCTGCTCAGCATATATACAAACGGAGATAAAGCTAACTCAATCCACTAATAATGATTAACGATATCGCTGCTAATCCGATCCAAGACAAGACTAGACGAGCGCCACCTTGAGACCGTATCAAGTCCGACCATGGGAAGCTCCTAAGAAGGAGTCAAGCCGCGATAGTGGCGATATCTGGCGAGGGTTTGCGCTGGTATGAGCTCCTCCTTAGTGGACGAGAAGGATTAGACATATCTTCTGTTTAATGCGGAAAAACTAAACGGATATTGGATGCATCTGTCAATCCGCTTATGTGGCGTCTTCATCAGGTGGCGCTAGAAGAATATCTTGAAACTAACAGATCAGTGACACTGCGCATGCGTTGAACGAGAAACTAATAATAATTAGTATAATGTCTAATTATTCAGAGGATTTTGACAGATGTTCTCTCTGTCCCTGTCACTGTCTCTCTGTCTCTGTCTCCCTGTCTCTCTGTCTCTGTCTGTCTGTATGTCTGCATGTCTGTCTGTCTCTGTCTCACTCTGTCTATTTGTCTGTCTGTCTGTGTATCTGTGTATCTGTCTGTCACTCTCTGTCTCTCTCTGTCTCTGTCTCTGTTCCTGTCTCTGTCCGTCTGTCTGTCTGTCTGTCTATCTGTCTCAGTTTCTGTCTGTCTCTGTCTCTGTCTCTCTTTCTCTCCCCTCTCTCTTCCTGTCGTCAAGGCCGGAGTATGGGTGGGGAAATTTTCCAGAAAAATCAAATTTCACGGGTGGCGTACCGGTGGAGGTCGGAGTGTGGTGGGGTTTTGTGGGGTGGGGAGGACTGGGGTGGAGAGTGGGAGTTGGAAAGTGGGGGGGTAGGAGGAAGTGGGGTGTGGGGGTGGATGTGGGAGGGCAATTTCACAGGTGGAGGTCCAAGTGTGGTGGGGTGCTGTGGGGTGGGATGGTGGGGTGTGGGGGTGGTGGGATGTGGTGTGGGATGGGGCTGTGGCCGTGAACAGATCGATTCCTAAATTTCCCGGGCAATAAATAATTCGACTGGTATTTATGATCAGAAATCGGAATACAAATAAATATTACGGACTCCGTTTACTCATATGTGACATCCAATAAAAGTTTTAAAGGTGTCGTAAAAATTGCACTTTAAGCATAATTATATCTACCATCATCATCATCAGCATCATCATCATCATCATCATCATCATCATCATCATCATCATCATCATCATCATCATCATCATCATCATCATCATCATCATCATCATCATCATCATCATCATCATCATCATCATCATCATCATCATCATCATCATCATCATCATCATCATCATCATCATCATCATCATCATCATCATCATCATCATCATCATCATCATCATCATCATCATCATCATCATCATCATCATCATCATCATCATCATCATCATCATCATAATCATCATCATCATCATCATCATCATCATCATCATCATCATCATCATCATCATCATCATCATCATCATCATCATCATCATCATCATCATCATCATCATCATCATCATCGTCCTCGTCGTCGTCGTCGTCGTCGTCGTCGTCGCCATCGCCATCGCCATCGTCATCGTCATCGTCATCATCATCATTATCATCATCACTCACCACCATCACCATCAAAACTAATACTTTTCTATTACTATTATTATTACGTTTTATATACGAAATAATTTGTATTATTGGGTTTCAGAAAAACAGATGCCGTTCCCATGTTGGACAGATCACGATATCATCGTACGAAAGATAAAGTCAGTCTCCAGTGAATCATTTAATGCATTATTTTGATCACAGTCTGCCTCTCAACCGTCTGACAAACCACAGAGTCACACATCCACAATGTCGCTGTTCTCAACTGCGTCAAATGCATAACACCAGTTTATTGTCAACACGAGAATGCTGATCCCACTGGTCGTATTAATAGTTCGATGTCTTTGTCCCTAGCTGCATTTTATATCCACAGTTATCATCATCGTCGTCGTCATCGTCGTCATCATCATCATCATCATCATCATCATCATCATCATCATCATCATCATCATCATCATCATCATCATCGTCATCATCGTCATCGTCGTCATCGTCGTCATCGTCGTCGTCGTCGCCGTCGCCGTCGCCGTCATCGTCGTCGCCGTCGCCGTCGTCGTCGTCGTCGTCGTCGTCGTCGTCATCATCATCATCATCATAATAATATTCATATTCAATTCATATTCATATTCATCGTCATCGTCATCATCATCGTCATCGTTATCGTCGTCGTCGTCGTAGTCGTCGCCGCCACCGCCGCCGTCGTCGTCGTCGTCATCATCATCATCATCAGCAGCAGCAGCAGCAGCAGCATCAAGAACCAAGGGACCAGTGCCCTTAGGTGCCCGCTGCCATCCTCGTTATTCCTCGCCAATTTTGTCTTTCCAAGGCCGCATGCATTGTGTCAGGTCTTGTATTGGCGCTCCGCACCAGTCTTTTATGTTGTCCAGCCATTCCTTGTGTGGTCTACCCTTCCTGTTGACTCCCCCCATTCTTCCGAACATCACGCTCTTCATTTTTCTGTCATCACTCATTCTGCATATGCGACCAAATAGCTCCAGCTTACTGGTTATTATTATCTGCATAAGGTTTTCTGCGGCTGCTATTTACTCTGTTGTGGTTCAAGTGGCCGCCTAGGAGTATGACTACAAAAGTAAGGTCCCAATTGATAAAAATAACGTCGATTGTCTCGATTTACATGTATTAAACAGAGCAATATTTACAGCGAATGTACAGAGTTGCCTTCCTCAGAAGCGACACCGGAACGGTGGCTCATACCGACAAGTTGCACAGCAAGCAGTATAGGACGACCAGTCTAACGGAGACTCTTTGTAGTCGAACGGCAATTCAGTAAACGCAATTCCACCAACGAGGCGAAGAAAACAGTGCAGAAAATGACCCAACGGTCGAACTCGCATCCCAGCGAGGGAAAAACACGAAGCGTGAACCCGCTTGACAGCAAACGGCCCACAGCCCAAAGCATACCACCACAACTGCCTTACCAACCTTACTACGCAGCTTATTTTATAGGCACGCTAAGGTATTGGCGGCAAGACCATCCTTCTTATCAGAACACCTGCTAGCCATGTCTAGTGTTAGCAGCAAAACGGGGCTTAGACACTGACTGTCTAACAACTCATACAGTTTTGAGTTTGTCACTTTCTGCATTCATCCAATTCTACATATCGATTATCGAGAATACAATGTACACAATAATTATATTGACTTAATTTCATAATGCATCGCATAGCACTTGAGTTCCGATCAGGTGAGGCAATAAGTATTTAAAGAAGCACCAAAAATGATCGCTCTTACTTGCATTCTTGCAGATTTTTAGGTCAATCTGGCATCTGATGGTAATGGAAACTGCAATGTGCAAAAGTTGTATAATGCCAAAATCAGCAGTTCTCGAATAATTGTGCAATTCGTTAAGAGATTTTAAACTTAGTTTTGCTATTATAATTAACAATAACGAAGAAATGTTCCTATTGTATATGTGGGGTCCCCTAAAGTGTGGGGGTCCTGTTCGGCCAAACATGTCGAACATGTCTTAATCCGGCATTGCAGCAGTTGTCTTGGGAATGCGGCGACAAAATCCAGGAAACGCAGATGACGTTTAGCCAGACGTTTCACAGTCTACAGAAAGGGCTTATGGAGAAAATAATAATGCGATCGCAGTTGCAGCCTATTTAATCCTATTATCAGGCTGATTTAATGGAATTATGACAGTCATCGAATACAGGGATGGATACTCAAACGGCCGAAGAAAGATAGAAAACGAAACACCGAGAGAGAGACAAATCGCGATGAACGATGAACGAGGATCAACAACACGCAGAGGAAAATCCTGGTAGATTGGAAAACAAAAGCCCAACAAATTGACGAATAGATCAAATGATAATCAAGCTCTAATCCACGAATCAAGAACAGGAAACACAACGGAACCAAAACCAGAAAATACAATTAGCTCCGACGATTTCTATCTTAGCCATTGCACGTGTCACGTGACAGATTCTCCCATTAGGCGAATCTATTTCAGAAGTACTAATTCTCCCAAGGAGATTATATTCTGAAGCAAAGTCTTCCGGGGTGGAGACTATTAGAAAGTAAAGTTTCCATTGTAGAATTTATTTCAACGCGAGTTAGGCTGCGGTCACTTTACATTTTAATAGCAAGCGGTAGCTAATTACGTTGCTAAATTATTTAACCGGAAGCTCTTTCCAAATAACCATCTGTTGTAGATCTTGTTCCAATAGGTACTTTAGGGTATACGCTTGTGGGGCGCGGTGGTGTAGTGGGTATGTTCGTTACCTTGCAGCCGAAGGGTTGCAGGTTCGAATCCACCTCAGGTCGTCGCGTAAGGACCTTGGGCAAGTTCTTCACTTGCAATAATGCTCAGCACTTCGGCGTGAAGCTCCGATGCAGTGCAAGCGCTGTGGTCGGGAGCGCCTCTGAGTAGTGAGCTTGAGGGGGCGCTGTGATAAGTGCACATACAAACAAACAATTATCTCGGCCAAATGAGAATCTGTTTGAGGAGGGGACTTTATATTGTAAAACCGGTTTCTGATTGTCGCGCACATTCCTCGGATGTTGCATGGATGCTTGTAAAGGCGCAAACTAACCAGATCATTCTGTCGTTGCCATGTTACCATCTACGGTTGCTTAGTTACTACGAAAGTATCTCTGTTGCTATGACGATGACAATGGTGAAGATAAAATGACGATGGTCGTCTTTATGGTCGTCTTGATCGCACCAGCCACCAAACGCGACTGAAATTTAAAAAAAATGGAAAGCAATAATTTTTATGGAACAAGCCAGTATTTGCCATAACAGTGAAATCTGTATTTACAAAAGCAGAGATGTGCATAAAATTGCTTATGTAAACGATAAAATTCTATTATTCCAGGCTTGCTATTTATAACTTTTACTCCGACGGGGTTTATGAATACGGTTACGGTAAATTCACTAAATTGATATCGTGGTAAGTTTACACCGGACACTGTCATTAATCGCTCTGTGTACATGTTTGCAAACAGACTTATCTACCTATTTCCACCGAAAAGCAGATATAGGTCATGACGTCTTCGGTGAAAGGAATTTGGTAATAATAGCCTACTGCGAACTGTAAAAGCCGAGGAACGGTACTTAAACTTGCTTGGGCGTTATCATCTGTATCATCTGCAATTGCCGATCACAACGATATTTGAGGCGAATCACAGGAACAGGAGCCTCAATGCATGATGATGATGATGATGATGATGATGATAATGATGATGATGATGATGATGATGATGATGATGATGATGATGATGATGATGATGATGATGAATTGATGATGATGATGATGATGATGATGATGATGATGATGATGATGATGATGATGATGATGATGATGATGATGATGATGATGATGATGGTGGTGGTGTTGGTGGTGGTGGTGATGATGATGATGATGATGATGATAATGATGATGATGATGATGATGAATTGATGATGATGATGATGATGATGATGATGATGATGATGATGATGAATTGATGATGATGATGATGATGATGATGATGATGATGATGATGATAACGGTGACGGTGTTGGTGACGGTGTCGGTGACGGTGACGGTGACGGTGTCGGTGACGGTGACGATGACGATGATGACAATGATGACTGTGTAGATATAAAATGACTTTAAAATCTGCTGTCAACTGCTGCAGCTAATTTGTTAAAAGTGCATGCAATCGTGTTATTCAATGTGACGCAAATAAGGGTTGATTAATTACTTACTTACTTTCTTACTTGCTTACTTTCTTACTTACTTACTAACTTTACTGTTTTCCTCATTGACTTTTATATAGCGCACCTTGAAGGTAATCTACTCAGGAAAGTTCCATGTCCAGTAAAGACTAAATAAGGCAGTTTTTAGAAAGGAACATATTGGTGCTTACCTATCAGTTAATAATTCATGACTTTGACATTGTGATCTTGCTGTGTACACCTCTAAATTGCATTCCAAGGAATTATAAAAGCTCCGCGATTGTGAGCGATAGACAGGTAGTAACCGTAAGCTACACAGAATACGACAGAGATCACATTATCAATCTAGACTCTAGAGTGCTAGACCAGTGGTTCTCAGAGTGGTGGTCCGCGGACCGGCGCCGGTCCGCGGAAACCTGATCACCGGTCCGTCAAGAAATCTGAGAGTGAAAATAAATTATAAATATTAATCGATATATGTTTCAAATTGTAAAATTATTTAAATTGTTATTCAAAATTTATTCAAACTTCTTTTTCGAATAAAAAAAATACATTGCCAGTACCTTATTTTAACTTGCCAACTGGCTTTTTAAACAATGTGTATTTTTGCGGGGCGCGTTGGTGTAGTGGTGGCGTCATTGCCTTGAAGCCGGAAGGTTCGAGGTTCGAATCCACCTCAAGGCGCCGCGTAGGGACCTTGGGCAAGTCCTTCACTTGCAATTGCTCAGTGCTTCGGCGTGAAACTCCGATGCAGTGTCCGCTCTGCAGTCGGTAGCGCCTCTGAATAGAGAGCTTTAAGGGGCGCTAGTATGCCGCGCTACAACAAGTGCACATACAAACAAATGTATCATTATCTATTTTTGCAGATCTCGCAAAGGCTAACATTATCAAACTTTAAATCGTGTTTGAAACTTTGAGTTCAAAATTTTAAAATGCAATTAAATGACAATTAAATTGAGAAATAACTGAAATGCTAAATTAGGAATATTTTCTAATTAATGAAACAATCCATAATTACGAATAACCCTGTAATAGTCTTTTTATAATGCAGTTCGTTTTTGTTTGTGCATGCCATTAAAGTTAGTGGTCCGCGAGCTTCCAACAAAATTATTGCCGGTGTGGCATGAAATGTTGTCCGGCATGAAATTGTGTCCGGAAAGCGTTGTCATTGGTTCATGTGACCGATGACATCAGATAGCAACTGTCAAGCTAAAGCATCATGAAATCTTGTCCGGGAAAGACACAAAATATTCAAGATAATTATACGACGTACTGAGGCATCGAACTCTATAATTAGGCACAGATAATGGTATAAAAATATCGATCAATGACTAAGATACAAAGTGTAATTATGTAGACCTATGATTTCCGATACTACCGAAAAAGTATGTTTCAAGTACTTAAGAATGATAGCAAACAGAAGCAATTTGCTGCGCTTTCGGAATATTTTTCCTTTTAGATGAAGTTATAAAATTAATGGTCTATTACAGTCAGATAAAATCGAATCTGTTATCATATACTAACAGCATCAATATTTGTCAACAGCGTAAGCCTACAAGTCGGCTAGAGTGAACCTAAAGTATACGTGTATATGCCTGTCATGACAAAAAGGAGAACTGCAAGTGAACTACGTACGTATATATGGATTCCGCTACATTATACATGTCTTGCATTGCGCTGGGTATTATTATAATCTCGTTATTATTATTATTATTCAATCAATCAATCACATAAATTTATATAGCGCCCCTTCAAGATCGCTACTCAGAGGCGCTCCCAACCCAGGCCTGGTCAAAAAGAAAACTCTTGAGAAGACGATAAAAAGAGCCAGCAGAGTCTCGGGGAAGCGAACGGAGAGCCGCAGGGAGGCCATTCCAGATAGCTGGACCCACCACGAAAAATGTTCTTCGCTGCATAGTAGCGGTACGACAAAAAGGGACAAGGTAATCACCGCGGGCAGCTGACCGCAGCGAACGACGGCCCAGAGAAACGGGATACGAATATGAATACGAATATGCCGCAGGGTTTCTGGGCGTTGGACTGTTTACTTTTCTATTTTCAGAAATGGAGACTGGAGTAAAAAGTTCACACAGGTAGGATGGAGCTTGAACCCTGTATGCAGCGCCAACAAGGTAAATTGTGCTATGTAAAAACTAAGCATCTTCCAATAATGACCGCAATGTAACGGGAAATAAACAGACCAAAACCTAACGCAGCTAACTCCGCTGAGGTATTTGTGTTGGCCAAAAGTTCTTTTGCTTTGTCTCGATGACTGGAGTAGACAAGAAAAGATAGATATAAATAAATGAAAGCCTAAATTTCGTATTTGTGTGAAACTCTAAGACTTGTTTACATACGTCCCAACATATCGCCCGTTCGCCCCGTTCCACGTTGGGAATTTCCTTCTAAAAATAGAACTAGCGCCATCGTGACCCCGACTACAAGATGCGCGCATTAAAACCATAATTCCAATGCTTACACCATTGTTTTCTCATCTGCTCCAACAAACATTATTTCACATATCTTATTGATATTACGTTGAGACGAAACTCCAACGCGGACAATATCTCACGTTTGTAATAGTAAATACTGTTTCCACAACGAAAGTGGCCGGACCCGGACATGATTTCATGCCAGACAAGATTTCATACGTATGCCGTATGAAATACTGTCTTGACAACGGAAGTGGGCGGAGCCGGACAATATTTCATGCCGGACATAATTTCATGCCACACCGGTCCGTGGCCTGCGGAAGTTTAAGAACCACTGTGCTAGACGGCATAATTATGAACAAATAAAAATTATTTAAGAGTTCTATTGCGCCCAACAAATTTCTGTTGACAATAAGGACCTCTGTTGTCAGAAGCCTGAATCCATCCACTGTTTGCACTCCGACATTGCTCGCACCCTGGCAGTGCCATTCCAACCGTGGATAAAGGAGCATGGCGACGCTTTTGATCTTTGTTATCACGCAGCAACGTTCTGCTGAAACAACTGACCAACCAGCTTTCAGCAACAATGCGCTGACATGGTTAAAGAAAATAAAGAATGCACTTTCTGTTGAACTTGAATAGACCTTAGTCACTGGACGCATGAGAGACATTAACCACGACAGTTAAGCGCATGGTTCGTAATAAAACTTCTTTATGTAAACCAGATTCTCCTTTTAAATTCAGCGCTGGCCATTCAAGATAACAGTTCACACGCAAAGTTTAAGTGAGACACGTCAACGTGGCATTGAGACTGAAGGCGCTATAAAACCCATCTGAACATTCAAGAAGAGAATCAAAAGTTTACATCGACCTCTTTTAGTGTCGAACAGATGGTCAAATGGTCTGCTGCCAAGAATCCACGGACCAGAGGCTGAGGATTGAGACGGTGCTTTTATTGACATCTGGAAAGTATTTGATAGGATTTAATGCACAGAGAAGGTCACTGCGTTGAGAAAATGGACGGCGTTTGATGGGTGCACAGTGGCAGGCTGAAAATGTAGACCTATGTGGCAAAAAACCTACTGCCGGTGACTAGTTGTCAAGTTTTCATTATTGTTATTATTATTATTATTATTATTATTATTATTATTATTATTATTATTATTATTATTATTATTGTTATTATTTTTTTTTTTTTTTTTCGCCCGAGGTATAAATGATCCCTCAGGCTTTAAAAACAATAAATAATAAAAGCTTTTTTACAGGTTCTCGTCTCCAACGTGCTCAAATGTGCCCCTAAATGCAACGACATTAAACCGCTGCGTGCATATTGACAACCGCTGGAACAGGTGCGTGCTTTCTCTGGGGTCGCCCGTTGCCTCTGTCATGCGGCGGCCCAGCTCCTGAAGAAATGATAAACCCGTCCGGTTTATCGGACCTAGTGACTCAATTGCCACGGGGATGAATTCATGCGTAGCGGGGAGAGATGTATACTTGATGCTTTTTCGTTCAGCAGCTTGCTCCGCCGCTCCGCCCGTTACTGTCGACGTCAGATGAATATACGACGACGCGCACGTGTGGATTGCTGTTGCATCCCATGCGATGAATCTGCCTCTTGTCCATGGGACCAGTGTAGCTCCATCTGGTCTCTTTCCATCGGTGCGGCTTAGTCCTGACGGTTCTCTTGAACTAGGAATATCCGCCTTCGACAGGGCTCTCCAGATAATGTCATTTAGTGCAGCGTGTCGCGCTGCCCTTCCCATCGACCTTCTGCAGACCAGTCCATGATGTCCACCTGTGTCTGCGATCTCGCCACACTGGCACCGATGTGATGCACAGAGAGTTAGACCAAGGCGGAATCCTACAGCAACCCTAACTGCCTCATTGCTCAACCCCAGACCGCAAGCCGCCAAAGGGATGGTCCCGAGCCAGTCTCCGGCGTGTGCAGCTGACAATGCCCGAAGTCTTGCCTGGCTGAGTGGATCATCGCATCCGTTCCAAATCTTCATCTTATCCCTGTCAATCAGAGGTCTATCCCAGGTCTTCTGCTCTCTCGGAATCGGATCCATCACTGTGGGAAGCGAGTCTTTGCGAGCTTCCATCATCTCATCCCGGTATGCATCGCTCCACTCCTCCGCGACCAGGATGGCACCCACGAGTCCGGCGGTCGACGCAGCTGACGCCAAATAGGCTGATGATGCCAGCATCGATATCCGCCTGATCCCAAGGCCTCCATCTCTGATCGGGAGCGAAGCCTGCAACCACTGCATGTCGCTCAGCTCATTGTTGATGATCTCCTCCAGTCCTGTCTTCAGTTGATGGTCCATCACATCGAGTAACGGGTGATTCCAGCACGGAGAGGTTCGCAGCATGTAGGTCATTTTTGCTGCACCGAAGCATGATCTTAGCAGCAGCAGTGCTGCTTGTGCCTGGATGTCCGTAAGATCCTTCAATACTCGATCTAAGGTGTTGCTGTGTTCTTGAAGAGACTCGTCCAACGCCTTCCCTCTGAAGAGCGGAGCGCCAAGCAGAGTCAATTCATCCCGATCCATTCGTCTGAAGTTCTCGAATTCCACCTCCTTCACCTCCTTCTCCGAGAAGATCTCGCACTTATGCCGGTTCAATGAAATTCCGAGTGTGGTCTCCAGCTCTATGATCCTTGCCAAGTCCTGGCGAACCTCGTTTGCGTTCCCACCCAAGGAGAGGTCATCCAAGTAACCCAATTTGAACTGGGATTGCAGGGATCGCAAGGTCGTCTGCAGCGGCAGGCAAAACAGCAGAGGTCCCAGCGGATCTCCCTGCTGAGGACCCATCTGAGATCGCACCACGAATCGGCCGAACTGCAGCGTGGATTCTGCCGAATAAGCCTGGTGGATGAAGGCATAGAGCTCTGGTATGGTTTCATGAACTGACCTCAACATAACATCCCTCCGCATTGAATTGAAGGCATTTGCAAAATCCAATTTAATGAAGACCTGATCGTCTTGCATTCTGGTGATGAAATTTCTGGCTGCGTGGACAGCCGCCTCTCCTCCTCCCGGAGATCCAATGCCAACCTGGTGCGGAGCGAAGAACTGACCCAGTCTGCCCAAAGCATACTGGTTGGCGCATTTAGCCGCCAACCTCCGCCATACGTAGCCGATGACAATCGGTCGCAGTCCACCCGATTTCTTGGACAGGGCGATGAGAGTACCTCCAAACATCACCTCTCTCATCTCACGTGGGCATTCACCCCGGAGCATAACGTTGATGAAGTCCGTCATGGCCTGGAGCAATGAACTCGCCGACTCCCTGTTATTTATTAAGTCGAGTAGATGTTGGGGGCGTAGTCCATCCGGCCCCCCAGATGACCCCGCCGGGAATGATCTTATAGCGCCCTCGACTTCTCTCACTGAGATCTGAAGCGGGTCAGATCGTGATGCCTCAGGTAGATCTGCCATTTCGTCCATCCAGTTGTTCGGTGGATGTTTCTCTTGTATGGCTGCGAGAGATTCAATCGTTGCTTCGACTGGGTTTTCTTGGCTGCAGAGGATGCGTGATGCGGCCCGGATGTTTCCCTCCTCAACCTTGGCATTCACAGCCGCCAGAAATAGCTCTCTAGCGTTGACCTTTTTGCGTGATCCATACTCAGCATCCGCTTCCGGTTCTTGGTCCTGCATAAAATCCTGATTTTCGATCCGTTTCTTAATCACATTGGCCATGTTGCGTCTGCGGCCTGCTCGCGGTGGCTGGGCCATGACGATGGAGGCAAAGCGCAGCAGCCGGTGCCAATTCTCAACATCACCCGGGTTGCTGTTTATGGATTTCAAGATTTCCTCGAGAGCCTGTGAACAGGCGAAACGCGCACCCTTCGGGACATGTTTCAATATTCCGCCATGTCGTGGATGTCGGTTTACTCCGTCCCCACTGCGTTGTGTCCTTGAATCCGGTGGTTCCAGAGGGATCTGCGTCCCTGGCCCCTCTTGAGCGCCATCGGTCGGTACAGGCCCAGCCGCTACCCCTCCACACGGCCTATCGTCTTGTCTCGGTTGAGTGAGCGGTGGCTGCTTCGACCCAGGGCAAGGGCTATTCCGAGGTCCATGCAGGTGAACTGTGCCGTCACGCAGGTGTAATTGTCTGACCGATAGGCATCGGCTACACACTCCGCTGGCCTTGATTACACCTTGTGCTACAGGTGCGTCGTGCTGTGATTGGCCGGTCGCTGATTGGCTGGACCTTCTTGGCATGCCTTTAACTCCTATTATCGCCCATCGAGAATGAAAAATGGACGAGAAAGTGGACGAGCAAAATGAACGAAAGCTGACCAAAAGATGTCAAAATTCAACAAACCCTGCAGCGCCAGCGTGGCACCCCACCTATATCCAGCCGTCTGACAGAAAAAATCGTGTGTCTAGTGTGAACTATGCGGCTAAAATCAATCTATCAAGCGGACTCAAAACAACCACGACCATCCGTGTCAGAGACGAGAACCCATTATTGTTATTATTGCTATTGCTATGATTCTTATTATTATTTTTTGTTTTAATCCGTATTTATCACCATCATCGTCATCGTCATCGTCATCGTCGTCGTCGTCGTCGTCATCATCATCATCATCATCATCATCATCATCATCATCATCATCATCATCATCATCATCATCATCATCATCATCATCATCATCATCATCATCATCATTGTTATTATTACTATTATTATTATTTATATTAAAAACAATTTTCCGAGGTAGCCTATGCACGATTCCTCAAGGACTTCACTGTTATTTAAATATAACATGAAAGCCTTGAAAGTTTTTATTTATTATTATTATTTTAAAAATTGTCTTTATCGTCATCATCATCATCATCATCATCGTCATCGTCATAGTCGTCGTCGTCGTCATTATCATCGTCTAGGGCTGCACTCCCAAAGTACGAGCAGTGACAAACTTTAAACAAAATACTTCTAAATGCAATGCTTATAGCTAAAGCTGTATTATATAATAATAATAATAAATATTTGCCAAGACATTCAACAGCAGCGCCCAAGCGAATGAGCATTAGATCGAAAGTAAAGTTGCTACATGCATCGATTGTGACGCCTTTATTCGCCAGATGGAGCAGTTGTTAGCGTACTCAACTATCGAACAGTAATTATTATTATTATAGATCATCGGTTATTATAATCCAACCTGAGTAGACCTTTGTCTTAGTATTGATGTCTCCACTCTACTTGCACCGCTTAAATAACTCACCTATGACGAGTACACTGTGTCGATGGAAAGAACTGACGGTGAGGAGAGGACTGACTGGTCACCTCGTACACCGAGGTTAAGAAGAAGAAGAAGTCACTAAAGCTTCGACCCATATTTAAAGCAGGGTCTGACGATTAGTCCAAGAGACTGCTGCATAACGTGTTGCCATCGTGGGGCGCGGGGATGCACCGGTGGCGTCGTTGCCTTGAAGCCGGAAGGTTCGAGGTTCGAATCCATTTCATGTCGCCGCGTAGGGACCTTGGGCAAGTCCTTCACTCGCAATTGCTCAGCGCTTCGGTGTGAAACTCCGATGCAGTGTCCGCTCTGCAGTCGGGAGTGCCTCTGAGTAGAGAGATTGAAGGGGCGCTATAACAAGAGCACATACATACCTACATTTAACCACATTGTGACAAAACAAAGGTGATTAGCAGCGACCTCCTTCCATCCCGATACTCGGGCCTGGCGCTCCCTAAACACTGCAGAGGCGATGATTATTGTATCGGTGCATAATTATGCACGATATGCAATTCAACGTTTGAATGGAATTCTGAGTTTAGCGACGTCTAGCGGCAACAAAAGTCGTTGACGACGACAGCAATAAATTATAAACATGGGCAGTTCTCATCGTTCCTATGGCAGCACACACCCTTACGTATAGTAACATTCCGCAGGTTAGCGCCTTACCAATGTTATTATTTTATTAATCAGCAGTTTAACGACATCTTATAGCTACAAAGGCTGTTGACGTCTTTAAAGATTTTAACGTATGTCCATTCACTTTTGTTCAACTGTTCAGCAGTTTTGTCCTTTTTCTCTCTGTTTTCGTTTCCTTTTTCCGAAGTTTGATGACATCTTATTATACATTTGCACATTTCATGATGTTCACATAATACAACATCTAGGTTACTTAATTAGATTAACATCAAATATTTGTGCTTATAATATCTATATCTATAAGGAAGGATGTGACTATGTTTGTATGTTTGTATGTATGTATCTGACTTTGTCCAGAATGCACGCTCACAGTTTTTGAGCTTTTCACTCCAAACCTTCACTACTGTGTAGGTCTCGGCACGAGACGCAAAGGCGAGGGGTTGGCGATTCTCTACCACCATGGGGGCCAGGGTGGGGAGCGAAACCCCCCAAATTTTTTTCAAAAAAACGCAGCTATTTTTTTTGAATTTTTTTTCCTAGATAGAGGTCCATCAGAACCCCCCGGATCAGTGGTTGGCAAATCTCCACCACCAGGGGGGCCAGGGTGCGGGGGGTCAAAAACACTAATTTTCGCTAACAATTTTCATTCGCTTGCCACGTATAAAAGCCGTCAGTTTCGCCGTTTTAGAGGTGTCTAAAGTGGAGTGGAGGGGTGGGATGGAGGTGAGGGGTGGAGGTGGTGGGGTGGCGTAGGGGTCGAGGGGTGGGGTTGGGATGGGTGGGGGGATGGGGTGGGGTGGAGTGAGGGAGTGGGGTTGAGGTGGGGTGGAGGGGTGGGGGTGGGGTGGAGGGGGATGGAGTGGGAGGTAGGGTGGGGTGGAGTGGGGGTGGTGGGGTGGGAGGGGGTTGGGGTTGAGGGGGTGGGGTGGGGGTGAGACGGGGTGGAAATTTTCGTCAAACCCAAATTTCTCCGGTGGCCTACTGGTATAGAGGTCGCAGTGTGGTGGGGTGTTGTGTGGTGGGGTTGTGGCCGGAGCAGATCGAATCCTAAATTTCCCGGGCAACGCCGGGTACCCCAGCTAGTATATATATAAATAGACTGAATAACTTTAAATAGGTGTTTAAGCAGGACGCTCATCTTCATATCTTCCTGCTGTACCTGCTTTATTTCTTAGCTCATCTAATCTTTCTTCTTTCTTTTCTACTTTGTTTCCGATTACTTTTTCTTCTCCTTTTCCCTCTTCTTAAAAACTTTCTGTTTCCCTTTCAAGCTGATGATGATGATGATGATGATGATGATGATGATGATGATGATGATGATGACGATGATGATGATGATACTTACTCGGTAGAGTAGTGGTTAACACGCTGGCCAAGAGTGCGATAGGTAGTTGGGCGGATTTGCTTTGTAGGCTGCCATCGACGCCATATATTGCAGGCGGTCTGCTCAGTTAGTATATAATAGTTAAGATTTGTGTATTATGTGATCTCTGTTCTTGTGAATTGTTTAAACTGCATAGTTGTACAATTGTAACCGGTTGCGGTGTGTCAACCGAATTGCTAATAAAGAGAATATTATTATTATTATATTATTAATATTATTATTATTATTATTATTGTTATTATTATTATTATTATTATTATTATTATTATTATTATTATTATTATTATTATTATTATCCTAAGATACCTTTAAAGTATTTTATCCAATATTACTTAACGTTATTTTAGTTTAGGCCGCAATTCTAGTGCTGTTCCTTGTGACAAAATTATGGTCGAGATAGCCAAGTCAATAATGTCGAGATGAAAATTGCTTTCTCAGTCTGATGATGTGGACAATCGTCATAATTGGCAGCGTTGCCACTCCTTGGGTTTTTTCACAAGATCTTGGGTTTTTCGATCGGAACTTGGGAAGTGGTTTTTTTGGACGAACTTGGGTTTTTTGCTTGGGTTTTTTTTCTACCCAAAAAGGTAATTTTTTGACATTTTCGGAAAATGTTTGAAATTTTCGAGGAATTTTGGACATTTTTTAGGAAGATTTGTGTCGGATGACTAAAAAAGTCATCAGAATTTTCGGACGGAAAATTGTGTATATTTTCTAAAGATTTTTGTCGAAGAATTTTGGACATTTTAAGGAAGATTTGTGTCGGAATACCTATAAAAATGGTCATCAGATTTTTAGACCGGAAATTTAGGACATTTTTCGAAAGATTTCTGAACTTGGTTTTTCTTGGGATTTTTCACTTATCCAACGTGTTTTTTTTCTCATTTTTTAGAGTGGCAACGCTGATAATTGGACCAATTCCTAAGTAAAAAATCTCTAGCATCTATGTTTCGAGTTTTCCATTCCATGCCGTGTCACAATAATTAGCCTGCTACTATATACGACTCCTACGAGACCATCAACTTCGAATAACGTGCTTATGTAAACCATCAACTTTGGACTAGTTGGCATTCTTTGGCTGTGTTCATCTTGGAACTAATGCTACAATTTGAATGTATTAAACCGGTGGTACCGAACCAGTGGGCCGCGGGCCAAAAGGGACACACCAGGCCTAAAAATGGCCCTCATCTCTAAAAAAAATTAATATATGAAAAATTGACGATTTGGACTGGATAGAACAAAATATGACTATTTTCTATGACAAATTATTTTATTTTGACGTCTATAATGACATCAAACAGTTTACTTTGATTTAATTTTTTAATATGCTTTTATTCAATTTAATCTCAGCCCTGTGGCCCCCAATGTTCTTCAACTAAGAAAAAGTTGCCCTCGTGTCCTCCAACTTTGAAAAGTGGCCCCGAAGCAAAAAAAGGTTGGGAATCACTGTATTAAACCAAGCTTCAATCAAATGTCAGACATAATAAACAAGTTCATGTAGCCAACTTTTACGAGTTAATGAGATTTATTTTTGTGTGAGATAGGTACCTGAACAGCTAAAACAGAGTGACTTTGCTAATTAGGCCTAACTGCTTCATTAATTTCGAGACTAACTCCGCCGCTGGTCGCACTCTAGCGATGCCAATCCCACGCCTGGATAGAGGTGGAGTACGACGATAACGATCTTTGTTATATTATGTGATCGTGTAGCTATAGGCTGAAGCAATTCTACTACTACGTGAATACTTTTTGTGTAGGCAAAATTACTCGATGTATTACTAGATAATAATGCGCAAGAGATGTTGCCATGGCAATGTCATAACACTGACTTTAAAAAATGATCTCTCATAATTTTCAGAGCAGATTAAGAATCAAATGTCATAACTAACTAGAAGCCAGAGGCGGATCCAAAATTTCTGTATCCACCCTTGCTAGAAGCTTAATAGTTATATAATAAGAATTATTTGTGTTGCATATAATTTTTATTGGCAATGGTTGAATCTAATTATTTTTCTTTCAAATGCAACTGCTGCATGCAAAATACCATAACATTGAATAATTTCTCGGCTATAATCATCTGTTGTACCTACTCTCAATCAATAAAAAACATGTAAATGGGATGCTATGATTTTTAAAGTCTGTGTTTGAATACCTTATAATGGATTATTTCGTTTGCTATAAATTTCTCGTTTTCTTTACTTTATTTAGTGTCAACAATGCTTACTTTAGGAGTCTAGGTTCAAATCAATCCCAAACACCAACAGGTGCAGTACGGTCGTGGTGATTGCCAACGGCACTGATTAATTACCATAAGATTTGCTCAAACAATCCATAAACGTTACGGTCTATGCCTCTACGGTATTCGTTTAGTTGGGCTCGCTCGCCCTTTATAAACTATCACGAGATCGCCAAGTTCCGAGCTGTATCACGCCCCTTCACACAGGCGGCATCTGCGCCGACAGAAGTAATCCGGTAAAATGGAAACGGCGGTTATCTATATTATAATTCCGAAACTTTCCATATGTTTGTTTGTTTGTTTGTTTGTACGCTTTTGACTCTCCTCTGCAAAATAGACTCGGAAATGAAACAGCGTCGGTTTAAAAAAAAAATTGCAATCGATTCTTACCCAAATTATAAGGTCAGCGCAACTATCTTCAGGTTTTAAATCAGTTTAAAACAAGAGTTATTAGCGTTTTAAGACAGATTTCATCAATAATTGATCACGCTAGCGCTTTGGTGAAGAGTCTACTCCCGCATGACGTCACACCCGCCGAGTAATAATTTCCGTAGCGCCCCGCAGGGGCGGGTTACGTTTGGCTTTTTGGGGAAGCGAGGTGGGGTGGAGGGTTGGCGAAAACTCGAAATTTAGCAGTCAACGATGGGTACCAGAGTGGAGTAGTGTTTAAAAACCCTAAATTTCACTTTAGAACTCGAGTTATTAGCGTTTTAAGACAGAAGCGTTTTAAGACAGATTTCATCGCTCACGCTTTGGTAAACAGTATCGAGCTTTAGTAAAAGAGTCTACAGTCCGAATGACGTCATACAAGCCCAGTAATAATTTCCGTAGCGCCCAGCAGGGGCGGGTTACGTTTGGCTTTTTGGGGAAGCGGGGTGGGGTAGAGGGTTGGCGAAACCCCGAAATTTAGCGGTCAACGTTGGGTATCACAGTGGAGTAGTGTTTAAAACCCGAAATTTTACGGGCAACGCCGGGTTACACATCTGGTCTTCTATAAGCAGAATGGTCTGTTTGTTTAGCCCAAAGTAGAGCTGTCGTTTGCCGAGTCTAACTCTACCACATACCTCCCCTTTGCTGACTTTTAGCAGCAATGGAGACAATGTCATTTTTTGGTCCCTTAGTTATTAAGGCGTTCAGTTTTTATTAAGTGCAAAGTCCCTGCTGAAGTTGAAGTACGTTTTTGCAAATGATGTATGGTAGTTTGCAGAACGACATGATGTGTGTGGGAAAGACATAAACTGTCTAGTGACTGTGGTTTAACTGATCAGCAATGTAAGCTGGTATAAAATGAAAATTATAAACTTGTGTCGTATTTAGGACAATTGCCAAAGCATCTCCTGCAGCAGTAGCAAGCTAAATCTAGGTTGCTTTACACACACACACACACACACACACACACACACACACACACACACACACACACACACACACACACACACACACACACACACACACACACACACACACACACACACACACACACACACACACACACACACACACACACACACACACACACACACACACACACACACACACACACACACACACACACACACACACACACACACACACACACACACACACACACACACACACACACACACACACACACACACACACACACACACACACACACACACATAAACACACACACGCACGCAACATTATAAATTCTTCTGAAAACATGGAAATTAATTGGACTCCTTTATCCATTACTCCGTCATGTATATTAAATATATTTCACTTTATTGTACCATGTCTGTAAACCAAAATGCGGTTAGCAATTGGTGAATTAAAGAATATTCTATCTTATCTTAAGCACGCACACACAGGCATACATCCACACACATACACACATACACACACACGCACGCAAGCACGCACACAAACACACACACACACACACAAACACACGCACACAAACTGCCAAGTCTCGGAGTAAATGTTAAGAGGTGGAAAGCAGGACTTTATGCAGTCTAAACAGCTGTATGCCATATGCTAAAGACATATACGGGTTTTGTATAGGTGACTGAAGACTGTCTCACTGTTGACGCCTTCGTCCAAATTTGAAATTCGTAAGCATCAATTAAAACAATAAGCAAAGCATATCAAGTGAACGAAGTCATCATGCATAGAAGTCGGCAGATGACCGACTGACTTCGACTTTCAGGGCTTAGCACTAGTGGCTGATGGCGGCGGGTCCGGTAACCACAATGTTGTAGGTTGGGAAGAGTTGCCGCCTGGATACTATTTGCGTCTCTGAGATAACTAGATTTATTTTGTAGTTTCAATCAGACATGTTCGTATGATTTGTAAAAGTTGCGCCTCTGTCAGCTTACTGAGGTTGAATAAACGAGGATTGCACTATTGTGCAGCATTGTATTTTATTGTATTGCTGTATTGAATCGCATCGAATTGCATTGTACTCATAGGTGCAACCACCCTATGGGACCCACGGGACGCGTCCCCCAACTTTTGAGTGGTCCCCTAACTTTATTATTATGGTCCCCCCCAACTTTTAGGACGTGATTGCACCTATGATTGTACTGTGTCGTATTTTTTGTGTTGTATCGTAGGCCTATTGTATCATATTGTATCGCATAAAATTTGCATTATATTGTGTTGTATTATATTATTATTTTTTTTATATATTTTATGTTACTGTATTGCATTGTATTCCATTGCATTATAATCTTTGATCATAGCCATTAATAAAAGAAAATCGACTTTCTGTCTCTGCCTGCAAGTCACAATGATAAATGGGCAAAATAAAATTGTCTATAAGAACGTTTTAAATGCTTAAATGTATGACTGGATCAGTAGCGAGTAATTTGTTAAGATTTCGTTGGAGAGGAATGGGTTAAAGGCGGCATCTGAAGGATGGGGGAGAAGGACCACTCTCCGCTGGGAGGAGAGAGAGGAAGAAAAGAATGCAGCGGAGCGATTGATTCAATGTCGCTTGGATTAATGGAATCGTAGCAGTCGAGAGTTCCGTGCTAATCCGCAGCTTAGAGCGAATGTGGGAGGGATGAGAGTGTTGGGATAAATGGGGTGGGGTACGAGAACGGGGAGAATTGATTGCCCCGATTGGATTGGGGGACGCACTTGACTTGTTCCCCATCGATCGACTTTTACCCTCTCCCTATAAATTTCATTAACTAGTAAAAGTAGGCTACATCAGACTTAGATGATGCAGTATGTAATGCTGCAGAAATCTGGAAAATTATCGGGATTGGAAAGACGTGACGAAAATCAGAAGTTAATGTATGTATGTATGTGCACTTGTTATAGCGCCCCTTCACACTCTCTCTACTCAGAGGCGCTCCCGAATGCAGAGCGGACACTGCATCGGAGTTTCACGCCGAAGCGCTGAGCAACTGCGAGTGAAGGACTTGTCCAAGGTCCCTACGCGGCGACTTGAGATGGATTCGAACCTCGAACCTTCCGGCTTCAAGGCAACGACGTCACCACTACACCACCGCGTCCCACAAGTTAGCAAAGACCTGAAGAAATCAGAAGATGAGATTTGAGCAAAGATATCAAAATCAACGATAAAGGCAGAAATTAGGATGAAGGAAAAATCAAGATGGCGAAGAATGGTTACGGTACATGCAAGAAAATAAATGTTGAAAATGAAGATGTTTGAGGAAGATATGTAAGTGACGTGTTAAAAAGGACCTTTAGTTAGACCTTAGTCCTTCCAGTACAGGACTGCAGCTCATCTGGCAACGCAACTTGAAAAGGAACACATGAGAATAAGGTGTGAAATGTGAATAATTTGAGAAAGTTAGCAAGTTAATAGGAAGCCTTTATTTGCATCCGACAAGAGCACATGCATTACACTACATAAAACGATTACATATATATATATTATATATACTAGATGTGTAACCCGGCGTTGCCCGGGAAATTTAGGGTTTTAAACACTACTCCACTGTGGTACCCAACGTTGACCGCTAAATTTCGGGTTTTCGCCAACCCTCTACCCCACCCCGCTTCCCCAAAAAGCCAAACCTAACACGCCCCTGCGGGGCGTTAGGGAAATTGTTATTGTGCTTGTATGACGTCATTCGGGCTGTAGACTCTTTTACTAAAGCTCGATACTGTTTACCAAAGTGTGAGCGATGAAATCTGTCTTAAAACGCTTATGTCTTAAAACGCTAATAACTCGAGTTCTAAAGAGAAATTTAGGGTTTTAAACACCACTCCACTCTGGTGCCCATCGTTGGCTGCTAAATTTCGGGTTTTCGCCAACCCTCCACCCGATCTCGCTTCCCCAAAAAGCCAAACTTGACCCACCCCCGCGGGGCGCTACGTAAATTATTACTGGGCGGGTATGACGTCATGCGGAGTAGACTCTTGACTAAAGCCCTAGCCTGATCATTTATTGACGAAATCTGTCTTAAAACGATAATAACTTTTGTTTTAAACTGAATTAAAACCTGAAAATAGTTGCGATGACCTTATAATTTGGGTAAGAATCGATTGCAATAATTTTTGTAAACCGACGCTGTTTCATTTCCGAGCCTATTCTGCAGGGGAGAGTCAAAAGCGAACAAACAAATAAACAAACATATGGAAAGTGTTTCAGAATTATAATATAGATATATATATATATATAATATATAATCGTTTTATGTAGTATATTATATATTATATTATATATATTATTCCGTATTATATAAAATTATATCATAAGCTATCAGGATCGAATTTAAAGTCACGCATGCATGTAGGCTACAACCAAATAACAATGAATAGGACCATCTGATTTGTTGACATTCTTAATGTAATGAGAGGTTTCAAGGCACAAACATATTTCACGTGAGAAAAAAAATCGTATTTTCAACCCATCCCCTGTTGCAGCTCGTAAATTTTGTATTTCACCTTTAAAAACCATTTCAAAACAGATTTGACTTAACAATTATAGGCACCATGAAGGAATAATGGAGACCTGAGGAAAATAAATTCGAGGGCAAAAATGCAGGGAAAGAAAAACTCTGAGAAAGAAACTCAACAGGTGATGGGGGGTGGGTGGTGAGGTGATGGAGTGGTGAGAGTTAAAGCCACGAGGAGGAGGAGACATAGCCAGCTAAGGATTCGCAGACACAATACCCAGCAGCTGCAGACAATATCCTTCATCCATCTTTCCCCAGCTTTGTCTCTCTTCCACTGACGTTTCCAATTGACGCCCAGAGTCCGATTCACGATCAACAGATTTATCTTCACCGTCTCTCCGCCGCCACGTAGATGTCGCCCCAGCTTAGACCCGACGTAGGTACAGGGTGGACCAAAAAAAATAAACCCAGTAATGTCTTTGGCAAATATCTTGAACAGAAGTTAGAATTTCTAAAATCACCTTTTAGAGGCTTAAAGGAAATTCAGATGTAATTTTGGTCGCGTTGTTTTTGGATTGTCAAAGACAGCGAGTCGACTCACTAAAGTGATATAACTTTTGCTTTGTTTGAAATGCTTTGATGAAATTTAACTGTTGTAGGCCTACGTATGATTATGTTAATACGAATTATCCCTAAGCCTGTGAAACTTGATTTAAGCATTCTTGATGCTGGCCAAGATAATGGCAAAACATTTTAGAGGGAAACTTTTCGGCCTACCCTGTATATATAGCCGTTGCTAGGCGTCCGCCTTTATTTCTTCGCTAGAGAGATCGTGAATTGTGCTGGCGACAGGGTGCGCTGCTGTCGCACGGGTTTCATTATTGAGATAAGTCCTGCTGATGCCGCGCCGAGTATATCAGGAGCAAAAGGCGAGAACAGAGGGGACAGTGGGGGACAGTGGGGCACGGCTCCCTCCTGCTAATCACAGCGTCTTCTGGTGGAAAAATCACGACGCAGGGAATTGTGGGGCTGTCGGGCGACCGGAAGTGCGATTTATGAGCCGCCAGGTCTACAGGCGGATGTCGGATCCGAGCAGAAATGACATCGGACACCTTCGGTCTGCCTGCACGGCTGTCTGTCTGTCTGCATGGTTGTCTGTCTGTCTGCATGGTTGTCTGTCTGCATGGTTGTCTGTCTGTCTGTCTGTATGTCTATCTGCATGGTTGTCTGTGTTTATATGTGTGTGCATGTCTGTCCAGCAGCTATGTCTGTAAGACTCTTACGTGTCCATGTATGTCTGTCTGTTTGTATGTTCAGATGCGTGTACACGTGCATGTATGTGCGTCTATCTTTCTGTCTGTCCTTGTGTCTGTCTATGATTATCTATTTATGTATGCATGAATATTTGTACAAAGCATTTATGCACATGTATGCACGCATGTATCTAATATTCGAAATAAATATGTATAATATCATATGCATCCATGTATGCAAGTATGTATAATTCTATGTATATAAATGCCCCACCCTGCCCCGTCTGTCTATCTTTCTGTCTGTCCTTACGTCTGTCTGTATGTATTCATGTTTGTATGAATATATGCACAAAGCATTACCTGGATGCACGAATGTAGCCTATCTAATATTCGAAATAAATATGTACAATATTATATGTATTCATATATGCATGTACGCGTGTATGTATATATACATGTATATATATATAAATGTCCCACCCTGCCACGTCTGTCTGTCTGTCTGTCTGACTGTCTGTCTGACTGACTGTCTGTCTGTCTGTCTGTCTGACTGTCTGTCTGTCTGTCTGACTGTCTGTCTGTCTGTCTGTCTGTCTGTCTGTCTGTCTGTCTGTCTGTCTGTCTGTCTGTCTGTCTGTCTGTCTGTCTGTCTGTCTGTCTTCCAGGAAGTTCCCTGACGAGCAAGTGCTATCGATTCGTAATGTGCGCAGGTCAGAATGGATAAAAAGGTCATATCCATTACTCTTCCTATTGTGGGACGTATACACCTTTGGAAGCTGCCCCCAATTTCCCCCCCCTGCCCCGATCTTCGCCCATCTCCCGGATATCGGTTGGCGGTTGGATATCTCTCTGTGGGTCTAATCTGGGTCCGATGCAGTAATTGGAGTCCACCCCCAACCCCAACCCCAACCCAACCCCCTTCCCTCTAGGTCGTTTATCTTGCCACTTGTCACGTTCTATGCTCAGCAAATTGCGAATTAGGTTTTCATAACTATGCGCTTCATCGACTTATGCAACGCATCGGTTGCCTTAATGCGTCGCATTAAAACCACATCAAACTTAACGAGGAATTTTTAAAATAAATATGCTTTACTGCGTACTGGATAACGAGGTCGTGTGCAACACTTTACCACGGACGCACACAATGCACGACTATAGTTTTAGTGCAGATTGCAGCGTCTCGTCAGCAAATGGCCACGTGTACAATTGTAGCCTATACAGAATTATACAGCAGTGCCGCGTGGAAATGGACTCGCATACAATTGCGTACAGAGTGCAACTGTACCGTGTGTAAAGCAGTGTTTCGCGTGCATTACGGCCTGTAGTTGAGACGCGCCGTCGTATTTAAAACACTTCGGTGGCGTGTGCAATACCGACTGCAATAATTTTGTGTCGTGTGCAAAATCAGCTGCAGTTTGCGCAATGCTAACTGCAGGCGTGCTGTGTTTATGGTGCAAAGCGTATACATAGTAGTGTCGTGTGCAAAACAGACCAGGACTGTGCGCGATGCTTTAGTACATGCGTATCACGTGCCAGAGTACACGTATAGTGGATATTTCGGAAGGCTGTTGTTTCGGTTGCAGAATAGTGCCTTGTGAAAGGCAGACCGCTTCGTCGAATAGAAAGCGAACTGTGAACAATGCGCTACAAGTCCATTGTCTGCCAGTCGTATACATTCATAGCGGCAGAAACATCATTTCAAATGCTATACAAACGGTGCAAAACACGCTCTTTGTAACCTATTCCTGGAGACATCCACCATGCTAGATGCGAATAACGGCAGATTGGACAATGGTTTGACTTAGATAGAATTTCCGATGTTTCTGTAAATAATTTAGACTGGTAATAAATTAATAATAGAGAAAAAAAATGTGTTAGACAAAGACTTTAACTGACACGAATAGTCTATATTCGATAGTTTACGAAGTTTCGTATTCAATAATTTCAATTGATGTAAAATACAATGTATTATATAAAATTTCTTAACGAACAGATATTCAGCATATGTGAAGATCAGTTAATTGTAGTTGAAATTGTAATTGTAATTGAATATTTATATAGCGCCGCTCACAGAATCAGTAGCGCTCCCGACCACAGCTAGTTATATTCATCAATTTATTTAATATGTCAATATAGGCCATGCAGAAAATTAATCAATCTATTTGTTCCCCGTCTCTGTTCTCATGTTTGTGTAAACCGGAAACTACTGTTCGAATTGTTTGGATCTTTTATAGTTACCGAACAACGTGGTAGACCTAATACTCATTGGATTCCCAGCTTACATCGAAGAAAGGCTCTGTGGCATATTTTTCTTAGTGGACACGAATTTCAAACATTCGAAATTGATGACAACAAAACTGAGCAATATGTCTATCAATAATTATCAAAATTTTCCCAGACTAAGCAAAATAATTACTTCTTCATAGCTTTGATTAATCACTAGGTCTAATGAGCATTTAATCCATGCTACTTTTCAGTAGTGTGTAAAATTTTACTGCCGATGCAAACCAAAAAAATTGCATTTCAAACATGACTATTTTTATGTAAATATAACAACGTGGATCCAACCAGTCACTCTAAAAGACGGTTATTATTATTATTATTATTATTATTATTATTATT
>OX457039.1:69899138-69971638 GCA_949752735.1 Lumbricus terrestris
TTCAATCGATGCAAATCTATATAAATAAAAATGTAAAACGTTACCGTTCGACATGAAGGATCTCGGAAAGGTTTTGACCTATTGTTTTGAAAATTTTCGCAAAACGTTCCATTCGAACATGAGCGGGTTTGTATAATGCCTTTTGGGGAAAAGCGCAATCTTTACGACCAAAAAACACAACTTTTAATTCCATTCGATAGACGTCGATGGAGTCCAGCCATTTCGAGTTTGAACTTTCACGCATTAGTACGCCCATTCTTCGGGCGCGTTTCAAACCCATTCTTCGGGCGCGTTTCAAAACGTTTATCCGGCCGTCTTCTATAGCGCAAATCATTGTAACTGTCGGTTTTTACAAAATCGTCCATTTGCGGGCGTTTTCCGCGCGTCTTTCTACAGTGGCTACAGGGGGGAGGGGAGGGGAGGGGAGGGGAGGAGAGGAGAGGGGAGGGGAGGGGAGGGGAGGGGAGGGGAGGGGAGGGGAGGGGAGGGGAGGGGAGGGGAGGGGAGAGGAGGGGAGGGGGAGGGGAAGGGGAAGGGACGTAGGAAGGGAGGGTTGGACAGTCTTTTCAGCCACAGCAACGCGTGGCCGGGTACAGCTAGTTATTATATAACATTTCTTAACGAACAATTATTCAGCATAGATCTATGTGAAGGTCAGTTATATTCATCAATTTATTTGATATTATGTGAATACAAGCCATGCGAAAATTTAATGACAACGATTGAAAATGGTGAAATTTAGAGACCTCTCCGTTTTTCATATTAAAATACTTTTTTTCTCATTAGTATTAGGCTATTATTATTGTAACTAATACTAAAATTAATATTAAATTTCGTTCTTTTTAATTGTTTATATCAATTGATTTTTTTTACCGTATTGTCAAGTAATATGCGGAACAAATACAATGAGCTGCTTATGTAGCATTCATGAACAACGATTTGAAGGTATCTTAAATGTATTGGCCCTTCACTTTGTGTAGGATTCAACCATCGTCTTTTATAATCTTATCTTTTTTTTATTATTGTCCTTTATAATTTTATCTTTTTATTATCGCTTTTTATAATCTTATCTTTTTATTATCGTATTTTATAATCTTATCTTTTTATTATCGTCTTCTATAAGCTTATCTTTTATTATCGTCCTTTATAATATTGTCTTTTTATTATCGTCTTTTTTAATCTTATCTTTTTTATTATCGTCTTCTATAAGCTTATCTTTTTATTATCGTGCTTTATAATATTGTCTTTTTATTATCGTCTTTTATAATCATATCTTTTTATTATCGTCTTTTAATAATATTATCTATTTCTTACGGACCTTTATATAGCTCATAATAAGTAGATAAGATTATGAAAGACAATTATGTTTAATTCCTAATCAAAGTAAAGCTCAAGCTATTATTTAAGTACACGCAATTTCCATTGTTGCTTCACACATGTAATTCTGACGGCATCAATCTTAATCCCTCGGTAACAAGTCATTCCTAAGGAGCAAGACACCAATATAATTTTTCGAGCAGACTAAGTCTTCTTCGTGCTGGCTGGATCAAGAGTTTAACGAAAGCCTATAACAACAAAGGCCGGTGTCATCATCGGCAAGAATTTTGTTTGGCATATTGCAGTTCTAGGTCGAAGTGAAATCTGCAATTTCTGCATGCGCATGTTTTTGTAGGCGACGTTGAGACAGCGGTGTGCAATTTGGTCATCATCATCGTCATCATCATCGTCATCTTCATCATCCTCATTATTCAATCTTAACATTCCAAAGCGTCTCTTCGAAAGTCTATGCTCGTTATCTTCGTCATAATCACATCCATCAGAAAATTCCATCATCTCCTCATCCTTCCCAACACCATCATCTCTGCCGTCATCTTCGTCATCTCTGCCGTCATCTTCAACCCTTCCGTTGCAACCACGAAATCATCCTTCCTCGTTTAGCCTCGCTTCAACAGATAATGCTTCATCAGCTTCTTAAAATTCAGAGAGCGTCTCCGAGCAAATTCCGCCTGACTTAGGAACGCACCGACTTCCTGCTTCTGCGAGACTGACAGTCTAATCTCTGGCGTAGTCCGCGAGATCTCTGCTGTAATTAGCTTATACATCGATGACGCTTCTTTTGTCGTTTCCAATTAATTTCGATGGCTCAAGGCGAACGCTGGCCGTCCATTGGAACGAGAAGAAGATGACGAGCAACGTATGGCAACGCAAGGACGACTTGACATTAAATAAAAACAAGTATTGAGTTGTTGCTTCACAACTTTTAATACTTTTGCTGTATTTGTTGTTGCATCCTTATTGTTGTTGTTGTTGCTGTTGTTGTTCTATTTCCTTATGAGGTGAAAGAGATGAAGAGACAGAAGGTGTCAGAAAGACAGAAGACAAAGAGATTGGCCCAATATTTATAGAGTCATCTGGTCACCTGGTGCCGTCAGCTCTTGGAGCTCTGGCGACAGTCATGATGTATCCTCTCCAATCTCCATTGTCTCCTGTTTATTGTCGCCTCTCTTAGCTCTTCCAAGCTCATTCCAGACTTTTCCTGTACTTCATCCATCCACCTCTTCCTTGGTCTTCCGCGTCTTCTCCTTCCTTCACCGCATGCCGTCATCATCTCCTTTTCCAAACCGTTTGATCTCATCACGTGGCCGAAGTAGCTGAATTTCCGCCTGGTTGCTGTTTGTTGCAGTGTCTCCTCCCTCTCTATTCCGAGCTCCTCACGCACCGACTCGTTAGTTCTCCTTTCCATCCATGAGATCTTTAGCATCTTCCTCCAAATACACATCTCGCACGCGTTGATTTTCTTTTCCATATCCTGAGTCTTCGTCCATGTCTCGCATCCATAAAGGACCACTGGAAAGATCAATGCTCTCACCAATCTTTTCTTTGTTTCCCTGCTCACATATTTATCCTTCCAAATCCTTCCCAGACCTTTCATTGCCGTTTTTCCCATTGTTACCCTTCGGCTTATTTCCATGTCACTTCTTCCCTCCTTCTCTATCATAGATCCCAGGAATGTGAAGCTCGAAACCACCTCTATCACTTCTCCATCCACCTCAAAGTTTTCCCATGTTGCAGTTGTCATAACCTTTGTTTTCTTTACATTGAAGTATAGTCCCGCCTTTTCGCTTTCCTTCCTGACTTCTTATTAACTCGGCCAGGTCGTCCCTCTTCCCCGCCAATAATGTCGTATCATCGGCGTATCTCAAGTTATTCAGGTTTTTCCCCGCTATCCTTACCCCCTCTGTTGCCTCCTCCAATCCAGCCCTCCTCATAATTCTCTCCGCATACAGATTGAACAGGAAAGGGGACAAAATGCACCCCTGTCTCACTCCTTTCCTTATAAATTCCTTATTTATAGAGTAAATGAGACAAACATGTACTTATCGGTCTGTGACTTTGTTGTGACCTCTACCCAGTTCACGGACAGCAAAACAGACATGCCGGAAGGAAGGCAAATAATTATATCAAATTATGGATACATGAGTAAGTAGATGGATGGATGGATGGATGCATAACATACATACTTGCATACAGATCGAATTGGCCCTCTGAATCCGCCCCTGATACATACATGCATACATACATACATACATACATACATACATACATACATACATACATACATACATACATACATACATACATACATACATACATACATACATACATACATACATGTACATACATACATACATACATACATACATACATACATACATACATACATACATACATACATACATACATACATACATACATACATACATACATACATACATACATACATACATACATACATACATACATACATACATACATACATACATACATACATACATACAAACATACATACATACATACATACATACATACATACATACATACATACATACATACATACATACATACATACATACATACATACATACATACATACATACATACATACATACATACATACATACATACATACATACATACATACATACATACATACATACATACATACATACATACATACATACATACATACATACATACATACATACATACATACACAGACAGAGAGAAGATAGAAAAAGAAGAAAAGAAGATTGCGCGATTAGCAATCTGTACACACGATCATTCATGAAGGCCACCTACGAATAGACCTATGTTACAATATATATATATATATATATATATATATATATATATTCGGGATTTGTGATTTTTGGCATACATATATTATTATATGTATGCTTATGTGTATAAATATAATTTATTTTCGGTGGACGTTTTTATCTAAGCGTTGATTATTTCGCTGCAGTTTGTCTTCTGCGTCGTCGTCTGCGAAAGCAACAGATGTCGTCGTCGCTACTCATCTGTCGACAACGACGACGACGACGACGATGATGATAATGATGATGATGATGATGATGACGTCGTTGGCCAATCTCCATAGCAACCGTCACCACATCCTCTTCTCCGTCCATATACCCTACGCTTAACCCTCTCCTCCACTCTTTCTACTCTTCCTTCTTGTCATCATCTGACTCTTCCTCCTCTTCTTCTTTCCTTTTTCATCCTGCTCTTCCGCTGGCCTTTTCTTCCTCTATCTTTCTTGCATGCCTCCGTTTCCTCCTCTTTCTGTTCCTCTTCCACCTTCTCCTTCTTCTCTCTCTCTTCCTGTCATCCGCTTCCTTCTCCTCCAGGTCCTCCTCCCAATTTATCTTTTTTCCCCTCTTTCCTCCTTTTATCATCCCTTCTCTTCGTTCTCATCCTGTTTCTCTATTTGCTTCTTCGCTCCCTTCTCTTGCATATTCTTCCCCTCTTTCTTCTCCTCTTCCTCTCCCCATCCTCGTTTTAAACCGCCTTCATCTTCGCCTCCTTCTCCTCCCAATTCTCCTTCTGGTCTCTTCCTTTCCTTCTCTATCTTCCCATCCTCCACTTCCCCTATCAATATTTTTTATTTCCTTTCATCATATCCTCCGTCTCCCCTTCTTCTCCTTCTTCTCCTATTTCTCCTCCTCCTGCTTCCCTCCTCATTCCTTTCCTTCGCATGTGCGTCACGTAGCCGCTCTCGACTGAGGCTTTTTAGTCGTTTGCCCAACATCAACGAGATGTCCCAATTGCTTGATATACAGAGACAGAGACAAAGACATAGCCAGAGAGACAAAGAGACAGAGGGACAAAAATTAATGGACAAAGATAAAAAAAGAGAGACAGATCCAGAGAGAGAAACGCTTATAAATAAATATTAACAATGCCAAAGACAAAGAAGCAGAGAGACAAATAGACGGAGAGACAGAGGAACAAAAATAGAGAGCGACAAAGATAAACAGAGACAATGCCTGTTTAAAAGAGACAAGGAGACAAATAAGAATTAGTGGCAAAAGACAATGGACATCACAGGCACACAGAGAGAAACAAGAACGACAGACAGAGAGACAATCGTTTAACAGAGAGAGAGAAAGAGAAAGAGAGAGAGAGAGAGAGAGAGAGAGAGAGAGAAAGAAAGAGAGAGACAGACACAGAGGCAGAGACAGATAGACAGAGACAGAAAGACGGAAAGAAAGAGAGACAGAGACAGACAGAGACATACAGAGATACAGAGAGAGGGAGAAAGAGAGAGAGAAACAGTCAGAGACAGAGAGAGACAGACAGAAAATCAAAGAGAGCAACAGAAGACGGGGACATTAGGAAACCAGGAAAACATGGAGGGATGGACAAACAAAGAAGGATGTTTGCAGACAGATAGAGAGATACGGATACGTACAAACGAAGATATAATTATAAGTGTGAACGGAATGAGTCGAATATGGATGTGCAGAAGGTTTGAAACAAACAAACGGAGTGATGCGCAGAGACTCATAAAGATATGCAAATAAACCGGCAGACGAAGTGAAACACAGGGACACATGCAAACAGACGGACAAGCAGACAGAGTGAGACACAGACTCAAGAAGGCAGACGAATGGAAGAAATAACACACAAACACAGACGTAAGCAAATCTCCATAGGATCGAGGAGAGATATGGACACATATGCAGACAAACAAACGCATGGACAAAGAGAGAGAGAGAGTGAGAGAGAGACAGAGACAGAGACAGAGACAGAGACAGAGACAGAGACAGAGAGGGAGAGAGAGAAAGACGTGCAGACAAAGACAAAGAAAGGAAGGGAGACAGTGTGACTGCCTTGATGACGTGTCTCCTTCTAATCCGCCCTTCTCATCTTAGCTGCATCCATCCATCCATCCATCCATCCACCCATCCGCCCATCCACCCACCCATCCATCCAGCCATTTGGAACTCGTGTGCTCCATCCACCAGCCGCATCCTCCTCCTCCTCATCAGCCTCCCTGGCTCCTCCGTTCGCTCAGCCGCTGAATCCCATCCGTCTGTCGGGAGGAGCGCTCGTCTCTGCGTCTCCTGCAGCTGATGGCCTCGCAAGCATCACTGGGATAGGACGAGCTGTCTTCCGGACATGCGCAGTGCACGCTGGAAATACACTTCCGCCGGCGTCCGGTAATTGCTTGCAAACTGCTCTGTAGATTCTGGTTACTGTGTTCTGGTTGCTATGCTATATTGTCGATTGTCTATAGCTGTTCATAATAATTATGGCTACTGGAATAGCATTGAATTGCTTGTGCTAGCAGATGTAGGTTTCTGATAATAGCACTCATTGAAACTGCTTAGTTACAGCGAGGTGCTACGTTATTGAAGAATGTACATGTAGGTTAACGCTATATACTATTCGTAATTATTGTATGGTGTAACTGTAAGTGCTGAGTGAAAATTAGGTATTATTCGAATATTCATCCATTCATTCATTCATTTATTCATTCATTCATCCATTCATTCATGCATTCGATAATTTGTATGTTTTTGTATTTGTACTGAGTGAATTATTCCAAAGTAAGCATACAGTACACACAGTTGCAAACACAGTCTTACACATGATTGTGTTGATTGTTATTATGTCGATACGCCATTCGGTAATGGCATTGTGTAATTTGTGGGTACAGTTTGGGGAGCAATAGGCACGCCACAATTAACAAAGGAATCATATTCCTGGTTCAATTCTCTAAATATTGGGGAAAATTTAGAATGATTAATAATCAGGCGTTGGAAATAATTATGTGAAAACAGTTTTGGTTTATACTTTTTTGAACCACAGTGTATGTAGTAATAATAGAAATGGTAATAGTGTATGAGTTTTTGTCTAACGTCGTATAACAAAGCCATAGATCTATAAATATAATATGATAGGCCTAGGATAGGTAATTATTGCTTCCCTACAATATCCCGGCATGCAACTGGCACTTAAATCTCATTGCTTCTGTTTATGGCTGCAGCCTTCGAGATGAAAGCAAGGATCCGACACGCAGCTGTTGGATAACAGATATTCAAATCAACTTACCCGTCTGTGTGTCCAAATAGGGATCGCCTTTGACAACCTCTTCAACAACAGCTGGAACAACCGCGACAACAACAGTTGCTAAGCAAACAACAGCGCCGACAACTGCAGTTGAAACAACGTAGCGGAAAGCAGCAAGACGAACTATATATCGGCAACATTGTGGAAGAGACGATAGCGTATACGATATGCATGAAGTAGTCGTTGTTGTCCGGAGTTGTTTGTTTGATGTACTAACGGTCCATGAGTTGACTTGTTACACTGTGAGACTATTTCGCTGGATTCTCTGCTGTTGAATGGCTCCCTGTGAAACCCTCTCATCACATTCTGGGTCGTAGTAAGCTCATATTATTGTGATTATTGCGATTATTGTATGCTGCATCAACTCTTGAAGAGCTGAAATAATGCAACTGACGAAACGTTAGGCCTGCATCGCAGTAACTAATCAAGAGTACAGTTGCTGTGACAGCTTCAGTTACTTATGACGGCTGAAGTTACTATGACGGTTGAAGTTACTATGACGGCGTAAGTATTGCTTTTTAGGTTAGTGTAACGGTAACAGCTGAAATACAACGTTGCGAAGTTGCAGTGACGGCTTAAATATCACCTCACGGTGTAAAGTAACGACAAGGATTAAACCACTGAATTGAATGACTTGATGAAGAGTTGACGACACATCACATTGGAGCAGCACCTGACCTGGATTCGAGTGGCACGTCTTCTATGTCAGCGCAGGCATCTCTGTCACGTGTCCGGAGCGGATGTGGGTGCAGTTGCGGAGGAGGAGGAGGTGGAGGAGGGAGTCACCGGAAGATGGCTCTTCTCAACTGCACGAAGCACCTGGAATGCATCGGAAGGTGTCGGTGTCAGGTGCGATGTCAGCCGGAGTGTGTTCCATGGACGACCTTCAGGGATCGGTTTGCCGTCGCCGCTCTCATCGTCGTCAACTTCGTCTTCCTGGTATGAGCCATTATTAAACTATTGTCACAATGGTGAGGTCAGGGATGGTAAACAAACCAGGAGTGGTAACGTATAGTAATTTATGGAATGGTGAGGGAAATTATGTAGGGCTAAATGGATAGGATAACGGAAAGTATCATTGTACAAGGAATGTTGCAGGAATGTTAAACATTTTGGAAAAGTAAGATTTAGTTAAGATAGGTTCAAGGAAGGTACCCTAGTACAATAGGTGCAGGGAAAGAAATCGTCATAATTTAAGGAAAGGTCTTGGGATGTAACACAAAAGGGAAAGAAAAGTGCAAAGTATCATAGTTAAGTGCCATTATAATTTATCATACTATGATGTTCCATAGGATAACGAAGAGATAAAGTCAACTGAAACGAGTCAAGAAACAAAAGCAATATTATTTTATACCGTTAAGATGAAATGAGAACAGGCATCGCGATTCAGTGTCCTCGTTGCAGTCGGGAGCGCCTCTGAGTAGGGAGATTGAAGGGGCGTTATAACAAGTATGCATGCAAACAGTACACTCTCATCTCTAACGTGTGAAACAAAAGAACTTGGAAAATAAATGGCATACAGGTCAGTGGCTGTTTACTGAATGACTTTTAGTCAAAGTGTCTTGCACTGCAAAAGGTCGATAAGCATTTCGCTTCGACTTTTGCTGCTTCTTGATGCAACGCCGATCGATTTAACGACGAGATGACCAATGTGCAGGTTTCGACATCTTTCCAGTCTTGTCCGACAAGACGAATGTCCGACTGACGGGGTTCGTCCATCCATCTCCTCGCACTGACATCCAAAGCCAACTTAAGTTCCCAGTCCGGGGGCGCCAATCCGCTACGCCAATCCGCTGTGCCAATCCGCTAGTCCAAACTCGCGCTGCAGTCGCCCGTATCGCTTCTAATCTGACGTTCAACTTTGCTCTGCAAATTGTCCTGACCCAGATCCTCATGACAACGAAGTCACGTGCTCGCAGCAGGTTTACCCGGGAAGTGTCGATGTGGTGCAGGATAGGTTCAGGTGGTGTATATAGGGTTTTGGCGTGGTCCATTTCTGGGTCTTTTTCTGGCACAATGTGCAAGAGCGAAACAAAAACTTTCTGTTGTAACCAAGACGATTTTGGTGCATGAATATCCAGTGGACTCCAGTCTGCAAGTATTATCCGTGTCTCAGAGGTTATTTTAAGGAAATTTCTCAAATGCACATAATTATCAGAATAGCATCCTACATCGGGTAGATTGGTCATTATTGAGACTAAGGCCTAATTCTTCTTCTTCTTCTTCTTCTTCTTCTTCTTCTTCTTCTTATTATTATTATTATTTTATTATTATTATTATATTACTATTATTATATTATGAAAAGCGATGGGGGCCAGCTGGTGGGCCAGCCAGGCTGACTGGTACCTCTTTGGCTACTGGCGGAGAATCGACGGGTGAGACCCCCAGGACCGTCGACCTCAGAGCTACTGGGAGGACAAAGCAGGTCAAGGACGTGTTGGAATGGACGGGACTGTCGATGGAACGAGTGATACGAGCAGCACAGCAGAAAGATCTTTGGAGAAGAACTGTCCATGATGCCGCCAAAGTTCGGAAGGTCGAATAAGGCACCGACGACGATATTATTATTATTATCATTATCATGCAACTGCCTAAGCTTATAAACCTACTTCTGGCATCAAGAGTTGTTATCAGTACTATGGCATCTTCTTTCTCATGGAATTGCGGTAAAATGACAACTGAGCAAGATTGAAACTTACAGTACTTGACGGCGTTGACGCCAGCATCAGATCTCACAAAGAATTTTGCAATGCATTGTACAAAGTCACCAAGAAATTCTTGCCAAAAACCTGACCAATGATGTATTGGCATTATCCATACGATGCGGTGGAACCGTAGACAGAACGCAAATTGATAAAATTTACGTTATGGCGAAAGTGGTCAGGCGAGTTTTCATACGCATTAGTAAATTCGGTTCGGGTATCATGGTTTTCGCATGCTCTTTATATGCGGCAAGCCAAAGATAAAGCTTCAAGTGGTTTTTGGCATTTCTTCTAGATGTGGAAAAACTCGTGCTCCTGTCATTTTTGGCTGATGTTCTCATTGTCTTCAGCAGATACCAGAAACTGCTGCAAGGAGATGGCATCACTATTCTCGACATTGAAAAGACAACTAAGTCGGTAAAAGCACGGCTGTTAGCTTTAATAGAAGATGATCGACTTACCTGAAGGGTGGACTAAGGCTCAGTGGCGTAACAACCATAATAACGAGGGTGGACAAAGTCCACGGGTCTCGAGGTTCAAAGGGCCCCCGAGCATTAGCAAAAAATCGGGTATAGACTTGCTTTTTCTTTTAGGGGCCAATGATCGACGCAGAGAAAATCAACACAATGGTGATTGAAAGCCAATAAGCATCATTGCATTAACATCCTAGGATAATTGAGTCGTTGAGAAAATTAAAGAGTT
Organism: Lumbricus terrestris; assembly: GCA_949752735.1. Lineage (NCBI taxonomy): Eukaryota > Metazoa > Annelida > Clitellata > Crassiclitellata > Lumbricidae > Lumbricus > Lumbricus terrestris. The sequence goes on from OX457039.1 coordinate 69,909,962, forward strand.
CGTTTGCCGCCATAGGTTATCTAACGCATGCAGATGGCAACAATGATCAAAAAAATATACAAGCGGGAATTGGACAGGCTTCACAAGCATTTTGAATGATGATCAAAGTATACCAAAATAAAAAAAATATACAAGACGATGATACAACTAATCTTCCTATATGCTGACCAGAATGCTAGACAATTCGAAAGCAGGATGAGAGAAGAATTCTTACTGCAGAAATGAGTTAGCGGCAGGAATTTCAAGACCACAGGAAAAGGAAACGATGATATTAGATAGTATTAAGTATTGGGGCAACTGTGTTAGACTGTCTGAACAAGACTTGTAGAGAATGCCAATATTGACCGAATTCCTCTTAATTTCCTACTTGCAAGATACGAAGGAAAACGGAAATTTAAGGCATAATTATATGCCAATTACGACTACTCTGGATGGAAAATATATAAACGAGGACTTAATACCAATTGACTTGACAAATGAACAAGGGTAATGGCCTAATGGGTGTCATTTTTTCGCACTCGTCACCGCCAGGGCCGGATACTCTAAAAGCATCAAAAAAGTTGGTTTAAGGGAATATTTACAGTTTCTGCAAGCGAACAGACTGAATGCGATTACTCTTTTAGTCAAGATATCACCTCTGATGTTGCAAAACCAAAAGCATTTTGATCTCTAAAGTATGTGTACATGACCCACCAAGGCTTGTTGTGCGTGGAATAGCTGAATTGGGGGAATTTGGATACGGTGTAAGATTATTTGCGATCCTTCATGTTTATATGCTTTCATGTCTATTGTTTAAAATGGTTGAAGTTGTAAACACAAAAGCAGAGAAGCCCTGTGTTCCGCCTGGCTATCGTTTTTAATTCATTATTTTGTTACAAACTGGGAATCTTGCATTTGATTTCGTTTCGCTAAGCGTTATTTGGCTTGCATCTGACAGCTTGTTTGAATATGTCATGTTTTAATCTCTAAACTTGTTTTCTTGTATTTTATGCCAATAGAGTTGTCATTAGAAATTTAAAGTTAAATTCACGGCAAAAATGTCTTATAATCTTGTTTGTTACAATTAGTTTAATTAAAATATATTAGCTACTTACATTGTTTATGCGATTGTGTGTAAAAAAGTAACTGCACAAAGCCTGATTTTCAACTGCACAAATTTGTTTTCCAAATACACACTTTGTGTCCAGATGCACGTTAAAATAACCCCTGCCGTGTCTATGCAATCGTATGCCAACTGTCGCAGAGTAACGATTCAGAGGCACCCTCAGATTGGAAATTCTTTGGAAAAAATAACTTTAAAGAATGAGAGGCTTGTGAGGAAAAACGAGTCTTTAGTTTAGACATTTGTTAGGTAGGAATATAGGAATAGGGTCATACAATTGGCGGGGCCATCCACAGCAAGGGTCTCGACAGCACAGTTCATTAGTCTGAAGCAACCATCCCGTTCCATTCTATTCTATTCTATTCTACTAAATGCCTTACAAAGTGGATGCTCTCCCAACCGGAACCTATAGATACATAATTTTAGCAACGTGAGGTGTCTCGCGGAATTGTTTACACCCGGGACTTATATGACACAACACCTGATCGACGAAGCAGTCACATGATTTTATAGAACAGTTCTCGCACGGAACTGATTTTGATTTTTAAGGAACTACTTTCGCATGGATCAAATTTGTAATCACACCGCGCGGGTAAGACGTTAGCCAATCAGGGATATCTGGGAACGGTTTTCGCCGGCACCTCGCTTAGCTTTGCTTTGGCCATCTAGGATGTTCATCCAGGACACGAGGGCTCAGGATGTAATCAACCGATGGGACTCTGGCTAGACCACGGTCTGCTCTCTATGAGGGATTTTTAGGTCAAAGAGGGAAGGGGTTTGGAGCAATGGCAAACACTCTCGCACCGAGAGCTTACGGGTGCGGAATAGCTTCCCGCAACCCTACGTGGCCTAATAATTAGAAGGTCCACGCAGTCTTCAATTGGTCAGTTAACGTTGGCGAGTGTTAGGACATGATTGACATCTTGCATGGTTGTCGGCAGTTAAATTCGACGTCTGTAATAACTGGTGATCACCCGTTCATTGTACTTCTTGCATTCATACTGCGCTATGTCAGTTTGACATCAGATGAAGATTATTGTCAAGAAAAAAGCTGAACGTTTTTCATTAATGAAACCTGCTGACAAAAGCTATGACCAGGGTTTCGAGTCGTTACACTCGACTTTCGTCAAAATTATTTTGTGAAAGTTTTTTTCCCGTCTTTGAGTTTCATAATAAAAAACGAGTGATAACGGACAAGCAAGCTTCTGTAGTGTTCGGGACATTTGTCAGCCTCGTTCTGTTGATTGCTGAAAGTCACTCGGCAGTCAGAGATGCCACTCCAAAGATCCTGACTAAGTCGCTGATGGCAAATGCAATTTCGCTGCTCAAGACTGTTGCAACCGTCCACAACCGCTTGTGTTAAGTGCGGCTGTATTTCGTTGCGTCATCTTTGAGTTGTTGACTTGTTATAAATGAAGGGAAAAGCAAGAGATGCGTCCGAATTCAACATCAGCGATTGGACAACACTGGCGCCACCTATAAAGCTTAAATGCCACACGTACATGCACACAAACATACACATAGGCAAACACGCGAACTCACATATGCAAACATACACAATCACGTGAGAAGTCGTTCAATTTCTAGTCTTGGCAGCAGGGCTGTATTTACATACCCTTGGCGCAGGGGCTGTAGTCCCAGACAGAGAGCCACACAGACCCATAAAAGCACAGGCAGACTTAGAGATACAAAGAATAGAAAACAACAATAGTCTTATCCTCTTCTTTGTACTCCTCTGTGTCCTCATTTTGTAGTTTTATTGTCTTTATTGGTTTCCTACTCGAATTTCTCTTTTCTTAAAATATTTCCACTGCATCCTCTTTCCCAAACGTGGTCTTCCCTCTCTTTGTATTCCCTTTAATTCTTTCTTCTTCTTCCTCTTTTCTCCAACCTTTTCCATCTTGATCTCCTCTTTCTCTTCCCCATATCCATCTCGTGATCCTCTTCCTCCTTCTCCATTTACCATCTTGTGCATCTTCGCCCTACTCTTTCTTTTTCTTCCTTCCATATCGTTTTGTCTCTTCTCTTTCCCTCGCACATTTTTATTCTTCTTCCTCCTCCTCCTACTCCTCCTGCGCCTCCTCCTCTACCAGTTTCTTTTCTTCCGACTCCTCCTTCCCTTGCTAAACTCCCCCTCCTCTTCCCTATTTTCCCAGTCCATCCAACTCTCCTATCTCCTCCTGGCAATCATTTCCCTCCTCCTCCTCCTCCTCCTCCTCTCACTCTCCGTCTCTTCCTTTCCGTTCCTCTTCCCATCCTCCTTCCCTCCTCTTACCTCCTCCTCCTGCTCTTCCGTCTTCCTTCCCGTACCCCTCGGTGCGCCTCTCTGTTGGCCAACCCATCATAGTCGTCATCCTCTTCAAACGGCGACCCAGAGATTAACCATAATTTGTCCGAGTCGCCAACAAATCTCCAGTCCAGTAACGACCGACAACGGTACTCCCTCTCTCCCTCCCTTCCTTCCTCCCCCATTTCCATCTACCCTCCCTCCCTCGCCTCATTTCCCTCCAAGCAACCAACTTCACCCTCCCTCCCTTTACTGCACGACATCCCCTTCTCCTCCAACCGCACCATCGGTCGCTCTTACTCACTCGCATAAATGCAACCCACAAGACCACATGCATCAAATATATCGCACACACACACATAAACACAAGCACGCACGCGCAGACACACCGACATGCACACGCACATACACACGCACACACACAGACACGCACAGTCATACAAACAAGCACACAGACGTGCAAATATACAGACTGAAAATGGTGAGTATATTCATATGGCACGCTTGTATTACATTATTGTTGCCTACTATGTTGTAATATATTTATGGGACACACGTATCCAGTGTATGTGTATATATTATTATATGTATATGTATGTGTATATAAAATTATATGTATATGTAGGCCTACATACATTATTCTCCTATGTAGATATCTCCACACATTGCGTTCTATTCTCAGCATGTTTATCCATGCTGAGATTGCTACAATTGCGTTCTCAAGAGCTACAGAATTATACACGTCAAACACAGCTCGCACCGTTTTCCCATGCACAATGTTTATTAGATTACACATATATACATATTAATATAATAACGATATAAATTATATATACATAAATACATGAAGTTGGTGTGAATGTGTGCGTGAGAGGCTTTTTCGTGCGATGGGAAAAACGTTTTGATTCCACTTGCATCAACGTTAGCGTCATCACCAGCATCACCAACATCAATGTCAGCAGCAGCAGCAGCAGCAGCAGCAGCAGCAACCCGTCCAGCCACTCCGGAGAGATGGATAGATGGCCATTATAATCGACGAACCACAATTTCATGCCAGCTTACACAAACCTTACACACATACATAACACATATATATGTATATATGTATATAATTACAGCTATATAATATGGTTTATGCATATTGTTTATAATAAAAAATTATATAGCGATATGGCATCATATGGGTTATGGAGAGTATAGGTTTGTTGACGCCAGTCGTCGAAGATGTTACGATGATTGCAATTGGATGCATGGAATGAGCATTGTGATTGGACGAATAAAGCAGGAAGCGGAGCGTACAGTGGCGCCTCCCGCGGCCATTGGGTTCATGCTTAAGGTCAGTGGGGGGTCACGTGGTTTATGGCTTGCCACTAGAGACTCAACATTGTCTTATTGCTAGGGATTATTATAGTTCTTGAGAGCCAAGTCATGGTCTCGGATCTGGATTGTAATAAAGTCTATAGATCTATATAATACTACATATACATATCATTATATAAATTATGTTTGTGTAATATATTTTAAGAAATGGGGTTATAATATGTAGGAATCCACATTTTGATAGAGGAATTTAGGCTGTGGTATTGTACAGAAATGCATAAATTATTATGAAGGATGCATTCAATGTTGCAGAAATCACCATTTTGGGAACAGAAATCAGATCATAATTATTATAATTAGATCTATATGATGTTAAAAATCCTCTTGTGATAGGCCAGCAGAAGTTTTTGAATAGCAACCTCGATTATATGACAGAGAAATTTAGATCATGTTGCAGGGATTGGCCTATCATGATAAATAGATCAATTATGTGACAGAAGAATTTAGATCACGTTGCAGGGATTGGCCTATCATGATAGATGGATCATAGATTGTGGTTTCGGAATTTGCTTTAGTCTATCACAAAGGAATTCAGAATTAGAATGCAGATGTCATGGTTTTGATGAGAGTATCTTTATTTCACGGTATAATAGAAATCTCTCTCATGGTAAGAAGACGAGATTATGGAGTGGAAATCTGTCTCATAGAGGATAATTATTCTAGATTGTCGTGTAGCAATACGCAATAGGTAGGCTATAACAGGCTACATAACAGACGGGTGGCAGCTAATCTGTTAGATTCAAAGCGATTAGGGAAATGGCTAATTTGCAATTATAACCGATTATCCAACGAGATTTTGTGAATTCTAATCGATTCTAACATTTTACTTGCTACAATTTTAATTCTAATTTATTGAACATCTAACTTATAACAGGGTCCACTTTCGGTGCATGATTCCCTGCATCTGTAGAGACAAAAATTCTGGTTATTATATAGATATCGATACTATTTTCTGGATATCTTTTATAGGTCTATGATAGTATCATATTTATATGATATAAAAATTCAGCCTACGATATTCAAATCTGGATTATTGTGATGTGATCGTTATCACACCTTAGTTTTGGGGACGCATATTTTTGTCAAAAGCTCCTATGTTATTCTGAAGCAGAGGCTTAGAATGAAGATGATATCTTTCGGAATTCATAGCCTGATGAAGAACTGCATGAGTTAGAATATTGACAGAGCAACCGGAAACGGGTTAATCCATGGGAATCTTCAATCTGTCGCCGAGCTTCGATAAATGAACATTCAGTCGTAGCTGTGCACAGCTGTTGTCGATATCCTTCGTGCAATCAGGTCTGCGGTGGATGAATGAGTGAATGGAGTTTGCTATTCGTAGGATTCGTGGAACGATGGATTGTTCTGGAACAAAGGATTTACGCAGATGGAAGTCCACCAATTTATCAGCGCTGCACAAAAACGTTTTCTCAAGGTTTTTCACCGCATCTTCATCAAACCAGATTCACGTGAATTTACTGTCTTACTGTGACTCTATAGTCTATAGGACGCATCCGCTTGCCGACTAAGTCTTCAGCCTTTCGTCCAGTGCGCTCACTTGCGGGACGCGGTGGTGTAGTGGTGGCGTCGTTGCCTTGAAACCGGAAGGTTCGAGGTTCGAATCCACCTCAAGTCGCCGCGTAGGAACCTTGGGCAAGTCCTTCACTCGCAATTGATCAGCCCTTCGGCGTGAAACTCCGATGCAGTGACTGCTCTGCAGTCGGGAGCGCCTCTGAGTAGTGTGCTTAAAGGAGCGCTATGACAAGTGCACATACAAACAAACTTGACAAGCATGATTTCCTTGTCCCGCGTGCGAGGACTGCTATCTTCAAACTCGAACTTTTGACTTTATTGGTCCTGACCTTTGCAATCAGATCTCTCCATCGGCACGTTCTTTGAAACTAACTGCTACTCCAAGTATATTTTCCGCTGTCTCAAACCCGATTTCTCATCTCTGAGTCCTTCGCATTGGAAGCGCGCCTGTGTAATGCGCTTTATAAATGCATAGATCAATACAACAGACATGTTATACGCCGTGCTTTGTGTGCCATCTACAGAATCTAAAGCTGAGTGCATGGACAGCTTGGAGCTGCTGTGGAATTGTCGTCGTTGACGGTAGCAGGTGAATCAGGATGGAATACATGTTGCTGTAAGAGTTCTTGTTTCATTCGTGGCTATTATAGAAAGCCGCAGGACAGAGGGCAAGTCACAAGTTGAGGAGATTGACAGGCGAGAGAAATGAGAATGAGGAAAACGGAATTGTGGTCTTATGGGATACGATGCCAAAGAGATGTAGTTTAAAATGCACGCATGCACATACGTGCAAAGACATGCGTGTGTACACACTGTCGACCATAACAGTGCATGTAGTGCACTCTTCAAAATGGAAAGATTATCGCTGGACTTCGATGGAGGCATAGACATTAGACAATCCTCCAATAAGCCTGAAATCCTGAAGTCTAGTGTCGTGGGGATAGGCCTACATTTGCGTGGAGACACACCATGCAGCAACCAACTAACCACTCGTGCGTTAAAAGAGCGTCTATGCCGCATAGGGAATACAAGGGCGAAAGCTTATACAACGAGTAATAGGACGAGGACAGAAACACTGGCAGCAACAGACAGACAGGCAGACAGGCAGACAGGCAGGCAGACAGGCAGACAGACAGACAGGCGGAGAGGAAATTCACTCACAAAGACATAGTTCAGCGAGAAAACAGACATATCGACTGATAATGTGTGTATTCATGGGTATATAATTATTATTATATTGACTAATAATGTGTGTGTACATGGGCATATATTATATTATATTGACTGATAATTAATGTGTGTATACATGTGCATATATCTGCCTGATAGACAAACGGACAAAGACTATGTAGATATATAGACAAGCAGCGAGTGCGTGGGTGTGTGTGGGGTGTGTGTGCGTGCGTGTGCGTGTGTGTGCGTGTGCGTGTGCGTGTGTGTGTGTGTGCGTGTGTATGTGTGCGTGTGTGGGTGTGTGGGTGTGTGCGTGGATTCGAGGGTGCGACCTATAAAAAGAAACTCTCCATAGATCTGCCATGAATTTCTGCAATCTTACAGCGTTCGTTGCCGTGGCAACCGTCTCCAAACCATCGCTTTGCAAGTTTTATTGTCAATTAAAGCGAGGCTATCGTGGCAGCGGAAAGAGCATGCATGCGGTGCATGGACCAGCAGCACAGCATTATATAGCACCAGGATATAATATATCTATACTCTACAGTAAACCCAGTATATCCCGAAACAGCCTTTCGTCTAAATTATCCCTTCGGAGAATCAATTTCGGATTTGACTTGGAATACATTCCCCCACTCTCCAGTGAATGCATTCTGAAAGGAAATCTCTCACAGGAAGAGGAGGGAAGAGAGAATATTTCATCATCCGTTGAAATAATTTCTCAGCGGCCGAATTCTATTCTTTGATGGATAGCAGACTTCTAACCTATCGCCGAAATTTTTGGTCACGCCGAAAAATATATCATCCTCAGAAGGGCGATTCAAGTTCTGTAGGACAGAAACGAAAGTTAGAAATTAAAATATGCTCTTTACTTTTTGTGCTTTCTGTAGTTCATGGAGCAAAACTGTGAAATAAGGTAGAAATTGGTTTGTATTTAGGACTGCCTCACGGAGCACAACGTTTTTCAAAGATTAATTTCACAAAATTTTATTTGCTTGTTTATTTATTTGTAAGGCATTTTAAATTGATTACCTAATTGTTTATAATATAGGACTTAAAAAGGCTATGTAAATTGAGCACAGACAAAATTATGAAGTGTGCAAACAACCAATTTGTTAATTTATCATTATAATTTACGCAAAAACAAATTATTGCAAAACTATTTGTGAAATGCTCGTTAGCATTTTGACTAAGCTTACATAGCGAAAACAATGTTATGGCTGGAACTAGGTAACAGACTTCCATTCATCTTGATAGAGAACAAAATTACTAAAATATAGTTCTTTGAGAGGAAAGCTGTGCATGTATTTGCCGTACTTATAAAGATAAACGTTGTGTTTGAAAGTATTCACTTTCAGTTGACCTTTGCAAATGTACTGTAACCTGTAAGTTATGTTTTGAAAAGGCTGAGTCTTATTTAAACCAAAGTTGTTTATGCTTTCCTGAATTCCAGCCGTACTTCTGAGTTTACGAATAGGCCTAGGCTTATAGGACTAAATGTGGCAAAACCGGTTATCTGTCGAATTTTTTTATGAACCAGCTGTATGTTTTTTACATTATAACTTGGAGTTCAATAGATAGGATAGAGCCACTGTTGCTTTGAAGTGCGTGATAAAATATAATTTTAGCAAGTGGTAATTCGACGACAATGGTAGGACACGAGATTATGGGTTATATTGAAAAGAACCGATGAAATTTTGTGTGATACCGAGAGGAAAATTAATGAGGGAGACATATTTATTTGTTTGAAGATTGCTCGAACTACAATATGGTATCTTTTAAATGTTAGAATACAGGCGGGTCTACTGTCCTCAGAAATCTGTATTTCTCCTATTTCTGTGTATTTATTTACTTCTTGCGTCTTGTTTCTGTGCTGTCATTATTTTGGTAAGTAAAAGATTGGTATAGGATAATATATAACTTCATCCCGATGGGGACTCATGCTTAAGGGAGCTTTTATATCGTGCCAACGGTCGTCCCTCGTGAAGGGGGCCGGCTGGTAATCCGGGTGACATCCATACAACATATTGGTTGAGGTCGGGTGGGTGAGGGCACTTTCTTCCAGGACGTGTCACTGACAATCTGAGTCCAATACACTGAAGGGTGATGTTACGGTTCATTAGACAGGTCAGTTTAAGGGGCAGTGATGCAGAGATACCAGCGTAGTTCGTTCACTTCACTCGCTTTCGCTGTCCAATCCATCAATTTAACTGGCGCAATAAAAGCAGAATAGCGCTAAATAAGTGTGATTGAGCTATATATATACATTCATATATATATATGTATATATATTTAAATATATTTGTTTATGTTCGGTCGTGAGCCGTCGTGTGATGCTTTAGACAACTGGTTGCAAATTATTGTCGCCCAAGTTCCATAGCTGGATGACTGTATGTTAGTGTCTGTCTGTCTGTTTGAATGTCTATTTTTCTTTGTTTGCTTGTCTGTCTGTTAGGTTGCCTATCTGCCTATGTGTGTCTGTCTGTCCGTCTGTCCGTCACACACACACACGCACACACACACACACATCGCCCTCTATATCTGTTTTCTGGGGAACTCTGATGTAGTGCAGTATAAAGTACGCCAAAAGCGTCGATTTAATTAATAATGCACAATATCATAAAACATCACATTACATTAAAATCTTAAATCGGATATCGTATCATGCAAAAATGTTTTATTTCATATTGCATCATAATGATATATTATTATATTAGATGTCACGTCATAGTTATGATATTATACCACGTCTAGCCAGTTATTGAGCCATAGCAAAACACACACTTGGTATTATATCAATTACTTCATAATTATAAGAGCGTAAATCAGATCATAATTATCACATTCCATCAGATTATGTCAAATCATAGCATTGCACAGTATAATTATCGTATCACATCATAATATTTTATCGTATCAAAGAAACAATATCACATCATAATTTTTTTTCGTATCAAAGAAACAATATCACATCAAACCATAGACACATCGTTTCACATACATAATGCCATGGCACATAATGATACCGCATATCAGTTACTTCCCATCAGACCACATACATCAAACCATATCACAATCATTTGACACGCAGCATACCATGTCTCACATCACAACACATTATATGACAACACCAAATATCTCGTCATAATCATAATTAGATTTAATTACAAGCCACATAATAATACAGCCACAAAGCCAGTTAATTTAGTGCATAGAGTGTCTTTGTCTAAAGTCGGTCCTTTTCAAGTCCAAATAGCCGCCAGTGAACTCTGTCGCACGCCATCTTTGATGTGGCGGACATCTGACGTTTGATCGTTGAACATGTCTTCCTGTTCACGACGTTCACAGCCCGAGGGTTCAAGAAAGCACCGGGAAATTTTACTGCTTCAACTGCGGGACATTTCTAGAATTATTCCACTGACAGCAACGTTTAATGCGACGCCGAAAGATCTGCGGCGGCTTGTCATTCCTGGCGGCCATTCTCCAAAGACTACTTATCGCTAAGACTATTTACCACGGAATTGATGCAGCGCTGCAATATCAGCTATCGGTCTCTCGATCAATCGATTGGTTGAGATTCGTGCAATTTAGTTGCTTCCGTTCTCGGAAGCATTCCCGTCCAGACTCTGCGGGTTGCCCACGTACTCGAATAGAAGTCTTAGAATGCAGTCGCGTTTGATGTTGATTGAAATATAATGGCACTGTACGGAGGACCGCGATAGCAGGTTCCAATGGAGGGGGCTGCGCGGAAGCCAGGCGTTTCGATGGGAAAATTAATGAGTTAATAGGGAGGGTAGGCCTAAGCAATTTTGCATCGACGGTCGGTTTTGAAGTTTATTTCAAAGCAAGGACAAATTCTGGAACACACATGATTCACTTAATTGAATGGTCATTGCCATCAGCTGAAGTTTAGGTACTAAATGCGCCTGCAGAGGTTAGATATCCAAGGGGCTTTGAATAAAAATGCTGAATGGAGAACGAATGAATCCAAGGAAGGTATAAATGATTTATATAGGCTACTTTATAATGAAAATTATTGAACAAAATAGAAGACTGAATGATAGAAATAATGATAAAATAGACCTATATTAAAATATTGAATGGATGACAAAATTAATAAAACTGACTAATCAAATTAGGCCTAAATGAAGATGCTATTGAATAATTTAGTTGACGAATCGAAAGAGTATCTAAGCAACATGACTGAAAATAATGAATTTATGAACATGATAGGAATAAAGGAAAAGCCAATTAACTAATTGGCTAATCATATATACATATTTATGAGACTTGTGTTCTCTTGTCACATTCAATGTTTTGTCATACCAAAATGTCACGCACCGTTGTTTAACAGTTTATGTAGCTGTGGCAATCATGACAATAATAATAATAACAGCTTCACCATCATTATGATTCAAACAGCAACAGCAGCAATAACAGCAACAACTGGGCTTACTACTAATAGTATTACTACTACATCTGACAAGCTATATTTCGCAACATTTTTAGCGCACGCTATTATCTTGACAACTCTATCCATCTAAGTTAATATGAATCTGCAGTTGTTTTAATTAGGCATAATAAACGCATCCTAAGAAACAAGACAGTGAAATGATAGTAATTTTTTATGTTAGTAGTGCTACTGCTACTACAATGCAATATTATGCTACTACAACGACTATTGCTACTACTACAACCACTACTACCACCACCACCGCCACTACTACTACTACTATTATGGCTATAGTGAGTAACTATACCGACCATAAACCATCAGTGGGAACACGAGATGCTGTAGAGCCGCTTGAAAAGCAAAGACATCGTCAGTTGTTGAACTAGTGTGGAATTATTTTATCATTCTGTGTGAAAAGAATCTTAGCGATCGGTTTTCACCTGTTATTAAACAAATTTAATTAGACCATGATCTGCATTATATGGCACTGTATAATGGCAACAACTTAATAATATTGCATTGGTCAATTTTGACATGATCTGCTATAAGTGGTTCAATTCTCATATTTTAAAAATTACTAACATTTCAGTTGTTGATTTATATAAACTTAGATCGATGCAGTTGTAAAGATAATAGCGTGCGTTAAAAAATTGCGAAATAAATTATGATGTCTTCTTAACTGTTCTATTACTTTAACTGTTGAAGTCGGCTCTATGTAAATAAAGTTCATGTAAATATGCAATAATTACTTGCAACCGCTTGACTCAATCACCATTGAGCTAACTTTTCCTTTAGTCATCATGTGCAGGCCCATAGAATTTCACGCATACATGTAGATCTACATGCCATGATGAAGAAACACTTTAATTTTGAATCTCACATTACATATAGGCTACGTTTTAATAAATTCTTAGATGCCTCTGATATGTTTAAAAATTAACCTACGGTTTATCAACACACAGTGTTATAATAGGCAACAATTATTTATCTATAATATCTATAACACAATTTTTTTACTAAATTATTTGTTTACAGAATAGTCTACATAATTAATAGCATTACGGGCGCGTCCACAATTTCATGCTCGTTCGTGCGTCAATATTTCACGATTGTGATAAAATTTGAATTAACTCGACTGGCAATGAAAGCCACATTAAAATAGCACGAGAACTGCAGAAGAAGCGGAGGCCATAGTTTGGATCGATGCATCGCAAATTCATTGACAGGAACACGGAAGTTCTAAAGAGTCTTTATGTCGAAACGCCGGTCGGCTGAATGGTCTCGTGCCTTTAATGATGGACTCGGAGAAGTCGCTTGACAACGTGTATACGCTATGGACTGAATTGCCTCTGGCTGATGTTAAAGGCCGGACATGAAAACTACATAAAACGCCATTAGGAATCGGTAAAATCAAGACTCGAACAAAACAATAATCTTGTGGGAAACCGTATGGAACTCGAAGCAATTTGCTGTGTCTTTAGTTTAGTTCAGAGGAAATTTAGGCTATAGCCAGAGGGAAGATTTTGAATCGACATGTTGATACACTACGAGTTGCCGTAGAAGAAATAAAAATAAAAATAAATTACTCCTATTATTATGCAAGAGAGGGAAGTTATAACGTTCTCTTTGATTTCTTTAATTTTGTTCATTATTATTAATTCAGTCTGTTATCGGATGATTGCTTGGCGGCCATTTTGCACGGCGCTATTATATAGACCTATATATAATAATTATTGTCAGTTTAATGATCTACGGTAAGTATTGTTTGTGATAAAGTGATAGTCAATGTTATTTAAATTACTATAAGTATAAACTATATTATTATTGTTATTAGTTATCATAATAATTGTTTATTTTGAAACATCAGTGTGACTATTGATACTGCTCCTGCAGGTATTATTATCATTATTGTCATCATTGATATTATTTTGACCAGTGTTAACGTCAAAAGCTTTAGTCTTTATGTAACACTATGGCTGGTAATCAGTTTAATGTTTTTACTTAATCATATTCAGCAATTGCATTGTTTGATGTTATGATTCACAATTGTAGGCCTAATTCTTTTATTAATTGACGTAGGTTCTTGTTTGTATGGCTAGAACTTAAGGAGTTAGTTTAGCTAAACTATATTCTCAGTGCAATTCAATAATTTTTATGCTTAAATTTCAGCATTTGTGGCACACCAATATAAAAATACAGTTAAAAACTGGAAATTATGGACAACCAGGTTTAAGCTTTTGCTTTTGCAGGACTCGGTTTGTACTTAGGCCTACTGATTGTTTGTTTGATTTTAATTTTTTATAATAATGGTGCATGTACAAATAAACATAAGGACAAATGTTTTGCTTATGTTTATTATAACGGTTATTCGATTATTATCCGTTATACGATAGTAGTCACACACAGTTTCTTTGGTGTGCGCCTAATGACTGCCCGCAGGACAATAAGAAGCACCATGCAATAGCATCGACTGCACTGAAGAATACCAAGCGCTTGAATTAACACAAAAGCGAGCATCGTTCCACGCATGCTTAGCCTTTACTTTAACATTTCACAAGGAACCTGAAAAACAGCATTGTGTGCATCAGACTAGATCCTACATGTACATCAGCGTATACAACAGCATAATGTACAATGTACATTAAACAACATCGTGCATTGGGGACAGCGGCATCCTCGTTTAGACAGCATATCTTACCTAAAATACCGTCACTTTGATAATGGCTTAAAGTATGACTGGAATTATTAAGGTCGTGCCATAGAGACGCGCTTATTTTCAATTCTGTGCTGCGTAAGCCACTTATTAGGCCAGTACAGCTTGGAAAGACAAGGTTGTCTAAGGCTTCTAAGCGCTTCTTTTTGTACGATTTAAATACTGACTTTGATCAGCTTGGAAGAGCTGTATTAAATCCCTTAATTCGTAAATTCTTCTATGATAGGCATACAGTGTGGTCGTCTCATTGGAGGAGGAGGAGGACGACGACGAGGAGGAAGAGGAGGAGGAGGACGAGGAGCAGGATCAGAAGGAGGAGGAGCAGGAGAAGGAGCAAGAAGGGTAGGAGGAGGAAGCGGCGGCGACTCAAACCCAATCTTCTAATTACATAGCAAGTGTTCTATAACCAAAGGTCTTAGTGAAATATTGCGAACCGATGTCATTAATCTATACTTAAATTCCTCCAAAGTAAGCATTGCGTTTGTTTCTCGATCGGGGACTTTTCACCCAAGTCCAACGAAATATGCTCACCACATCCTCCCCACACCCTCCCCCACCAACCCCAATCGGAAACTCATTCTATCCGACAACGTTTTGGTGTTTTATTCCACATGCACATCACCAAGGAGCCATCACGAAAATGGGGCGGCTCCCCCCATCAACAGAATCCCCAACGGACAATAAACGTCGTCAATATAAACCAGAATACATCCGGGCAAAACCAGGGACACAAGAAATCTACAAGGACACGTATACATTTATCCAATGCTTATTCGAACAAGTCGCTGGAATAAATTGCACCGAAACAGCTAGATCTGATTTGAACGAAAGACTGATAGGATCTCCGAGCACAACGTTCCTTATGAAGCACTTTCCGGTTTTTTAGCCTCTTCTTTACCAACGCGTATAGGCTACATGTTGGTCTATTACAGTGGTTCACAACCCGTGGTCCGCGGGCCAAAGGTGCCCCGCTATGCCTCAGAAATGGCCCTTAACGTCCCAAAGAACAGACAAAAATATTATATGCAATAATGTATAATTTTGAGCATTATAATAGACTACATAATTATTTTTCATTTCAAATTAATTTATTTGGACGTTTATAAATAACATTAAAAATTGTTTTGAATACATTTTAACAATTGTTTATGCTTTTAGTAAATTTCTAGAAAAAGATAATAAAATAAACTGATAAATGCATCAGATTCGCTCTATAGCCGACTATTAGACCTACTATTATTTTCTCCAGATTGTAAACTTGAACTCCTCGTGGCCGTCATGTCGTCAAACTATAAGAAAAAGTGGTCCTTAAGTCGAGAAAGGTTGGGAACCACTGGTCTGTGCCAAACTACTTTATACTGGCAGATGCCTGTCTTCTGATTATACCTGCTATCATTGTCTTCTTTCCCATCGCTTTTTTCCATTAAAACTTGGAAAGGTTTTTCGATGTTTCTATGAATCCGAGCGTTTGTTGATCGTTGTGCGGAGATAGGTGTTTACAATTATCCTGTACAGCCATGCGCAATAATTGGGGTTTATGGCTGGCAGGTGATGTGCTGTCAGGAGGATTGGTGTTATGCGGTGCAGTGCGGTGCGGCGTGACGAGGCTTAGTGTATTGCAATACAATACATTCTGTTGGTTGAAGAACATTGTTGCAATGTGGTGTAGCCTATAGTGTGTAGTGTCCTGTAGTATAGTTTCAAGGGATATGTGAAGCACGCTGTGGAGTAAAAAATGTGATGCGGTATAGTGTTTGCAGAATAGTGTAGTATTGTGCGTTGAAATGTATGGCGTTATTTGCTTTGTAAATTCAGTACTCGTGTCTCTTAGAGTTTCCTTTCTCTCTCAAATTTCAGGGTTTAAGTTCACAATGGATCGACTTGGATGAAAATTCAAGCAAATATTCCCACTTACAGAAACTAGCAATATTCAATTTTATTGTAACTGTCACCTTGTCACCTTGTGCCATCGATTCTTTGAACCTTAGCGACCGCTATGGTCAACCTTCTCCACGTAGGCCTATTACGATCTTCCGTCGCATCTAGAGTAACTGTATACCTAGGCCTAATCAATTACTAGATGCTATTTTCAGTAACTCGTTAAATTCATTTCAAGTAACTGCCCAGCACTGGCGCCAAACAGAGACAGACAGTGAATGAGAAAAAGATAGAGTCATGACCAGACAAAGACTCAGCCATAGCTAGAGATACTCAAGCAGGAGTTCTGCGTAAGACTGCATCCGACATAATAAGCCGAACAATCTAATGAATTATGGGACTAAGAGCAGACAAAAGGAACGGACAGACAGACAAACAGACAGAAAGACAGACAGACAGACATACGAACGCAGGAAGAGCAGTGGCGGCGCCAGGATTTCAGGTTTGGGGGGGCTGAAGCCCCAAGCCTTCCTACCTCCCATGGACGCAACTAGAACATTTTCTTCCCAGGGTGGTCATATTACAATCGTGCGAAGTGTTTTACAGGAAATTGTGCACTGGCACAAACGCGCTCCACATAAATATCGCATTTCAAGATGCAGTTGGAGATTGAGTGGGTTATTTAAACGAAGTCAGCAATTGTTGAGGTTTTTGATTTTTAGTGTAACCGGCCGCAAACCTAGATTAAGTTCCGAATTATCATAAACAAAGGTGTCCAACTAAGGTAGCAAAAGAGAATGGGAGGTGCTCAAACGCGTCCGCGTCAAGTCTTTGCCGTGCCAGCGATGTCAGTACCATACCCCGAATTTCAGTCATCTGAGCCGAAAGGCAATGCATTATATACAGTGCGCGTGCACATAGCAGCCCGAGTAGCTATGTGGTGCAGACAGTGAGGCAATGTAAAGTCCCTACTATCTTTGATATACCGATATGCAAGCACTCAAAAACCACGTTGACTAGAGTTCCAAGTTATCACAATAAGAGGTGTCCAACACCCCATTAATATCCAGAAATTCCACAAAACAATGGTGTGCAATTCAGTATTATCGTATAAAAAGTCAACCATAGACACAGTCTCGGAATCAAGTTGTCACAATAAAAGGTGTCAAACACAGTATTAATATTCAGAAATTTTACAATAAAATAGTGTGCAATTCAGTATTATTGTATAAAAGTCGACCATGGACACAGACTCGAGATCCAAGTTGTCACAATAAAGGGTGTCCAACACAGCATTAATATTCAGACAATCCACAATACAATGATGTGCAATTCAGTTTTATCGTACAAAAAGTCAACCATGGACACAGACTCGAGATCCAAGTTATCACAATAAAAGGTGTCCAACACAGTATTAATACTCATAAATTTTACGATAAAAAAGTAATCAGAATAATGGATGGATCCGATTTGACCAGGGTCTATGACAACAGAGGCCGTTACCCTGGACATTCAATTAAGATAATCACAAATAAAAATAAATCACAATAAAGATGTCCAAATGCGTATTAATATTCAGAAAATCCACAATATAATGGTGTGCAATTCAGTACTATCGTATAAAAAGTCAACCATACCCACAGACTCGAGATCCAAGTTATCACAATAAAAGGTGTCCAACACAGTATTAAAATTCAGACATTTTACAATACAATGGTGCGCAATTCAGTATTATCGTATAAAAAGTCGACCATGGACACGGACTCGAGTTCCAAGTTATCACAATAAAGGTGTCCAACACAGCACTAATATTCAGAAATTTCACAATAAAATGGTGTGCAATTCAGTTTTAACGTATAAAAAGTCGGCCACGGACAGGGACTCGAGTTCCAAGTTATCACAATAAAGGTGTCCAACACAGTATTAAAACTCAGAGATTTTACAATAAAAAGGCATCACAATAATGGATGGATCCGATTTGACCAGGGTCTATGACAACAGAGGCCGTTACCCTGAACATTCAATTTAAATAATCACAAATAAAAATAAAACACAATAAAGGTGTCAAACAGCATTCACAGGTCACTATTATCAGTGTGAGAATTGTGAAAAAATAACTGGGGGGTTGGCCTATGATAAACTTGGAATTGGGGTGTGAAAAACAGAGTTTACTATGGGGCACTAAGAAAGCCTGGAGGGTTGAAACCCCAACCCCCCCCGACAATTCTCACCCTGACTATTATAATTATCTGCCTGCATATTACTAATGACAGAAAACAGTTAAAGTTTCCTTAATACAAAAATATGCATGCTTAGATATGAGCACACAATTATTTTATAATTATATTTATAATTATCTGCACACACGTGTTTTACATATATATGCTAATAGCAATAGGACTTCTAAGTTGACCATTATATCAAACGTAGGCCTACATTCCCAGACAGTGGTGGTATACACAACTAGAATATAATAACTATTATACCGAAAATTACAAAAGCGCACACATTTGAGGTGTGTAAGAGAAACATGACGCAAATCTGACAACTACATTGTTGTGTCAATGGCATTTCTGGATAAAACGCAATCTTCTGGATAACCAGCAGTCTGTAATATTATTTTCATGCATGAAGTGCAGTTCAGTTGCAACACCACTATGGAAGACTTTAAAAATTTAACATGCTGCAGAGCTGTAAGTGTACTCCAAATAGTTCAGCTCACTTTTGGTAGAGCTGACAGCTTCCATTCAATAAAGAAGAAACGGTTTACAGTAGGCAGCTACTAAATGCAACAAAACTGGTTCACTAAATGTGTAGCATTTGCAATACAATGAATGAAATGACCTATAAAACTTAATATATATGTATATATATTTATATAGAATATGTATATTATATATAATAAATTATATAGTTGATTTCGATGCCATTGACCATTGTCTAGCCTTCTTATTAGGAAATAAGCCGTTATGGATATTTTCTGCATTTTGCTTTGGGGGTGGGGCTGAGCCGCATTTAGAGGCTATAACCCCTAGCCCTCTGACACCGCCACTGGCGCAAGCATCTACGCTATGATTATATAGTTGATTGCAGGAGGGAGAAAATCCTATACATTCCTTTGTGACGATGATTATTTTTTTGAAATATGTGAAAAATCAAGAGAAAATACAGCTTTGCAACACTTTTTGAAGGACTAGGCAATTTCGATATTTCTATACGTATAATACTTATAAAACGGTTTCAATCTGAAACGAGGTGTCTAAGAGCCATGCTGTTTCTTCGACAATTTCGACAACCCTGTCCCGTTGTATGGTCAAAAAGTAAGAGTGCAAACTTGTCACCCGTTTTCATAGACTGAGGCCAAGAAATGAAGTCGCTAACTTCATTATCAAAGTAGATTTCGATGCCATTGATCATTGTCTAGTTTTCTTATTACGAAATAAGCCGTTATAGACATTTTCCGCATTTTGCTTTGGGGGGGCTTAGCCGCTTTTAGGGGGGGCTTAGCCCCCTCCAGCCCCCCCCTGGTGCCGCCACTGAGGAAGAGGCAGACACAGTGATTAAGTACATCAGCGATTCAACTGCGATAGCAAACGAAACGCTCGTTACGCTGAAATATGATGATTGCAGTTGACATTAGCCGACGATCGACAATCGCAGACGGACCGGAAGCCAGGGAACACTGCCACCGTGGCCACCGTGGCCACCGCAAGAAGGAAGAGCCCGGCTGCTGGGGCAGAGGGAGTCGGAGTGATGGACAGATCAACTAATCGAATGCATTCCTATTCACTTTACACCTGTAAGCAGCGTTTCTAACGCTCCGTCGGCGTTTGCCTTTAATTACGGGTGGTCGTGTGTGGCCCGCCGCTCGGGATTGAAGGGGGGGGACGTGTACGGCGGTGCTTGTGGAAAGACGATCGATGCGGACTTTAATGACCTAATTAACGTCCGGCCGAAGAGTGACCGCCCCGCCAGGTCCGGCCACTTCCATTGATCCCCGGAACTGCGCCGCGTGGTCAAGCTTCCCACCACCTCCACCACCGCCACCGCCGCACATCGGGCGCTGCTTCCTCCTTGATGGACGGCGCGGGGCCGATGCGACCGCCCGGCGTCCGCCCCACCGCCCGACCGCCGGAGGGATTATGCTATCTTCTAGGACACAACCACTGCAGCTAACCTATCTTAGAACACTCGAGCACCCCACTGTTATTACATGTATGTATGTATGTATGTATGTATGTATGTATGTATGTATGTATGTATGTATGTATGTATGTATGTATGTATGTATGTATGTATGTATGTATGTATGTATGTATGTATGTATGTATGTATGTATGTATGTATGTATGTATGTATGTATGTATGTATGTATGTATGTATGTATGTATGTATGTATGTATGTATGTATGTATGTATGTATGTATGTATGTATGTATGAATGTATGTATGTATGTATGTATGTATGCATGCATGCGTGTATGTATGTATGTATGTATGTATGTATGTATGTATGTATGTATGTATGTATGTATGTATGTATGTATGTATGTATGTATGTATGTATGTATGTATGTATGTATGTATGTATGTATGTATGTATGTATGTATGTATGTATGTATGTATGTATGTATGTATGTATGTATGTATGTATGTATGTATGTATGTATGTATGTATGTATGTATGTATGTATGTATGTATGTATGTATGTATGTATGTATGTATGTATGTATGTATGTATGTATGTATGTATGTATGTATGTATGTATGTATGTATGTATGTATGTATGTATGTATGTATGTATGTATGTATGTATGTATGTATGTATGTATGTATGTATGTATTGATCTAGATTCTAGAACTATATATAAAAACACATAATTATTACGCATATAAAACGTCCATAGCATAGTGTGCATTTTATTTATTACATTGTTATATATTATATATATTTATTACATATATAGTTATATATATATATATATATATAGGCCTAAGTATGACGGTGTATTATAAAGCGCGCTGTAGGTCTACCCGTTTGTCCCCGCGGAGCAATAGTATAAAAGCTTTCTAATCGTCATTATGTAGAAATCTTGTTAAGCACTGGCGAACCAGCGACCTACACCTGCTGCTAAATTGCAAACTGTATAAGAGCTTACTGTCTACATTGGCGTTGTGCGTGACCAGAAGAGTGAGTATAATGCTGTTGAGTAAGGACGATTTTTTTCATGTGGGTGCAAGTCTCACATAAACATTGACTGCTCAAGGTGGTCAAGTTAATTGTACACCGGCTACAACGCGTAGATAGTACAGGGACCTGCGTGTACAATGGGGATTTTCGAGTAGCGTATACTCAGTGGCGAGCAGTTATAATAGGAGCTTAGGCTCTTTTTTTATTCACGCAGAGTTATGAGGACCGTTTAACTGCTAAAGAATCTTCACATTATTATGGTAACATCACAGCGCAAGGACTTCTGTCTTGTAGCAATGGCAGTCAACTGGAAAGGAATTAATTATATCTGAAGCAGGTTTTGAATTGATATCAACTGAATGACATAACCAAACACTGAGAGTCGCTACGAGTCTGTTCTAGGCTTTACATTTATGAAGGATGTCATGCACGCGACACCCGTAGATGTACATACATAATGTATGTACATCTACAAGTGTCGTGTGCATGTATGATACATTACATGCACACCTAGAATCCTAGATACATCCATACACACATTACCTGCACACCTAGATACATGCATACACACATACACGCATGCGCGCACACACATACATAAATCCATAAACACATACGTACATACATACATACATACATACATACATACATACATACATACATACATACATACATACATACATACATACATACATACATACATACATACATACATACATGTACATACATACATACATACATACATACATACATACATACATACCTACATACATACATACATACATACATACATACATACATACATACATACACATATACATACATACATACATACATACATACATGCATACATACATACATACATACATACATACATATATACATACATACATACATACATACATACATACATACATACATACATACATACATACATACATACATACATACATACATACATACATACATACATACATACATACATACATACATACAAACATACATCCTTTCATAAGTTTTAATTTGTAAGTAGCTTAGATCTATCCACGATTAGAACTGCGGCTCCATCTGTCGTTGGATTCTTCCGCCATAATCTTTGACAGAAGTGGAACATTAATCACCAAATGTATCTGGTTTTGTTCAATGCTGTAAGGCGCCTGTCTTCAGTCAATTGTTGTTGACCTCCTTAGGTTGATTCGATTATCCAAGTTGCACGTATAATCTCATTAGCTGACGTGATCTGCAAACAGGCAATAATATGTCAAGTATACAGTGGCGTAACAACCATATAACGAGGGTGGACAAAGTCAACGGGACCCCGAGGTTCAAAGGCCCCCGAGCATTTAAACAAAATAGCGTTTGGACTTGCTTTTCCATTTAGGGGCCAATGATCGAAGCAGAGAAAAGCAACACAATGATGATTGAAAGCCAATAAGCATCAACATCCAAGGACAATAATTGAGTCGTTGAGAAAATTAAAGAGTTCGTTTGCCGCTATGGTTTATCTAACGCAGATGGCAACAATGATAAAAAAAAATATACAAACGGGAATTGGACAGATTTCACAAGTATTTTAATGATGATCAAAGAAAAAACCGAAAATTATACGAGATGATGATAAAACCAATCTTCCTATGCCGACGGTCGCAGCCGTCCAGAATGCTCGACAATGCTAAAACAGAAAGAGAAAAGAATTCTTACTGCAGAAATGAGTTGATGGCAGGAATTTCAAGACCACAGGAAACATGAAACGATGATAATTATTAGACAGCATTAAGTATCGAAGCAACTGTGTTAGACAAGTGCTTCAACGACTGTTTGAACAAGACTTCGAGAGAATGCCAATATTGACCGAATTCCTCTTAATTGACTACTTGTATACAAGATACGAAGGAAAACGGAAATTTAAGGCATAATTATATACCAATTAAGACTACTCTGGATAGAAAAATTATATAAATGAGGACTTAATACCAATTGATTTGACAAATGAACAAGGGAAATGGGTGTCATTTATTCGCACTCGTCACCGCCAGGACCAGATACAGAAATTTTCGAAGGGGACCTTTGGTATGAAAAATCGTTCACATTTGGCAGATAAGACTGATGACTTTTTTAGTCGTTTGCTCGAAATGTCTAGAAAATATACCTTTTTTCCCTGCCAAAATAGGCTGGTTGATGACCTTTTTTAGGCATCTAGTCGAAATGTCTTGCAGATTTGCCATTTTCCAGCCAATGATAAGATATTTATACACTGTTCCACCCCTCTGATCCTACGGTACCTCGACCCGGACCACCATGGACTACTCTTACGGACAACCCTTTTGACACAACGCATTTGATCCTGATCTATGGTAACTCGACCCGGACCACCACGGACTACTCTCACGGACAACCCTTCTAACGCAACGCAGCGCTCGTGAATAAGCCGGTGCCCCGCGCTTGGCTTTCCAGTGGCGCTTTAGAAATTAGGAGATTACGATTACGATTACGATTACACCTGGTGTTGTACTTTTTCTCTCACCTTTTCCCACTGCATTGGTTTAAAGCATGTTGAAACTTAATGGGGGGACGTCCTATGCACATTCTGAATGAGGGCATGGCCGGATTTGGCCCCCTGGATCCGCTCCTGATCACCGCCAACTGACTGGCTGAGGTACCGATGATGATATTCATTCGTTCACGGTAAATCCTAAATGAAACTTAGCGTCATCACCAGTGAAAAAGACTATGTGAGAAAAGTAACATATTACATTGAGCAGTTCCTCTTCTGCCCACTAGACCTACTGCTACTTCTCAACTGGAAACATGAAAGTTAGGATAGAGTTGCCGTGCTTCTCGTCATAATATATAAAGAAACCATATTGCCATGTACAGGTCAATTTGGCAACTGCATCTCAATATATAAAGTCCTGGGCACGACGTTAAACTGCATCCATCCTCTGCCACAGGGAACCAACAACGTCCCTGTGCCGGTCCTAAGCCCGGACAAAAGGAGGAAGGTTTGCCAGATGGGTGGCGATACGCTGGCAGTGAAAGACCAAGACGATTGAAATCCGCAAAAACCACGACAAGTGGCATGGCGACCCAGATGCTTCAAGGTGTCATGATGTGGGGCAGACATGCACAGGCTGGTCAGGACAGACCGGTGGAGAGAGTCGGGGGAAAGCGTGGGACACATACGGGCATTGACCCAGGTTGTCCTTCATGCCTGTCTCCCAATATTCTCTTCATTCAGACAAGGTGATCTAGCTGTTTCAAGATGTTAATGGTATGGAGCATACATGCTGACCGGACCGGTTGAAGCTGGGCAACATGACGCGAGACAGACTCAGACAGAGAGTGGCGTCGGACTCCTACGGGCATTGAGCCTAAGGATGTTGATGATGATGATGATGATGATGATGATGATGATGATGATGATGATGATGATGATGATGATGATGATGATGATGATGATATCAATATTAGCCTAGGCCTAGCCCCTATATTGTGCTCTTGCTTTCTCTTGAACTATTAATGTGATTTGAATTAAGGATCATTGACCATAGCGTTTGATATTCTAGTTTAATCTAACTGCAGTCTTAATTAGCCATCTCTTAATTGTCATTTTTTAGCGTCCTTAATAGGTTGGGGCCTGAGCTCCATTGTCCACAGGCCCCCGGCTAGGTTGTTACGCCACTGCAAGTATAATATGTATTGTATGTGTATAATTGTATGTGTATTGCATGTGTATAATTGTATGTGTATTGTATGTGTATAATTGTATGTGTATTGTATGTGCGTCTGTATGCGTGTCTAGTTGTGTGTTGACGTGTGCATGTTTGTATGTGTGTACGAAAGCACACACGCGCGCGCACGCACGCCCACACACACGTCAATGCTTGAATATGATGTGTCGTATGTATACATTGTATACAATTAAATTGGGCGCATTGGTGTATATTATGTGCATGCATTCATAGACCTATATAAAAGTATATATGTAGACCTATTCATGTATTTTCGTATAAATACTAGTACGTTTCTATGCTTGCATATATATCTGCAACATGGAAATAAACATGCACAAACACACGTGATAAGAGTTGGAACTAGAATTTAAGCAGCTTAAAGACTAATAGTAAGGACGAGCCGTGGCACAATCATACCCATCTATCTACAGCGCATTCATTTTGGTCTCGGTATAAGCCTCTGAATACGCATTCACCATTAGCCGGTCAACGTCCAGGTCTTCCCTAGACTCTACGACAGACAGAGCGACGGTATTCCTAACGAACAGCGGTCCCTCTCTTTCTCCTCTTATTCTTCCTCTTCCTTCTCGTCCTCCTCGTCCACTTCCTCTTTGCCCTGCACCTCCTCTTCCTCCTCCTCCTCCTTTTTCTCGTGCTGCTCTTCTTCTTCCTCTTCCTCTTCCTCTTCTTCTTCTTCTTCTTCTTCGTCATCTTCTTCTTCTTCTTCTTCTTCTTCTTCTTCTTCTTCTTCTTCTTCTTCCTCTTCTTCCTCTTCCTCTTCTTCTTCTTCGTCATCTTCTTCTTCTTCTTCTTCTTCTTCCTCTTCTTCTTCCTCTTCTTCCTCTTCCTCTTCTTCTTCTTCGTCATCTTCTTCTTCTTCTTCTTCTTCTTCGTCATCTTCTTCTTCTTCTTCTTCTTCTTCCTCCTCCTCCTCATTCTTCTCAGGCAGTTAGTAGCTCAATTACGTCGAAAGACTTCTTCTGCCGGAGACACGCGTTCTGAACATAAACAGACGCTCCGATTGTAATTGCAACGAATGACTTTGGTCAAACGGATCCTCTTCCTCTTCCTCCTCTTCTTCCACCTCCTTATCTTCCTCCTCCTCCTCCTCCTCCTCATCTTCCTCCTCCTCCTCCTCCTCTTCTTCCACCTCCTTATCTTCCTCCTCCTCCTCCTCCTCCTCCTCCTCCTCCTCATCTTCCTCCTCCTCCTCCTCTTCTTCCACCTCCTTATCTTCCTCCTCCTCCTCCTCCTCCTCCTCCTCATCTTCCACCTCTTCTTTCTCCTCCTCCTCTTCTTCCACCTGCTCCTCCTATTCCTCCTCCTCCGCCTCCTCCTCCTATCGGGGAAAAGACGACGATGACCCAACGCAAAATGCAGCTTCGTCAATTATTTTTCCGCAGCTGATTAGCGTCTGCAGTACAGTGCAGATGTCCTTGTCGAAAATCTCCGCAATACGGCTGTAAGTCACGACTGATGAAAAGTAATTTACGGAACAGACCGGCTTTTCCGACGGCACGACGTATTTACTTTGGCCGACTAAGTAACCGAAGCGTTTTCGAACGATGAAGATGGAAAGCAGGTCGCAGTTGATTCAATTCTGAAGTTTTGGTGTCGCAACAACGGAATCTCTGTTTCGTGTTGATATTTCTTTAAACTTGCTGGCGATTTGCAATATAGCTGTACGCTTGGTTTATAGGAAGAGCTGAAAAGGATGCAACATGGTCTTCTAACAATTCTGTTTCGGTTGCAAGTATGATATTGTGCACAGTAGATATAATTCCCAATCCTCTGTTTGATCTGTTGTAAAATGTAGCCTATGCTGTAATATTAGATACCAATATAGGCTAATGCTGTGATATTTTGTACTCCAGGCGCATGTGACTGTTGCGCTGGTACAAAGTAGGCCTGTCGCAAAGTGTAGCCTACATTAGTCATCAGACCTGGGCGGAGTTTATTAGGGGCTAGGGGCTAAGCCCCAAGAAGGCCCAGATTCAACTTTTTACCGTAAGAATGGTATCTTTTCCCTGGCTTAGCCTCCCCCCCCAAGAAGGCCCGGACGCATAAATGTTTTATGGAAAATGGCTATTTTGGCGAACGAAATTATTTTTAAAAAGTCATCAACTTTTTTGGTGGGCCGAGAAAATATTGTCGGCGCCTCTCGGTCTGGACCAAGTCTCCGCCCCAAAGTAAAATTTAGCTCCCCAAGAACGGAAATCAGACTCCACCCATGTTATCAGATGCACTTAAATTACCAGTGACGATGTCATCATAATTATTTAGGTCGCGGCCGGTAATTTGACCTACATATTTTACTCTTCATCTTTCTTATGACCAGCCAAAAATTCTCTGGAATTTTAAATGTCTTCTTTACATTTAATTTCTTCAACATGCTGATTAATTAATACCCATGATTTCTCTGACGCGATCTGCTGAGATTGTGTAGCAGGCGATGCAGCAGTCTGCACATTAGGTAAACAATCATGTCGGCTGTTTTCTTGCAGATCTGTGGCGGAGTGTTGGTGGTGCTTGGCTTCCTCATGTACCTCCACAAAGAGTCTTCCATCTACGTCGACCTGATCGACCGGCTGCCCAGCACCGGACCCCTCGTCGTCCTTGAACGACTGCCAGCTGTCTTCATGGCTGTTGGTCTGTCCGTCGTCATCGTCAGCTTCCTCGGATGCTACGGCACGTGCGCCGAAAGTGTCTGCTTCCTATGCCTGGTAAGCGAAAGTGTCTGCTTCCTATGCCTGGTAAGCGAAAGTGTCTGCTTCCTATGCCTGGTAAGCGAAAGTGTCTGCTTCCTATGTCTGGTAAGCGAAAGTGTCTGCTTCCTATGCCTGGTAAGCGAAAGTGTCTGCTTCCTATGCCTGGTAAGCGAAAGTGTCTGCTTCCTATGCCTGGTAAGCGAAAGTGTCTGCTTCCTATGCCTGGTAAGCGAAAGTGTCTGCTTCCTATGCCTGGTAAGCGAAAGTGTCTGCTTCCTATGCCTGGTAAGCGAAAGTGTCTGCTTCCTATGCCTGGTAAGCGAAAGTGTCTGCTTCCTATGCCTGGTAAGCGAAAGTGTCTGCTTCCTATGCCTGGTAAGCGAAAGTGTCTGCTTCCTATGCCTGGTAAGCGAAAGTGTCTGCTTCCTATGCCTGGTAAGCGAAAGTGTCTGCTTCCTATGCCTGGTAAGCGAAAGTGTCTGCTTCCTATGCCTGGTAAGCGAAAGTGTCTGCTTCCTATGCCTGGTAAGCGAAAGTGTCTGCTTCCTATGCCTGGTAAGCGAAAGTGTCTGCTTCCTATGCCTGGTAAGCGAAAGTGTCTGCTTCCTATGCCTGGTAAGCGAAAGTGTCTGCTTCCTATGCCTGGTAAGCGAAAGTGTCTGCTTCCTATGCCTGGTAAGTCAACTGCAGCAGATGCTTAATGTGTTTTTTCAGCACAGCCAGAGCAACAGCGGGTGTTAGTCTAGCATTTAGTTACCTGGAATATCTTAACCGAGAGATCGGCGTTCAAATCCCCCGTCCCAGGGAAAAATTTATGTCGAGAATTCTGCTGTAAATAGACCTACATATACCTGCAATCTGCTATACTACCCATCAACTCAACTCAGGCTACCGTAACCAGATATGACTACTTAGCATGAACGGCGACAAATGATCACTTAACAAACAACTATCGCCCTTAACATAATTAACTATGATCAGTTAAAGAAATAAATCATGACTATTTGACATAACCAATTATGGCCATTTGACGTGGTCAACTATCGTGATCATTATAATTTAAACAGCGGCACTTCATATGAGACTCCTGAGAGACAATCCCGACTTGATAGCAACAAACCACGATCTAAAGGAATGGGTTTCAAACGGTTGCGGAAAAGATGCATGAAAAACCATGAAATCCACACGGTTTTCAGCGCAATCTATTGGATAGAATAGATAGATAGACCAACCAGAGCGAATCTTCATTGAGCACTGTGGAAGTTCGATCCATTGGGGCAACTATGTCGCCTTGCGTGGCAGAGCGAATGAACGTAAACGACATGGTATGGAACTATGGATAGCAATATCATGGCTAATCAACACACCCAACTTTGGCTTTAGTAAAATGGGTTTAAATAGGCATAGTATACAATAGTTTCTGCCGGATGCGGCTTATTGTCGGACACTAAAATATTCATTAATTTAAGCGCAATTGTGTTGAATATCGTGCCTGGTCTGGTCAATGAAGGATTCGAAATCAATATTTTGATTATTTTCAGCTTGCGATAAACAGACCTGTTTGCAATAATAATTGTATATTATATGCAATTTTCGTTTGTAATTTCTGCTGCGCCAAGGTTGAAGCCTAAGGCACAGTCGGTCAGGCACGTATGCACTATAGTGACTATACAATACAATACAATACAATACAATTGTACATGCATACGCTGATGCATCTTGTGGCTGTGTTGTAGTTCAGTAAATCTGACCATGCTATCATTGCCTGCATTCGCATTACTATAACCTAAACCTTTTTACTACAGCATTTTCAATTTTTATTCGCATTCTCATTTTTAATTCACCATTCTCAGTTTTTAGTACAACATTCTCATTTTTTAGTACACCATTCTCATTTTCAGTACACCATTCTCAATTTTCAGTAAACCATTCTCATTTTTCATTGATCAATTCTCAATTTTCAGTACACCATTCCAGTGGCGTAGTTACCATGTGTGCAATGTGTGCAATGTGTGCAAAGCACACGGGCCCACGACCTCCAAGGGCCCACGGAGATTGTTGAATTATCAGCCTATAATCTAACCTAATTTGTACATGTAATTCACATTATTATGTGACAGATGTAGTTTTCGTGAACATAATTATACTTGCATTAGGCTGTACTTTACTGACGCCTGTCAACCACCGTGCAGGCAGGCAGGCAGGCAGGCAGGCAGGCAGGCAGGCAGGCAGGCATGCAGGCAGGCAGGCAGGCAGGCAGGCAGGCAGGCAGGCAGGCAGGCAGGCAGGTCTATTATACTGTTTTTCGTCTCGAGTTATGGCGGTCAAAATTATTTTGATTGCGCTAATGTGTGTGAACGACAATAAATAATAGGTCTAATTTAGTTTTTAGCTGAGAACAGTAAACGAATCATAACCGCATCTGAATTTTCGTTCACAAGCTTTCCTATGCAAAGGTCAAAGGCGGGACTATGCTATCGTTTAGGGTAGTTGTGATCTGTCACGTTCTTGTATACCCTATTGCAATAAAATGGTGCGCTGCAGAAACTTCATACTTGTCACAGGCATGCTCGTGTATTCGGGTCATATGCTGGACATCAGTGGTGTAGTCCTAAAAAATGAAGTGGGGGGACGCCTGGAAATTGAAGTGGGGGGACGCCATGGAAATTGAAGTAGAAACTGTAGCAAAAAGTGCAATCTTGCAAGAATTTTGCAAAAAAAGTGGGGGGACGGCGTCCCCCCGCGTCCCCGCCCCACTACACCACTGCTGGACATAGTAACGGTAGTAAACTGACATATCCCTCAACCAGCGTGAAGATTGCCCGGGCTTTGAGGTCGTTCAATCCTCGCTAGTCTTTCTTAGGGTCACATAGTTAAGTCTTTTCACCTTTTCACAACCCAACTCCACGTGGATCATAGCCTAGTCCCCCCAGTTATTTTTCAACAATTCTCACACTGCTCTCAAATCTTATCAGCTCTCGCCCCATAATCAGGAAGACACCAAATTGAGCAAGTGAACGTGGATCAGGGTTCTACGGAATCGCGTATTTCCCCCAATTTTTGCACTTGTAAAAAATATTGCTAACTTATTTTTAGGTAGGGCCTACTAAGAAAAATTGATGATTATATCGTTTTTGGTGTGCAAATCATGGACCGGAATTGATAGATGGTCGAAAGTTTTTGCAGACAAAAATGCTACAAAGAAAACTCTATGATGCCATATGGCCATGGCATTGTTTTAAGTAGGCAGCTAATATTAAAAATGGAAAAGTCTTCAACGTGATAGATTTTAAATTCTACTGGGAAATCACTGCAGTTAGGCCGATAACACTTTAATTTACTTGTCTCATTCGTGCAGCTGCAGAATTCATGTTTTTTCTCTGAGTGAGTTATATTACATGACATTGTGTTGGGCCTAATAGCAAATGCCATAGATTAGCTTTGCGATCTTGATTGCAAGAACGAAAAGATACCCGCCTTCAGGGGCTTCTATCCCCCCTAAGCAACCGGGCGCAATCCATCTTCTTCCCCCCCCCCCTTTTTCTGGACCAGCCTTCCTCTATGCATGCAATATAATGTAATCTAGCGCATCCCCTCCTCTATAGTGTGGGAATGAAGGTTTGTTTGGAGAGGGAAAAACGAGCATCCAGCAGAGATCGCCGAAGCATGTGTAGCGCCGAGAAGGGACCTGGTATGGGGAGGGAATGTGACCCTACCCATAAGAAATTTTTGCGATTTCCGCATTGAAATTTCAGCATTTTAAGCTGTCCTCTTAGCAAAATTACTCTACTATTTCAGTGGAGGAATTGCTGCCAAAATTGGGCAGTCATATGTTTTGCGCCTCTGAATCTGATCACTGTGTAAATTTTTAGAGCACAATGCAAAAGAATAAAATACAATGTAGGTCCTACATTGTAAGCCCACGTAATAATGATGTTGCTTTACTAAGTGTTCAATGACCAAATTTGACTGTCTGAAATATGAAGGATAACATCGGAGAGAAGCCATTTAGTTGTGCAAAATAGTATTTGTATTAACATTATTTTTTCAATCATAATGATTGTATTATTTATTAAAATAGTAAAAACATAATTATAATCTTGTAATAGGAAATTTTTATTATGGTATATTATAGCTGTTATAGCAGTTCATGTAATTCAAAAATGCAGATAGTCTTAGACTTACTTAGCCTAAGACTATCTGCATTTTTGAATTACATGAACTGCTATAACAGCTATAATATACCATAATAAAAATTTCCTATTACAAGATTATAATTATGTTTTTACTATTTTAATAAAAAACTAAAAACCCAAAGTGTATAAAGTGTATACATTTTGCTAAAAACTATTAGGCCTATCATTTTGTCCAAATTTATATGGAGGGGAAGTATTTTCTGGGGGGATCTTCCTCCTAGTGATGCCTAGATTGAACGCTGCCCTCCATGTCCGACCTTCCCCCCCCAACCGACGTGAATTTTGGCTGTCTTCTGATTCCCCCCCTATTTTTCACTGGGCGCAAGCTGCGCCCGCCATGTATAGGGATAGAAGCCCCTGCCCGCCTTACAGGGCCAAACAGGGGACCATGCAGGACCCTTCACACGGGTCCACAAAAAGCTACGCCACTGCACCATTCTCAATTTTCATTGATCTATTCTCATTTTCAGTACACCATTCTCGATTTTCATTGATCCATTCTCATTTTCAGTACACCATTCTCAATTTTCATTGATCTATTCTCAATTTTCAGTACACCATTTTCAATTTTCATTGATCTATTCTCAATTTTCAGTACACCATTCTCATTATTTTCATTGATCTATTCTCAATTTTCAGTACACCATTCTCAATTTCCATTGATCTATTCTCAATTTTCAGTACACCATTTTCAATTTTCATTGATCTATTCTCATTTTTAGTACACCATTCTCAATTTTCATTGATCTATTCTCATTTTCAGTGCACCATTCTCAATTTTCATTGATCTATTCTCATTTTCAGTACACCATTCTCAATTTTCATTGATCTATTCTCATTTTCAGTACACCATTCTCAATTTTCATTGATCTATTCTCATTTTCAGTACACCATTTTCAATTTTCATTGATCTATTCTCATTTTTAGTACACCATTCTCAATTTTCATTGATCTATTCTCATTTTCAGTACACCATTCTCAATTTTCATTGATCTATTCTTATTTTCAGTACACCATTCTCGTCGTCTCTATTCTGTCAACGGAAATGATCGTTGGAGCGATACTCTTCATCTTTCGCCAGAAGGTAGGTCTTGCTCGTTCACACAAAGACAAACACAAACAAATGCAAACAAACAGACACATAGACACACAAACGCAAGCGCAGGCACGCACACAGAAACAAACACACGAACAAACACACGAACAAACACACGAACAAACACACGAACAAACACACGAACAAGCACACGAACAAACACATGAACAAACACACGAACAAACACACGAACAAACACACGAACAAACACGTTCTGCATTCAACAACAAACAAAGCACAATGCAATAAACAGTATGTAGTAGAAAACAATGCAATAATCTGTCGTTTGTTCCTGACTCCTTCCATAGTTTCAGAAGTAAACATACGACAGAGTATCGATCGTAAGGACAACGAGTTTCAAGACGACAGAGTTCCAAACCGATAGAGCTTCAAGTCGACATAGTTCCAAGTCAAAAGAGCTCCATGAACAATACGTTCCTACGCAAGTGCGTAAATAGGCTATGATGGATGGATCCGATTTGACCAGGGTCTATGACAACGGAGGCCGTTACCCTGGACAGTAATTTGCTCGGCATATTACAGCACTTGAGAGCAAGGTTCGTTCGTACATGCTATTATATACGTGCGCATTGTCCTACGCACGCAATCCTGTACGAAGACCTACTCACGTCTTATCTTCGTATTATGGACGAGAGCTCAAATTCGACAGAGTTCCAAGTCGATAGAGATCTATTATACGTACGCTCCTTCGCACGCATGTATGTTCGCATGTACGTATGTTCGCATGTACGTATGTTCGCATGTACGTATGTTCGCATGTACGTATGTTCGCATGTACGTATGTTCGCATGTGCGTATGTTCGCATGTGCGTATGTTCGCATGTGCGTATGTTCGCATGTGCGTATGTTCGCATGTGCGTATGTTCGCATGTGCGTATGTTCGCATGTGCGTATGTTCGCATGTGCGTATGTTCGCATGTGCGTATGTTCGCATGTGCGTATGTTCGCATGTGCGTATGTTCGCATGTGCGTATGTTCGCATGTGCGTATGTTCGCATGTGCGTATGTTCGCATGTGCGTATGTTCGCATGTGCGTATGTTCGCATGTGCGTATGTTCGCATGTGCGTATGTTCGCATGTGCGTATGTTCGCATGTGCGTATGTTCGCATGTGCGTATGTTCGCATGTGCGTATGTTCGCATGTACGTATGTTCGCATGTACGTATGTTCGCATGTACGTATGTTCGCATGTACGTATGTTCGCATGTACGTATGTTCGCATGTACGTATGTTCGCATGTACGTACATGTATGTTCGCATGTACGTATGTTCGCATGTACGTATGTTCGCATGTACGTATGTTCGCATGTACGTATGTTCGCATGTACGTAGGCCTACATGTGTGGGTTTATAGAGTTTCAAGTCGGTAGAGTTGCACAATCAATAGACCTACGTTTCTACGTTTGCACGCACGTATGTATAAAACACCGTTAGCTATGATTCCGCCTTGATTCTACAGACCGAACTGAGTAGGCCTATAATTATCAGAGGCATTACTTGTGCGTGTACTGTAAGAAATAAATCTGATGAATTTTTCAATATGGTTGCCGCCGGTATATTATAATTATTTTAGCGTCATTCGTGGCGTCATGGCAGACAAGCACCTCGGTGATATTACATGTCCAGAGAACAGAGGCGTAGCGACCGCCCTCCGTACCCTCCGACCGGAGGGGGCCCCCGCAAGAAAGAGGGCCCCCGAAAGTGGCAAAAAATGTAAGGTGTAACTATAGGTAGGCTTATAAGTGACATATATTGACGCTGTTGCACAATCCATGCTGGAAAGCACTGTTAGAAAGACTTCAGCAGCAGTATATATAAATATGGAATACATCTACACTGTAGCCCTATGTAAGCTATAGGCCTACATAATATGAATCCAAATATAATTTTATTGCATAAACATAAATAGCCTACCGCAATCCAATTTCCGCATTGTTAGGACCCTAAGAGCAAAAATGTTGCAAGCTGAAAATGCAACTGATTTTCAGATATGCAGTACTGGATCAAGGCACTTTGATGCCAATTCTAGAAAAGTTCATAGAATTTAATAATATCAAATTTAGAACTTCCTAATAATTCTGAAGCGAAATTAGTTACAATAAGCAGGTTACAGAATTATGTAGACCTATACCGTACCGCGTATACCAGTTTCTGCATTGCAAGGGGCCCCGCAGCCCCGGACACATAATCATAGGCGAAGACCTGGGCGGAGATTTGGGGGAATTAAGGAACGGAAAGACGCGAGATTTTTTGACGGACGAGTGTTGCCGAAAAATGTCCATCTTTTGCCGGCCAAAATTTCTGACGACTGGCGAAATCTCGACGAATTTTTTTTTTCGCCGACAAAAAAGTTGATCTTTTTTTAGTCATCCGGCCGGAAGATCTCGAATTTTTTCTTTCTATTTTCGCCGCCAAAAAAGTTGATGACCTTTTTTTAGTCATCACGCTCAACGATTGGGGGGGAAATGCATGGGCCGTCCCTCCCAGCACCTCCGTCCCACCTGTCCCCCCCCCTAGGTCTCCGCCCATGTTCGGAGGGGGCCACATTCGTTGTTGCTACGGCCCTGCCAGAGAATCACTGACTAATTGGAAGTAAGAAACTCTCCCAACACCATTTTGCGTACGAGGACTCATGGCCAGGCCATAGCTTGGGGTGCTTTGGGTGTTTGAACCCTCCCAAATGAAACATGTTAATGTAATATGATGCACTTACTAGCACATAATGTAAGAACTACAGCATGCGATGTATTGGCCCCCCCAGAACCTGCAGAAGATCTCGATTTTAGAAGAAAAACATGAAATTAGATCGTTTTACGCTGCGGTGAACGGCTTTCGGGCGAAAATTCCAACGAAAAGTATGCTGGAAAAAGAAAAGTAAAAAAAATCGCGTTTTGACACTTACATAGCGTCAGTGAGACGCTTTTCACAGGTGTCTAAATCAGACACGCAACATTCAAATGTTAAGCGTGTAGGTTTTGTTACGGAGCAGGGCAATGAGTATAAAACGGCGCCAGATATTTTTTCAGACTCGGCACAAACGTAAGATGAGCAGAATTCTCTAAGCAAAAGCAACAAGTGAAACTGTACTAGGCATTTGTGGCTCCTCTACTGATATATGGAATGTGAGTGTTGTTGATGCCTACGGGAAGAGGATCAAAGGAGGATTTTACTGGCAGATATTAGACAGAATACAATTTTTCAACTTGATTTCTGTTGACTTCAACGGCTTTCGTTGTGAAAAGTAGTCGCATGGCTTTGCATTCATCATTTTCATCGTCATCGTCGTCGTCGTCGTCGTCGTCAATTTAGTCGGCACCGTATACGTGATCATACTCTATTATATAGCAATTATGCAGAGCGGGTCTCAGGATTGTATAATTGCTGTTAAATTATTTTAAAGGTGTCTAAGCAGCGCACGTGTTCCATTTAATTTGCATTAGCAGCTGTTTAAGTTTAACGCCGCTGCCTGATGACCAACGTCAGTATGGTCTCACTCCCTCTTTATACAGACATCCATGGAACTGGCACTGCTATAGTCACTGAAGACATTTAGCGACACTGTATATAACGGCAAAGATATTTGGCGTCACCCTCCACCTATGCACAGGCTTGGGACTGGCACTGTCGGAGTTTGAACAGTGGTTGGACTGGATGAATCCATGGGTTAACGACAGCTTCTGACAGCAAAGACTGTTGCGTTGATATAAACTACATGTATTTTCAACTATTTTGGCATAATCAATTATGGTTATTTGGTAGATTTTTTACGTTCATCATTTCTGATCAATGGCGACGTTGTTCCAATGCTTATAATAACACCAGTTGCAGGGTTTTTGAAGGTGTATAAATTAAGTCCTCTGTTCAATTATTGGCAGCGTGTCGCACATGATTTTGGATTAGACCCATAGGCGCAACCACCCTATGGGATCCACGGGACGCGTCCCCCTAACTTTTGAGTGGTCCCCTAACTTTATTATTATGGTCCTCCCAACTTTTAGGACGTGATTCATTTGGTCCCCCCCAACTTTTAGGACGTGATTCATTTGGTCCCCCTCAACTTTTAGGACGTGATTGCACCTATGATTAGACCTATATATAATGCCTCTAAGCGCAAAACCCGATGGAATCAGAGTTTCATTGAAGATATAGTGCGGGCCCGGGTGCTGTGATCACCCTATAGGCTGCTTCTGAGAACCCGCCGGGAGGAAGGAAGGGAGGGAGGTGAATACGCAGAAAGAAATACAGAGAAAATGTGGCAGACATAGGCAGATAGATAAGAGACAGGAGTGACAAGAAGTCCATTGAGTCCGTCAGTGCATGGATGAGTGTCTGCAAGCAAAGAAGCGTGAACTGGCGAGTAAAAAAAAGAGAGATATAGCAAACAGGTGTGAGACAGACACACAGACACACAAAGAGACAGCTACACTGACATCCAGACCTTCGTTATAAACAAGCACACTGCAGCAAGGATACGCTGATGCCCTTCTGTGGACGGAACTGAAGTCTGGAGAGAAGACGTATTTGACAAGTGGAGAGGAAGTCTTAGGGTTTTATGTCCCGCGATCTTCTCTCCTCCCATCTGCTACCCGGATGAACGAGAGACAAATCCTTTCCCGTCTGCCTCCGTAGATCAGGACTTTACATGTCGTCCGCCTTATTTTCTTACATCTGGACACTCGCTGCTGTGAAAATCCTTCCGCGCGGACTTGTGCCGATAAAGGTGACAATAACTATACTTTATATCGTATAAAGTCTATCATCCCATAGTACTTTGCAGACGATGGCTTCACGTTAACTGATTTTTATGTTTATTGTTCGTCTTTATTGTCGGTGACTGCAGTGGTTTGTCACTTAACGAAGATAATATTATTATAATTATATGCATGGAATTGAGTGTAACAAGTTGAGGCATTGCACACCTGGTTTACCAACATAGTTTAACATATATAGACATATCACTGGCAGTTATATATATACTAACCGGGAGGAGTGTATACACTATACAGTATGATAATGCTGAACGAGAAACGAACGAATGAACGAAGGAACAAACTTCAAAACGATGGAACTATAATAAATACAGCATCGGTGAAATGGAACCATCTACTCACTCCGAAAACCTCGAGGATTCAACAGATAGGTCAACTGTCCGATAAGACGTGTCAATTTCAACCGACTGACGACTGATTGACCAACCGACTCGTCAACCGACTGACGAGTGATTGACCAACCGACTCGTCAACCGACTGACGAGTGATTGACCAACCGACTCGTCAACCGACTGACCGAGTGATTGATCAACCGACTCGTCAACCGACTGACCGAGTGATTGACCAACTGACACGTCAACCGATTGACCGAGTGATTGACCAACTGACTCGTCAACCGACTGACCGAGTGATTGACCAACTGACTCGTCAACCGACTGACGAGTGATCGACCAACCGACTCGTCAACCGACTGACCGAGTGATTGACCAACTGACACGTCAACCGATTCACCGAGTGATTGACCAACCGACTCGTCAACCGACTGACGAGTGATTGACCAACCGACTCGTCAACCGACTGACCGAGTGATCCACCAACCGACTCGTCAACCGACTGACCGAGTGATCGACCAATCTGTGAGCGGCGCTATACAAGTGTTCAATTACAATTACAATTACAACCGACTCGTCAACCGACTGACGAGTGATCGACCAACCGACTCGTCAACCGACTGACCGAGTGATTGACCAACTGACACGTCAACCGATTGACCGAGTGATTGACCAACTGACTCGTCAACCGACTGACCGAGTGATTGACCAACTGACTCGTCAACCGACTGACGAGTGATCGACCAACCGACTCGTCAACCGACTGACCGAGTGATTGACCAACTGACTCGTCAACCGACTGACGAGTGATCGACCAACCGACTCGTCAACCGACTGACCGAGTGATTGACCAACTGACTCGTCAACCGACTGACCGAGTGATTGACCAACCGACTGCCAACCTCTACATTAACTCAGTCGAGTAGTTCAACGGAAATAGACAGAGCATTGATCTGAGCGTTTCATTTCGGACAGCTTCATTCCGTGGCTGCGTTCGCGTTCGAGAGAAATTTGTGTTGGGAAATTACTTTCTGCCAAAGTACGATGCTAAGCCTCAGGGATTTGCTGAGGAGACGACTATTTCGTGACAGAGTTCCCTGTTTTATTGCCATCTTCCTTGTCTATTTCACAGCTGCCCTTACGGACTTTTTATATAAGAATCGCAGCCAGATGTGACAGGGGACAGGGCCATGGTAAATGACCTCTTCGGTATAATTATGAGATCAATGCTCAATTTTATCAGACCACTTATGAAATGTTAAGACTTACGTTGCATCTCGCCAGTGCGTTATGAAGCAAGAAGGACGTTTCTGTGAATGTTAGGCCTACGTCTTGATACTATACCCAGGCCGATATTATAATTATCAAGTTAGCAGGTTAAGTGTAAGAATTGTTTTATTAGATTACCAATCAATCAATCAACTTTTTTATTGGTCCGTGTGTATCAAGCATATTAAGGCATTAATAAGGTTACACAAAGCATCAGAAGAATCACAAATTGATCAGACAATAATCAAGGCGAAAGCTTAATTAGTTAACGAAAGTTATTATAATAGTCTAAAGTCAATGGGCCTATATTGGGATTAACCCACTACCCACAAGAATAGATAAGAAAGGATTATTTAGACCCAGTGGTTATAAAGTTGAGTGATACCAGTGTGATCAGTTAGCCCAAGACTTGGAGTGCGAGGAAATTCTATAATAAAGAATTAGGACACAAAAGGAGACCCAGAAGGGAAGAAATCCCGCTAAATACATGTAGGGCCTCAAGTAGAACACGAACAGTGGTCCACAGAAAAATTTACAATAGAAATGCAATTATGCAAAATCATATAAGATTCTCATAGGCGGCTATAGGCCTAATCATAGGCGGAGACCTGGGCCGAGAATTGGGGGGGACGGAAAGACGCGAGATTTTCCGAAAAATTTCTGACGACCGGCGAAATCTCGGGAAAAATTTGTATTTTGGCCGCCAAAAAAAGTTGACGACCTTTTTTTTTTTTTTTTTTTAGTCATCCGGCCAAATCTCGACGAAATTTTATATTTTCGCCGCCCAAAAAAGTCTTGGCGCTCAAACATTGGGGGGGGGACAAATGCATGGGCCGTCTCCCCAACACTTTTATTGGGGGGGACCGTCCCCCCTGTCCCCCCTAGGTCTCCGCCCATGGGCCTAATAAAACTTGGCAAAGGCATCAATTCTAGGCGGCAGGTTGGGATCATGTGTATGAAGTGACCTTAAGGTGTGAAGTATGTGACAAGGGTTTTGCGAGTAATCGTCGAGGATTGAGCGGAAAAGAGCTGAGACCGCCGTAGATCAGCGCTCTTCAAAACTTGGAAAATCCGTAGGGTGGGTGGGAAGCATGCGTTGTATGGTTTACAGATTTTGAAAGACATCGAAAGAGGATCTCTATCCAACGTGGATGGATGGAACGAGAG
The DNA here is from genome assembly GCA_949752735.1 of Lumbricus terrestris. Taxonomy (NCBI): domain Eukaryota; kingdom Metazoa; phylum Annelida; class Clitellata; order Crassiclitellata; family Lumbricidae; genus Lumbricus; species Lumbricus terrestris. Next base: position 69,950,964 of record OX457039.1, read on the forward strand.
CTTGACGACATGCTTTGGAAGCAAAGGCCGTTGACGTCGGCAAAAATTAGTTTGGTGTGACGCATTGTATAGAAATTCAATTTCATCTTGAGATGACACAGATTTCAACTGAGATCTAATACCCTAACTCTGCCCCGATGACAATGTAGCTCTCTCTCTGGAAAAGTGATTAAAATCTATTAATTTCAACTGGCTTGTAACTGTTTTCTGTACTGGGGGGACGTGGCCATCCATTGTCATTCTGTGATCACAAGCTACAGTGGCAGTCTATGGCGGAAACTAAAAAGAATTTTTTTAAATTACCGATAATATTTAGCGATACCTGTTAGTATTGAGCCAGGAAGAAATAATGGTTAGCTTATGACTAATCTTACAAACAACGATTCGATTGGCTTATAGTATATAAATGCATTTGTGTCATCTGCAAAACAAATAGGGGTCGACAAGAGCGAAATACTTTTGAGATAGACCTATATCGTAGTTTGAAGGCAGCTAAAGCAATGCGAGAAACAAAATAAACAGGGCCTAAAGTAAATAATTGTCACAACTTTTACATTGTTAGAAACAACAAACATCCCGCAGTTGGCCGTTTGTGAGGCGCCCTTGTAGCGGTATGGCCGTGTAACGGCGCCATATAAATGGTCGTTATTAACTTGTTATTATTATTAACAACGGCCCAAGAATTGAGCCTTGTGATAAGTTACTCCGCAAATGACGTATTTGCTAACTGTAAGTGACCCGTAAAATAAACACGATTATTGTGATTTGTTATTAACTTCGTGATATTTATTTTTATTGTAGATTGGTCAGAACCTAGAGACGAACATGCAGCGTCAAATAACATTCGACTACAACCGAACGGCTCAGCCGAACAACGCAACAGATGCAGCTACGCTTCAGATCACAACGATCTGGGACGCAATGCAAGTCAAGGTATATATACGCGGAGAAGATGAGGCAAGGACGGAAGAAGTCGGTCGCGTGGCAACTGCGTGCACTTCTGTAGTAGTAGAACTGCTATCAAACGTCAGAGCAACAACACATACGCACACACAAACTCACACACATACACTGTAAGACATTGATACAGGCAGACACTGACAGGAAGGGACAGGGAGAGAGACAGACAGACATACATATGCAGACGGAGGCACAGACAGGCACAGACAGGCAGGGACACAGGTACAGACAGGCACAGACAGGAAGGCACAGGGTTAGAGACAGCCCCACAGACAGACAGACAGACAGATAGACAGACAGACAGACAGACAGGCAGGCAGACAGACAGACAGACAGACAGACAGACAGACAGATAGATAGATAGATAGATAGATAGATAGATAGATAGATAGATAGATAGATAGATAGATAGATAGATAGATAGATAGATAGATAGATAGATAGATAGATAGATAGATAGAATGAGGAGAGAGACAGACAGAAAAACAGATAGGGGGAAGAGAGAGGGACAGACAGACAGACAGAAATCGAGAGAGGGGCATTTAGAAATACATGTAGAGCACAAACAGAGAGAGAGGAAGAGAATTAGGAAGTCAATCAGAAAGAGAGACACTCTGGTAGACAATGCATGGTTGTCACACTCGCGGTGTCATTGTTGTGTTTTTCGTGCACCACTATCTGATGACAGACCACCACACGACACCAGGATAAACAGACAGACAAACAGACAGACAGACAAAAAGATAGACAGAGGCAAACAGACAGATATGGAGAGAGACAGACGAAGAGAAGAGAGAGACAGATAGAAAGAGACAGAAGCGGCACTTCTTAATGACATACCAGCACATCACATAGTACAGAAATCAATCCCTGTCTGTCTTCTGTCTGTGTCTCTATCTGTGTCTCCGTCTCTGTCTCTCTTTCTCTCTGTCTCTCTCTGTCTCTCTCTCCTCCCTCTCCGTCTCCCTCTCTCTATCACTTTCTGTGTCTCTGACTGCTTCTGCCTCTGTCTCTCTGTGTCAGTGATTCAGCTAGTTCTCTGTCTCACTGCATGTCTGTCTATCTGTATGTCTCTCCCTAGCATTCCGCTAGTTCCTGGTTCTTCCACTGTCCGACCAGAATCTTCCTCACGTTCCTCTATCAATCTTCTCAGATCATCCACTCCAAACTGGTTGGGTGGTGGATGGATGGAAGCATGGATGGGTGAATGGATGGGCGGATTGATGGATGGGTGATTAGGGGACTGGACAAAGGGGTGACTGTGTGACTGGGTGACTGGGTGACTGGGTGACTGGATGATTGGGTGAATGGGATGGTGGGTTTGTTGGGTGATGTCGAAAATCGTTGTTGCGTTCTTTGAATGTTTTGTTGCACGCGATATTTATCGATTAATGTCATCGAGTGCAACATCAGAAGCAGGTCGGATGTTTTCACACACACACACACACACACACACACACACACACACACACACACACACACACACGCACGCACGCACGCACGCACGCACGCACGCACGCACGCACGCACGCACGCACGCACGCACGCACGCACGCACGCACGCACGCACGCACGCACGCACGCACGCACGCACGCACGCACGCACGCACGCACGCACGCACGCGCACACACACAAACTTTGTAAACCCACATTAACATAGTCATGCATACATGCATGCAAACATATTATACCCACGCATACATGCATACATATTACTTAAACACACACACACACACACACACACACACACACACACACACACACACACACACACACACACACACACACACACACACAATTATTATTAATTATTAGTAGTAGTACATTCGCTTAATTTCAAAGACAAGCAGGGTGACATACTGCACCAAGTTACAGGTCAGAGATGTAAAATAATACACAGAAGTAATAATAAAGCTCAGGAATAATGAGTATGTAAGTATATTCTTTAATGTACCAGCTGCAAAACGCACTCTGGTTTACAAGTATATATAAAAAACAAAACATGACACATAAAAAACAATTAATCATAAAAATTGTTATGTATGTATACATAATACAATGGTGGATGCATACAAACACCTGGAAGCAATTGTAGTATTACTTAACCCATTCACTCATTCACTCAATTATAATTATAGTTATTCATTCATTCATTCATTCATTCATTTATTCATTCATTCATTCATTCATTCATTTATTCATTCATTCATTCACTTATTCATTCATTCATTCATTCATTCGGAAATTTACATTGCGCCACTTCAATAAAAAGCTACTCAGAGCTATGTTAATTCATTAATTCATTCATTCATTCACTCACTCATTCATTCATTCATTCATTCATTCGTTCATTCATTCGTTCATTGCAAGAATTTCTATTCGTTCATTTGTTCATTTATTCATTCATTCATTTCGAGAATTTTTATAGCTCTTGGTCCCTTTAGACTACTCTAGTCTAGGGGGTTTCCAACCGCTGCAGCATGATCGAAATAATGAAACCGGAGGAATGTCGGGAAAGGGGCTCTGAGAATGGAGAGTGATAGTGGTCATACAAGGAATGGCTCTGCCTGCAGGTGGAGAGCAGGCAAGAGACAGACAGAAGGCTTTGTTCAGTCGACTTTAGAATGGATCGTGAGCACTACTATAGCAGTCTCATAAAATAATGCATAATACACATGCAGCACATTTACATACATATATATACAATCACATATATGTATGCATATAATTATATGCACAATTACACACATACATACATCATATGCAATTATGCATACATGTCGCAGTCGTCGACATCCATCCAAGCATGCAGGCATAACATGCACATATACCTATACAGTGTATACACATACAAACGAGCAAGCATAGTCTACACTCTTAGACATATAAACATATACATACAGGCGCAAGCGTGTTACAAACATGCTATGCATATGTTCAACTAGATCTGCCGTGTTTTTAGCTGCAGTGTTGCGGTGCTCTTGGGCCGCAGGACTACCGGAACAGCGCCTGGTTCAACCACACGAGGGAACCGGAGGGGGTGTTCGTACCAGCCTCATGCTGTCGCCTCTGGAACGACGATCCAACGAGGATGGATGTTCAGGATGAAAACCAATGTCAGATTGATGCCATCCTATTCCCATCTAGTATACCAAGTAAAACGCTTAACACTAAGGTATATATGCACCAATTTTTATCTATCTCTGTCTCTCTGCCTGGCTCTATATATGTCTCTGCCTCTGTCTCTGTCTCTGTCTGTCTGCCGGGCTCTATCTGTCTGCCTGGCTCTATCTCTGTCTCTCCGTCTGTCTCTGTCTCTGTCTGTGTGTCTGCCTATCACTCTGTTTCTCCTTCTGTCTCTCTGTTTCTCTGTCTCCGTCTGTCTCTGTGTCTCTCTGTGTCTGTCTCTCTGTCTGTCTCTCTCTGTCTGTCTCTCTCTGTCGGTCTCTCTGTATCTGTCTCTCTGTGTCTGTCTCTCTCTGTCTCTCTCTCTGTATGTCTCTCTTCCTTTCATTGCGTGTGCGTCTGGTTATGTATCCGTACATAAATCTATGAAATTCTCTCTTTGTATCATTTGTTTATCTATCTGTTTCTCTCTGTCTGCATCTATGGACTTACCTGCGCACCTACCTACTAAACCTACCTTCCTACCTACCTACCTACCTACCTACCTACCTACCTACCTACCTACCTACCTACCTACCTACCTACCTACCTACCTACCTACCTACCCACCTACCTACCTACCTACCTACCTACCTACCTACCTACCTACCTACCTACCTACCTACCTACCTACCTACCTACCTACCTACCTACCTATCTACCTACCTACCTACCTACCTACCTACCTACCTATCTACCTACCTACCTACCTACCTATCTACCTACCTACCTACCTACCTACCTACCTACCTACCTACCTACCTACCTACCTACCTACCTACCTACCTTCCTACCTACCTATCCACCTACCTACCTGCCTACTTAACTTCCTACCTATCTTCCTACCTTAATACATACCTGCTTACCGTTCTACCCATGCACCCACGCACCCACTCACACACCCACCAACCCAGCCATGAACTCATCAATTTCTCCATCCAATTATATATAAATTATTTCATATACTACATAATGTATTTTTCGTTTACCTACATGTATAATTTTATACGTTCAAAAATCCTTTCAATTGGAATGACATGCGGCGGCAGTTGCAGTTTAACGTCAGTGTGTGGTAACAAAGACCATTAGCGACGCCCTCCTCCTTTATCCAGGCTTGGGACTGGCACTGACAGAGTGCAACCAGTGGCGGAGTTTGGAATGACATGCTGAATTTCAACAGTACTGCTGTAATTTTCCCTACCTCTGTCTTAAGTTAATCCTTGTTGAGATTGTGTGTGGTGTTACAGGGCTGCAGTGAAAGTGCCGTTCAGTGGCTCAGTTCTAACGCGGCTTCCATCGTCACCATCTTCACATTTCTCGCCATCTTACAAGTTAGTATAATAGAACAATAACTTGTGCCAGCTTTATGTATAATAATAAGCTTAGGTGATATTACATGTATGCATACGAAGTCACGAAGAATAAAATGTGGTCTTGATCGGTATGTCTGAGCAAGGGACAGCATATTCGTTCTTCCTCTATTGGGGCAAATTATATGTCCAAGACGGTGCGAGGGCGCCGAGGGGATAAGGGTAATGGCAAACACCCTGGCTTAAACAGATGTTGGATCACTTCCCGCTGCCCCCCTCCACGGACCCTGTATTACAGGACTGGGAACTCATCAACATTTTGTGTGCATCCATTTCACTCTCAACCATAGAATATGCGTCTCCTCTTAAAATCCAGTTTTCAATGCTAAAGACTTTGCTTTGAGACTCCAAAGCAATTTTTTAAAACTCTGGCAACACAATTTGTGGGCCGCGGTGGTGTAGTGGGTATGTTCGTTGCCTTGTAGCCGGAGGGTTGCAGGTTTGAAACCACCTCAAGTCGCCGCGTAGGGACCTTGGGCAAGTCCTTCACTCGCAATTGCTCAGCGCTTCGGCGTGAAAATCCGATTCAGTGTCCGCGCCGTAGTCGGGAGCGCCTCTGTGTAGTGGCTTGAAGGGGCGCTATAACAAGTGCACATACAAACAAACAACTATTCGTCAATATGTCTTCATAAATATTATTAATTGAATGCTTTACTTCGGAAAAATATGTAAAATTTCCGTAACCCTGATTATCGTCCAAAACGTTAAATAATAAAATTCCAGTCCTGCATGTAAAAGGTCATTGTAGCCTAATAATAAATGATCTGATGATCTGATCGATAGTTGACTGGCCGACCGACCGACAACTCAGTGACTGGCTATTCTGAACAGCTCTCCCATCCTGCGATATGACAACAAATGGTTACTGATTGATTTGACTACTGTGGGTCTTTTTTAGTTATACAGCATGAATAAAACATTTCGAAGGTGTCTTAACAGGGCGATGTAGACTATTAACTTACTGAGTTTAACGAAAGCTTATGTTAACAAGAAGATGGCCGACGTTGGCAAAGCTATTTAATTCACTCTAATTTTTAGATACGGTTTAAAACTGTGCTCAAACCACACTTGGTATGATATGATTCTTATCTACAGACTCATTTAAAACATTTATTGGTAATTTTAACTACGCAAAGAACGTAAGCCAATAATATTGCTGTGTGTGAACGCTTTTCTTCGATACATTTTTAGCGTGGCACTTTGATATACAAATAGAATTTCTTTACTTCAATTTGTCAGGATCTTGCTTTCTCAATGCAATTATCTGCTTTAACGCATTATTCATAATATATTATTATTGTTGATGTCATCATCGTCACCATCATCATCAGAATGTTGTCTGTGACAAAATTGTTTTGAGTTGTTGTCCAAACTATCATTAGTGTTATCATTTTACTGACACCTTATATTATTATAATCATTGTTGGCGCTCTTATCAAAATCATCATCGTTATCGTAGTTGCCAGTTTTATCAACTGTGTAGACGTTGCTGGCAATGTTATCACAAGTGTTGTAGTTACCAATATTATCATTACCTTGATGACAGCGGCAGTGGCATCTAATCATTTTAATCATAAACAGATATCAACTTACATAATTATGGGCAATTGGCTAACTTGGATGTCTCTACCGCCTTTGACATGGTTGGCGACGACCAGTGTTTAATCTAGACGTCTCTGGGGGGGGAACTTCCCCCCCCCAGGATTGACATTTCCCCCCAGAAAAATTTCACAAAATGTTATTGGTTTTTAGTAACTTTTTCATCGTTGTTTTACTTGAAGTGTTATAATATACCGTGATATTATTTACTATTATATGATTATTATGACTTTATTAACTACTATAATATACGATACTATCATGTTGCAATGAATATAACTTACTGCATATATTTAGATAAACACTATTTTTTCTAACTAAAAACAGAGATGACATCTCCTCCAGAAAAATTTGTCAAAATGGTAATAGTATTTAGTTGCTGTTTAGTGTTTACATCATTGCATTACATGAACTATTATAATAATATAACCGTAATTTATTATTTACTGCTACATGGTTGTAGTAATTATTTACTGTTATATTATATGACAAAATCCAGCAAAAATTAGTATAATTTACTGTTAATATTTGTACAAATACTATTTTTGTACAACTGAATGGCTATCAAGTGCTATCCTTCACATTTTAAACTGTCAAATTTCAAGATGTTTTGGTCCTATTATCTGAACACCTAGTAAAACAACATCATTACTACAAGACTGGTGGCTTCTTGATTTTGGTACCGGTAGTTTATTAGCTCTTGGTAGATTTGTGTGCCATTAAATATGATTTCAGAAAGTGTGTACTGGTCAGCAACTCAGGGCCATATGGAGAAACTGGGATAAGCTGACAGTTTCTGATTACACTGCTGAAAAGTCAGCTTATTTACTCATGTAAACAGTAATTCATTAGAATAACCCAGCAACAGCAGAACTGAGCTGCTGAACACGATATACAAATATTTTTTAAATTGTAATTATATAATATATATATTGAAATCCTAAAACACTTTTTATCAGTACTGAAATAATGGAGTTATTTTGTTTAAATGGCATCTTCAAAGGGTACCATTGCAATGTGGAAATTCAAAAAGTTTCTAATGGGTCACTGGAAAAAGTACAGCTATTTTGTTAAGATGACACCTTAAAATACTGTCATTGCAATATGAAAATTCAAAAAATTTCTAATGGGTCACTGAAAAAGTACAGCTATTTTGTTAAGACGACACCTTAAAATACTGTCATTGCAATGTGGAAATTCAAAAAATTTCTAATGGGTCACTGAAAAAGTACAGCTATTTTGTTAAGATGACACCTTAAAATACTGCCATTGCAATGTGGAAATTAAAAAAATTTCTAATGGGTCACTGAAAAAGTACAGCTATATTGTTAAGATGACACCTTAAAATACTGCCATTGCAATGTGGAAATTCAAAAAATTTCTAATGGGTCACTGAAAAAGTACAGCTATATTGTTAAGATGAGACCTTAAAATACTGCCATTGCAATGTGGAAATTCAAAAGGTTTCTAATGGGTCACTGAAAAAGTACAGCTATTTTGTTTAGATGACACCTTAAAATGCTGTCATTACAATTTGGAAATTCAAAAAGTTTCTAATGGATCACTGAAAAAAGTACAGCTAATTTGTTAAGATGACACCTTAAAATACTGCCATTGCAAGGTGGAAATTCAAAAAATTTCTAATGGGTCACTGAAAAAGTACAGCTATATTGTTAAGATGACACCTAAAAATACTGCCATTGCAATGTGGAAATTCAAAAGGTTTCTAATGGGTCACTGAAAAAGTACAGCTATTTTGTTTAGATGACACCTTAAAATGCTGTCATTGCAATTTGGAAATTCAAAATGTTTCTAATGGATCACCGAAAAAAGCACAGCTAATTTGTTAAGATGACATTTTAAAATACTGCCATTGCAGTGTGGACATTCAAAAAATTTCTAATGGGTAGGGGGATTTGCCCCTCTTCATTACCCCCCCCCCCCAGTGCGCCACGCGCCTCACGAGCGTCCTTCGGACGCTCAATTGTCTCCCCCCCAGAAACCTCAATTCCCCCCCAGCGGAGGGGGACTAGATTAAACACTGGGCGACGACATAATATTATTACTGCAACGTCTTGTGACCTGCTGTGGTACCAGACGCTCCCCTCTTTTCTGGATCAAGTCTGATCTTACTGTTAACTTAACTGGTAATTTGTGGAGATTCCTGAACTCCTGGGCCTTGGCCAAATAATTTGTGATATCGCGCAAGGCTCAAGCCTCCGTCCTGGATCCTCTCCTTTACCTCCAATATACCGCTGACATTCTATCCATGCATTATCCTCCCCTTTAAGCACTTTGCAACTTTGTTCAGTGGTCACCCCTCTATGCTGATGACGTACAGGCGCTCTGTTCAGGTTGCTCTTCCAGCTCACATTGATGCTCTCTATCTCTGTCTCGGTCTGTCTCTCTCTCTCCCACTCGCTCTCTCGCACACACACACACACACACACACATTCTCTCTGTCTCAGTCTCTGTCTCTCTCTGTCTCTCTGTCTGTCTGTCTCTCTCAATATTATTGTTCATGCCTTCATCTGTTCTCGAGTAAACTATTGCGACCGCATGTTTGACCTTCCAAAAGTGTGTCTCTACCCTCTTCATTCTGTTCTAATTGCTGCGGCCAGACTAATTAGCCCAACTTACTCGCTCGTCCCACATCTCTGCTTCCATGTTTGACCAACTTCATTAGCTTCCATTATTGCTCGGATTCAACTCAGGTTCTCACATCAATTTTTCGGTCATAATATACTGGCCGAGCTCCCAAATATCTATGTGATCTCGTCCGTTTTGTCAACCTCGATCAATTCTCTTCGCCCGCTTCGCAGTTCGCAGTACGCACTCTTGATTGCCATGATCTGTTCATCCCGCGAGCTAAGAGTCTAGGACTGCCTGGTTATTACACGAACATTTGCCTTCAGCGGTCCTGCACTGCGGAACCGTGCAGTTTTCTCCTTGACGCGTTCAATCCCGTTCATCCTTATTTACTGGTTGGCCGTGTAATTCTTTTCACTGTCTCAAGTCAACTTCTTCTTTCTTGATCTCTCGCACTCTGATTATCGAGAGCCGCTATATAAAATGTATAGGCCTACGTGCAATACAATACTAGGCCTATACAATCTTCATCATCGTCGTTGTCCATGCTATGACGCAACGACAGCACAGTGACCCCAACAGCCGATGATGATGATGATGATGATGGTGATGATGATGATGATGCTTCCACCGGCGCCGCCATACTTGACTAAGCCTTTGAGACGACGTCAAGATGTCCTTATACACGAACGGCAGTCGCCACGAACGTAAACAGCGCAACGCAGCAGAGGAAGTACAGCAGTAGAAGAAGAGGAACCATTCGCTAGTTGTCGGTGGTCACTACACCATGCAGGACCATCATCAACCGGTGCCAGACAGACGACGGCGCCACTGGAGGACGTTCGTAAATCCTGCGCTATAAAAATACGCCATCTTCGGACACTCTTGAAAAGATCCCATATAATGTATATAATATACACTCTCGTTCAAAATGTGCAGTAAACCTACACACTTTCCTCCACATTAATGTGTAGCCCTCACTCGACCACATTAATGTGCATCTTTTCTACACATTTATGTGGAGCCATTATAATTGCACACTTAGTGTGTAGCTAAACTGCACAGTAATGTGCAGCTTTTTTAAAGTTGGTTGTGTAGCTTTGAAATAGAGCATTCCTTTCACCTAGCCCTGCTTATGAAGTGTCAACTTTATTTTCTTTAGCCTCGGCATAGGAGGGTGGATGGCCAATCCTCTCCCTCACCGTCTAATCTTCCCACCAACAGTGTATTATCGTTGCACTCTTCATACCTGGTTTAGCGGCTACGGGGCACACATTGGGCAGAAATTCGTGTTCTGCCCTTGTCAGGGATTTGAAACACCCAACCCGTCACTCGACAGTCCAGCATGCTAACCATTAGATTACCATGCACCCCACATTCTATTGCACTGCTTTTTTTCAATAATGTGCACCAATTAAATTTGCTGGGATGTATAATTTCACAGCATATTGTAAAGTGGTTACACATACCAGTCAATAAACATTGAACATATAATAATATTGGATAATGAAGTTTCTCCTAAGAATGGACTATATAGCAGCATTGCAGCTCCACTGGAGAGCAACTCATATTTTACAAATATATCAAAATGGAATAAAATTTATTTTTTATTACACAACACAAAAGAAGTTGTAGTAGCCAGACTCAGGATAGTTCAATTCTGCAACTAAAACTTCTATAGCACCATTTTATAGTACATAAAGCATCAGTTCAAGTCTAATGTAAACCAGTGTCAAAATCATTTGGATCAGCCAGGTCGATATACGAATCAAAAAATTGTCCAAAGCTTTCACGTAGTATTCATAGTTTATCCGCAACAGCATGGGTTGTGTCACTCCTTTTCTCTCTTGAACGGCCACCGCATTGTCTAGAGTATAATCCTGTAAAAAAATCGATCAAGGATGGTTAAGGCTTTAATATATACACGTAAAGGCTGTGAATATTAATCTCATCTACTGGGCCCACATTTTATCACGTCCCACACTTCTCAAAAGGTTTTACCTCAGTGGCGATAGACTTGCATCTATGCAGGTACCAATACAATCTGGAGATAATTACAGGGGCATTCAATTATGTATATATGTACTATCTGAGCAACATATAGCTTGTATAAGAGACTCACAAAAGTTCTCACAGATCAAAAAGGTGCAACTTAGTTATCTCAAAATGCCTTCTAAGCTTTTCTAATGCAAATGGTGAAGTTCTAACTTAACTTAGAGCTGTAAACAGACCTTTACGAAAGTAAATACTGCGCGTGAATATACATTTTTACCTGGAATAAACAATTTCACAGAAAGTCTAACTAACTGCAAACACATATGCATATACAATACAAAGAGAATATAACAAAACAAATGCCATGAAGAATTCCAAGCAACACCAAGAACCTACGTTAATAAAAATGGTAAAACTCAAACACTTTTAAAAGATGTACTATGCTATCAGACAACAAACCAGATAGTGGACAGAAAAACTGAAATTTTTTAACAAACCTCAAGATTCACAAAAAGCTGCCAAGCACAGATTCCAAAGACAGTCTTGACCGTTCCACCGACTTCTTCTGCAGGGTCAGTAGAAGATAAATGAGGCACTTAAAGGCCACCTCATTCCTTCTGTCTGCAAAGTAAGACATAGAATGTCTTATATACCACCGCTGTAAGAACATCACAAAACTGCCAAAATGTTATGCAGGGCATCGGGTATGAAAGTCTTGAAGAGTAGTCAGCTTTATCCCATTAGTTCCCTGGCTCGTGCTTGTTTTCCTTGATATTATGGCATTCCTTACATCCCCAAAATCGGACATGGTCATATTTCACAAGTCTTGGAAAGTTATAACATGGAAAACTCTCAAAATGATCAGAGACACAATTCACGCATCTCCATTGTCACAAATCACATTCACAAATTCACGACACGAATAAAGATTCACTCACTTGTGAGAAAGGAGAGCCTGATTAGTGTGAACTAGTCACATTCCAAGATATTATGAAAAAGCTCTTGCTTTAGCATTAAAGTCATTAAAGCTCTTTAGACCGTCATGACCTTCTTGTACCACAGTCTCGGAGTGCGCTGCCCAGCATCATGCTTTTGCTTCTGTCAGCCCTTTGCTGTGGAATAGCCTCTCTATTATTCGTACTCGGATCTTATCTGGAAGCACTACTGTTTCTGCGCATTTCCTTAAAACTTTTCTTTTTCCAAGGAGATCTTCGCACTGGGAGTACCTCTGATTAGTTTATGCTGTGAGTGGTGCTTTATAAATTTATCCAAAAATAGTATAGCATAAAGTATGAATGCTTTTCTAGTTTAATTCTCGGTATTAAGCAAGCAAAAGCGATTATACTCATTTCTTACCTTCATCTAAATCAACTTGATCAATGGAAGAAAGGACACTTTCTAGTTCACATTTTAAGCAGCTGCTCATCTGATTAAACGGCTGAATTCTCAGACCTAAAAGCCCAAAACCAACAATTCACTAGTTAGATCTTAGGTAAAAAATAGCGGCTTTTCGATTTTTACGCAGTAAAATTTTTAACATGTTTCCACTTAAAAATTAAACATACATGGACAGCCCACTTGTAATTTGCATAGACACCACCTACCAGACAACAGCAGAAATCATAAAAACATTAATCTGATTTCTTATCATCATATAACTAATCATTTATAGTAGAAAGGGCACTCTAGTTCACCTTTCGAGCTTGACAAAATTGTGCATCTGCTTATCCCATCCAATGATAGAATTCTTCTCGGACCTAAAAGACCAAAAAAGCAATTCAATTAGGCCTGGTCAAACTAGCTGTTCTTTCTGTATATACCCAGTAAAATTTTAAACAATTTCATACTTAAACATGAAGCATACAAGGATTACACTTGTAATTCACAAAGGACACAAGTGCCTACAAAGACTGCAGCTGCAAATCATAAAATTTGCAAAGCAGAGGCAAGGTAATTGCTGAATGGCAAGGAATCGGGCTCAAAAACCTGCAAGTCCACAAAATTTGACTCAGCTTTTTACTCCCTATAAGACATTGGCAAAAAAAGTAGCGGCTTCATTGAGCAGTTAACCCAAAGTAGTACCAAGGCATCTAGCGCCAATGCAATACAATGCTACGGTCTAACTGAGGAGATTAGTACCGGGTCTTAAGCTTGCAAAGCGAGTATCGGCTAAACAATTACAGAAATTTTTAACCAAAATAATGAGTAACCTGTCAAATAATTTTAAAAATCAGTGCTTTTCAGAAGAAGGCTTTAACAGTATTTTATGACCTTTTCATCTATAAAAAAAGTTAAGTAATTTAAAATAATTTAAATGGACTTAAATTTAAATGAATGATTTTCAATAGGTCATTATTTTTTAATCCAGTTTTAACATGTTTTAAAATAAGAGGCTGAGTTTTAACCCTTCAGAAACCCAACACATTACCGTTCTGAAGCTGAACAGTGCAAGAACAATTTTCCACGCACAGAATCTCTATGTCGTGGCAGTTGGATCCAAGGCTTCGAAAGTAGTACTTTATGATATTCTTCCTAAAACTGAATACTACAAAGAAACATAAAAATTAATGTTCAACCCAAATCTCCAAACCCAAATCCTCAAACACTAAATATACACAAAAGTCTGCATCCTGAAAACAGGTTTATAGATAATGTCCAAATTAATATTCACTTATCAATAAGTCAATAAATTGATCCAATAAGAGGTAGTAACAGAATCTCCAGTCAAAGACCTTAGCTTGCAAATTAAAATATTTTACACCACAATCTACAGGATGTCCCAATATTGTCCCAGCATAATATAATGCTCTACATTTACTGTTCGCTATAGCTGCAATCTCTTCATTGTCAAGAATGAGTCAAACAAGATCATAATAATTATAAATGCAGCGTTTGGACCACAATAACCATGCACACATCACAGTGTTACATGCTGCAAATTTACAACGATTCAATCTACAAAGGAGAATCTGAAATAGAACAACAGCAAATTCCAGTGCAAATACCCATATATGACACTTCCCAAAACGTAATGAGCAGTGAATGTAAAGTAAACACTCTACAAAGTAGAATCTCAAATAGAACACCTTCTAAATTCCAGAGCAAATGACTAAAAACGAGGCAGGCTTCAGTGCTATTCAGTTAAAAAGGCTCATAACTAGCTTAGTGCTCTTAAATACCCAAACACGACAGCTTCGCGAAGCGAAATGAGTAGCGAATGCAATGTGGAGGAATACCTGCAAATTCAGTACATGTTACAATTTCAAAAGCAGCATCTTTAGGTCAGAAGTCACACAAATGACTAAAAGCACCTTAAGTTTAAACCCACACATAATCACTTCGCAAAGCGAAATGACCGGTGAACGTAAACAATTTTCAATGCCAAAACTAAAATAAAAAATCCCAATGAAAAATTTATAAAAGCATGGTGTAAAGGTTTCAAATTACCCCCTCCTAAACATTATCCCCCCGGTAACTTGAAACCGGTTTCAGATTACTCCCCGGAAACTAGATTTGCATCAATCATCGCATTTATTGCACTAAAAAATTCAGAAAAATCATCCCGCTTCTTGTTTTGGTCTGAAGACTTTCAACCGTCATCCCACTTCGTGGTTTGCTATCAATATTTTGATCCGAAAAAATAATAGCTTCGAAGCCATTTTCTCCATGTAAATTTCAGCGGTGAATAGTATTTTAGTTACAGATGAAAATATTGACGGATGAAAATCTTCAGACCAAAACAAGAAGCGGGATGAATTTTTTTATATGTTTAGTGCAATAAATGCGATGATTGATGCAATTTACAGTTTGCATGGGGGTAATGTTTAGGAGGGGGTAATCCAAAACCTTCACAACGGCATGCTTTCAGTGCTAGAATTTTCAAACACGGCATTTATGTAAACCTTTGATTTTAAGGTTTTTTTTAAGGGTCACAATTGGATTAATTAATGCACTGAAATACCTTATCACGACCACTCGACAGAGCAAACGAGCGGTGAATGCAAACAGTCTCCAATGTAGAATCTAAAACAAAACAAAAGCAAACCATCAATTATACAAACCTGATAATAAATTAGAATCCTAAGCTTATTCGAAATGCGAAAATTATACTATCGGGGCCGAAAAGCTTATGCATTATCTTTGGACAGCATCTAATGACGAGACTAAACTTAACCGACCCTCACGACACCTAACGCCATTCTAAATTCCTGATCGGATCCAAACCGACCATCACTACGCATAACCTGACCTTAACCGACCCGGGATCAACCCAAATCTCCGAAACCCGAATCCACGAAAACGCTGAATATTCACAAAAGCCCGCTATCAGCCAAACTCCCAAAAACTATTCCGAGTTAAATAAAATAAGTCTTAAATGACATAATGAACTTGATAGTCGTATTGATATTACAGTCCAGTGTCTACGCACGTGGTCGCACGTAGTAATTTTTACAATCGTACAAAACCCGTATATTTCACGCGCAAATTTCTAAAAACCTGTCACGCGTCAGTGTTCTAAATTGTAATCGAAGCGTTCTTGATAAAATTTAATATTAAGGTACAAATAGGCTAATAACAGATGCCAGTACATAGCCTACCTGAACACGAGTCACGCGACCACTTGACTAAAAGCCGTGATAAACCGAAAAGACCGCTGAATGTTATATTGCTATCAGCCAAACTCTAAAAAACTCCCAAGTTAAATAAAAAATAAGTCTTAAATGACATAATGAACCTGATAGTCGTATTGATAATACAGTCCAGTGTCAAAAAATAATTAAATTGCGGGTGCAAAAATCGATTTAAGAGATTCGGCCTAAATTCGACCGGCACTTAATTAAAGTCACAGATATTATAGTTATGCCCGTCAATTCACGCGCGCAAAGTTCTAAAAGTCTGGCCCGCTTCAGTGTAATAATTTGCAACCATAGCGGTTTTGTGAAAATGTAATATTAAGATACAAATATCATAAAATTAATGTCAGCACATACCTGAACACGACAATCTGACAAAGCGAAAAGACCGCTGAACGTTGGGCTGCATCTGCGCATAACAATCTACACACTATTCTTATTAGCTACACACTAGAAGTAGGCTAACATCCGGGTATGTCAGAAGCTGCACATCTTCTGTGGAGGGAACTGTGTAGGAAGACACTATCCACACTATAAGTGGAGTCACGACTCCACTTTCTGAACTAGCGTGTATATATACAAATATATACATGACATATGTACATTATATCTATACATCATGAATATATATATATATACAGTGGCAGCTATCACCTATTTGCATAGATCATCGCCAAATACCTTGTTAGGGAGTGCGTGACCCCAACCACTGCCAGCGTCATTGCTTGCCCGTCCGCCATTGTGAGTTCCCATCGCACGTTTCTCTGTTTACGATCGACTTATAGAAGCGCGTTTGTTAGCAATCAGATCTTATCCTATCTAATGTGATTCGATCTCATGATCTTTGTGCTACAAGCTATGCTCGAAATCTGCGCTGGTTTCCCGTTCACGATTTTATGACCACCCTGAAGAATGGCGTCTCTAGTTCACAGGTTTTACAGAAAATGTATCACCGCATAGTAATTATGTACTTCACCAAAGACATACATATGCATGTATCATCACCTCTGAGTAGTCCCCTTGAAGAGGCGCTATATAAATTCTTTAAAACTTTTCTTTTTCCAAGGGGATCTTCGCACTGAGAACGCCTCTGATTAGGTTGTACTGTGAGAGGCGCTTTACACATCCAAAAATAGAATAGTATAGTATAGTATAATGAATAAATGAATTACATTTAGATATACATGTATAAAATTAATATGATGTTTGTTTTCGAAAAACCAAATTACGACGCAGAGGTTGAATATACTACAGCTTTCATAAACACCTTAAAGATAAATCCCAGGTAGCATACAAAGGCACGCTGGGTGGAATTGAAACAAGTTCTCCAGGTTTTACACTGGTTAGATGGAACGCACTCGTTGTACACCTCTAAGACGCTTTATTATTTGCTATAATTACATACACAGCTATTTGCATTGTATATCAGTGATTCCGTTAACGTGCGTCCGTGCGTCCCGGACGCACAAATTTTGACACCGGACGCACAAAAATAAAAACGGTGCGTCCCTGGACGCACTGAAGCTGTGGATGGACGCACAAATAAATTAACGATGCGTCCATGCGACACCAATAAGAAATACCGTGGGGTCCGTATTACTTGCCTTTTTCCTCGGAGTTAAACGCACTGGGAGCGCTTCTGAAAGGCTCTTGCTGCGAGAAGCGCTTTATAAATAGTCAGATAGGATAAGAACGACAATCGCATTTTAGCTCTCGCAGGCTCTGTATTCATTCATTCATTTCAATAAGTTACATAACGCCTCTACAAGAAGCCCTATCAGAGGCGTTCTCCAGTCAATGTTAATGCAATATGATGCAATTTGATTGTGCTCTAACACCAGCTTTTGCTTCTAAATGGCTGCAAATTTGTTCTCAAAATTTAAAAACTAAAAACTTCTACTTATCGTTGGCTTAGGCCATATAGACTTATGGCCTACTTGACCTTTCACGATTCCACGATATAGACCTATATTTCATTCCAATTCAGCCTACCTCTGGAGAAGCTGGCTGTAATTAAATTTTATGACTTGGTATTTTCTGTATTGGTATCGACAACTTCAGATTTTAACACACACAAATTTAACTAGCCAACGGTAAAATGAATTTTATAGGCGATTTTAGCTAGCCTAAATGAACTTTTGTAAACGGTCCACTAAACGGAGGAGGGTTAGTAATTAGAGCTAATATTTACGTACGCATGTACGTGGCTGTTCGCAAAATCTACGAGTTGCAGCAGAATGAGCGGGTCAAAAATACGAATTTTTGCGTGGGCCACGTAATAATAGGCCTAATGGTTGGGCTCTTTGTCGCCTGTAGGCCTAATATAAGAAGTTTGGAATTTTTTACATTTGGCCTACTTTGGCCCGATGGGACTCCAAAAACGGATGGGTGTGGAGTCCATGACTCTCATCCATTTGCTGTGGACTCCAACTTTGTTGATGTGATGCGTCCATGACTCCAAGAATTCAGACCTTAACGGAATCACTGTTGTATATCCTTTGTCGAAGAGTCGAAGACAACCAATCTTTCAAACGATAATAGAGAAATACGTGAAATTATACTAAATTATATGCTAAATTATGTTAATTTATTGGACAAAGGTTCTGTGTTGTCGCTAAATACTGATCAGTCTGTTTCATCTGTCTTAGATCTCACACTTCTCATTCGCGTGCTCCGTACTCGCCAGACTAAGACGGAGTTACAACGACTACCAGTGGTACGAAGATCACGTGTTCGGATGACGTCACGCGCGCCATCTTGCTCGCTCGTGTCACGTGACCAGTCGACTGCGTCATGGTTTCTGTGTGGTGCTTGAAAGATGAAGACTCGGCGGATCTTTTTAGAAGAGGTCTTGTCAAATGCCAAAGTATCCTGACCAAATCTTAAAAATATATTGTCTGTGGAATAACGGATCTTAGGTACATGTGACAGGTATAGGTACACGCGTCGGTACAAGTACCGCAGTTAGTATACCGTAAAGGTACCCTTGAGTTGTTTTCTTTATCAAAAGGAAGCTGTTCAATATAAATTATTTAGGTGAAAAGTGGAGCATTTCTACTTAGCGAGTTGTTCACATTTATTATAGATTTCGCCAACGACTAGTTTTGTAGCGCAAGCCACCATGGATTGAAAGTGTTAAACGCTTCTGTGGCTCTAGAAAATTGTGTTCCATCGTTTCAAACTCTATCGTGTCTATAGACTTATATAGATTTATATAACGAAGAATGACTATTCAGAGCCCCATCAGCATCAGTTCTTTGTTGCAATTTATGAAATTCTTTGTTGTTATGACTGCGTTATTACAATGGTATTATTGGTAAATTTTGAATTGCGTTGGATCTTAGCACAGAGCCCATTTTGACCCCTACCCGTCTATCGAGTTTGTTTTGACTTAACTCTTTCGATAGACTGGTTCCAAAGCCTCAGATAGGAATATGGGCTCTGTAGAAATATAGAGGATACTTTACGCTTAAACCCACTTCCGTTTTTTCTTTGGTTTTTACCTGCAGGAGTCTTTTTTACTCGGGTGCTAAGATAATAAATGCTGAAAAGAAATGAAAATATAAAAGGCGCCTAACACATGTGCAATTATTATTAACTCTTATAGGGTCACGATTTTTCTCAACCGATTTTGGTCACCTGGGGGTAAAAAAATACCCCCACTGTGATTCGCAAGATTCCTATGATAAACTCCGATTTTCAAGTATAAAACTAAAAGAAGTTATTTATGGAAGGTATGAGGAATGCACTGGAACCAAAGTAACATATGCAGCACTGCAGGAAAATCAAGATGGCGGACAAAATGGCGGCCAGAATCCTAAATGGCTATAAGTGAAGTTATGTATGCAATGGAAACAAGATTTTAGAGTCTAAATCAACATTTTCGAGGTCAAGGAATGCAATGGATCCAATGGCACATATGTGGCACTGCACGAAAATCAAAATGGCGACCAGAATATTAAAATGGCTATTAGTGAAGTCATATGTGCAATGGAAACATGATCTCAGGGTCTAAATCAGCATTTTAGAGAGCAAGGAATGTGATGAAACCAATTTCACTTATATGGCACTGCAAGGAAACCACAATTGGGATAAAATGGCGGCCAGATTCTTGAATTGGCGCATAGGTGGCACTGCACGAAAATCAAAATGTCGGACAAAATGGCGGCCAGAAATTATCAAATCTAGTCGAAATTTTTAGTAGCCTATGATTACACTGCAGTTTAACTATTGCTGGCATTATAATATGTGCCATATTCATACTTCAATGTTTCATAACTTGATCTATCAATAGTTTCAATGCTTCATGACTTGACAGATAAAGGGCATACAGTCTATTCATGCCCTGTTGCTGTCAATGCA
>OX457039.1:69976638-70109138 GCA_949752735.1 Lumbricus terrestris
CCGAGAGTCAAATTGTCAGTGGTAAATATTTTAACTCGTGGTAATACGAATGTAATGCATTTAGATTACCCTTATCAATTGGAATTCAATGAGCTGTCGAGTCAATGGCCACCCCGTGGCAAATAATATCATCCTTCTGTCCCAGCACGATGGATCTAGATTTTAAGCCAGCACCTGGAGAAGTGGTGACTGGTAAATACATCCCATGCAGTGCGTGCATTCGCCTGAGGGCGCCACCCACGCGTCACGTGGTAGAGGAAGTGGGGTGATTGTAGAGGCAACTCTCCATTCACGTTTCAATACTAAGCGTAGAATGGCATTCATTGTTACATTTTTAACGACACTGCCATATCGAAGATGATTAGTGTCGCCGCGCCCAAGGCCGTAGCTAGGGGGGTGTTTTGGGAGTTTGAACACCCCCCGAAATGGAAAATGTAAAAAATAAAGTAATGCCTTTACTAGCACATAATGTAAAAACCATGAAATAAAACCACGAAAACACCCCCCGAAATGAAAAATGTAAAAAAAATGAATGAATTGGTGACATTTTTTAAGATTTCGGCCGGATGACTAAAAAATCATTAGTTTTTATCGGACGGGAAACTGAAGAAACACCCCGCGAAATCAAATCCTGGCTACGGCCTTGGCCACGCCATTTAGGTCCCCGTGGACTAGCTAGCCCGACATTTGAATCTCTGAAATAGCCACCTTCGGGAATCGAACCGCGGCTCGCACGCTATTTCACAGAGTGAATTGCGTACAGACGCGCGGCCTTCGACCTTACCGGTGTAGCCAAGCGAGCGTAGAATGGCAAACCTCAGAAAATTTATTCGAAGGCGCTCATGCTATATAACGCATTATAAAATGGCGCAATGTCATTGTTAGGCTACAATGTAGGTCTACAGCAGAGGTTGACAAAATGCGGCCCGTGAGCCATCATTCGTTTTGTATATTTTTATACAGCAAATAATATATTATGTTATAATTATGTCCTAACAATTAACAGAGAATGTAAAACAGAATGTAGCAAAGCTATATTGTCCTTAAAAAATCAGCAGCATGTCTATGAACAAAGCTAACGACGCAAGAATGGTATCTGTAGGACAAAGAGGTGGTCTAGGGTAGGGTAGGCTATTTGCCATTATTCAAACAACGTACCGGTAACACATACATTATTGACATGCATTATTCTGTCATGCAGCTAATGACGTAACATAAGTGTTTTAGACCAAGAAGATGTCGCTATACATGTAATTGGGTGACCATTTTCTGGCCATCAAAAACCGGGACGTTTTTGGAAAAAATCAATAATTATTGTAGGCCAATAATTCCTTAACTAGCCTACTGCATGGGCCAAAGGCCTAGCCCTAGCCATAAACTCAGTCAAGGCCGTAGCTAGGGGCTGTTTTGGGTGTTTGAACACCCCCCCCCCAATGGAAAATGTAAAAAATTAAAGAATGCATTTACTAGCACATGATGTAAATACCATGAAATAAAACCATGAAAACACCTTCCGAAATAAAAAATGTAAAAAATTGAATGAATTGGTGACATTTTCTGAAGATTTCGACCGAATTACTAAAAGTCGTCATTTTTTTAAAGAAACGACCCCCGCCCCCTCAATCAAATCCTGGCTACGGCCTTGGGCTCAGTCACATTTAATGGCGAGCATAGACTTCAGTGTAGAAATCTACAACATGCTCGAGTCGTCAGTGCACTCAGTGCAGCCCTCTTTCATCTCAATTGGTGCACGTTGGGTAATCTTTAGTCTAGCGGAAGATTTAAGGTTTCTGGGCGCACAGGAGCATCCGCCGGACGACCACCAAGGCGTTCTGCGCCGAGCAGAGAAAGGGGTTTGGGTAGGAAATGTGTCCATCATCGTCCCAATTTTTTTTTAAATTTCCGCTTTACAATGACAGCATTATTATTTTAAAGTTGTCGAAAGAAAATTAATAGCTGTAGCCTATTTCAGTGCTGTCATGAGCGGTCGAACCCTTATTGTGACCCTGGCGCGACCTGCCGAAGTCGATATAGCCAATTGATCTGGCGCCGCCATTGAAATTGTAGGCCTCCGCTATTGCGAAAACTTTCTCGTTATACCTTGATAATTCTTTAAATCCATTAACTCAACTCACTAGCCTACCAAAGATGTACCATAATAATATTCCATGTAAATAGACAACTTCTCTTTTGTAACGACTTTTTGGGTTACAACTACACTTTGTTCTGTGATTCACATAAAGCCAGTGGCGCAGCCAGGAATTTTTTATGGGGGGCTTTATGGCCGGAAACCCTGTTTTCTGCTATTTTTTCTTACTTAAATGGAAAAATAACCCTAAAAAACCATTTTTCCGGAGCCAATGGGGGGTTTTAACCCCCGAAACCCCCCCTTGCCTACGCCACTGCATAAAGCTGACGTTTTCAAGATCCAAGTTTCCTTCTTGTCAAAAACCGGGACAATTTTGCCCTTTTGCCTAAGTCGTCGGGACACCGGGACGCACCACAAAAACCGGGACATGTCCCGGAAAACCGGGACGTATGGTCACCCTACGTTATACAATGCAGAGCTATTGTTCTAGCAGCAGGTGACCGCAACGATATGTCTTTGACGTAACAAAATTGCGCAACAAGGAGAAGACGGCACAATACGAATTTCACAAAGCAAATTCATAATGTAGCATCATCATATCCAATATAATTAGTTACGTAAAAGTAGTGATTTTAGAATCCAGAGATTCATATCATCGCAATAAAACGTCAATTAGCAGAAAGCCAATCTAACTGGGTGCGGTGTGTCATCTGAATGTGTCGCTTTTCTTAAATTAAACGAAGATTATTATTATCTATGTTTGTTTTTGTTTGTTTGTTTGTATGTGCACTTGCTATAGCGCCACTTCAAGCCTTCTACTCAGAGATGCTCCCGACTGCAGAGCGCATGGGCGGAGACCTGGGCGGAGATTTGGGGGGGGGGGACGGAAAGACGCGAGATTTTTGACGGACGAATGGCTGAGTATCGCCGAAAAATTTCCATCTTTGGAGACGGCCAAAATTTCTGGTCGTCCGCCGAAATCTCAGAAAAAAGTTCTATTTTCGCCTCCAAAAAAGTTGATGACCTTTTTTTAATCATCCCTCCAAATCTCGATCAAATTTTCAAA
The DNA here is from genome assembly GCA_949752735.1 of Lumbricus terrestris. Taxonomy (NCBI): domain Eukaryota; kingdom Metazoa; phylum Annelida; class Clitellata; order Crassiclitellata; family Lumbricidae; genus Lumbricus; species Lumbricus terrestris. The sequence continues at coordinate 69,979,794 of OX457039.1, forward strand.
TTTTCTCTTTTCACCGCCAAAAAAGTTGATGACCTTTTTTTTAGTCTTGACGCTCAACGATTGGGGGGGGGGGACAAATGCATGGGCCGTCCCCCCCTAACACCATTATTGGGGGGACCGTCCCCCTGTTCCCCCTAGGTCTCCGCCCATGACAGAGCGGACACTGCATCGGAGTTTCTCGCCGAAGCGCCGAGCAATTGTGAGTGAAGGACTTGCCCAAGGTCCCTACGCGGCGACTTGAGGTGGATTCGAACCTCGAACCTTCCGACGTCAAGGCAACGACGCCACCACTACACCACCGCGCCCCGCAATGTGTCAAGTGTCCTTTTATCGTGATTTTGTAGGGCTGGGTTCACAGTTTTTCTGAGCAGGAACAGGGTTATTAATCCAGCCATGTGCACTGTATGAAGGCCCTCAACGCAGCAGCACCTTAAGCACCCAGTGGCGGCGACAGGATTTCAGTTTGGGGGCTGAGTCCTCGCGGAGGAAATTTTCCATTTTCATACGCCAAAATTTCTGACGACCTTTTTTTAGTCATTTGGCCGAAATCTCATGGATGAATTATGTTTAAAGACCCGGATGGCCTTTTTAGGGGGTGGTGGCTAACCCCCGGATGGCCTTTTTAGGGGTCTTAGCCTCCTAGCCCTCTGGCGCCGCCACTGTTAGCACCCACCTTAATGCGGGCCTGGACGAAGCCGATGGAAGTCTTTATATGGCATTGGTTCCCCTTAACAGAACACGTTCGACTTTCTAAAGTTAAAGAAATTAAGTCAACGGTTCCAGTCTTAACATTATTTTTCCAGTTCCTTGTTTAATGACGGGCAAGTACCGTATCCTTGTAATCCTTGGCACCGTTGCGATCATTTCTATTTAGGGCAAGCAATTAAGTAAGAACTAATATCAGACCACTAGCAAACGAAACGAATTATACTAGGAACGAATAATAGATACATTTGGGCCTGATGCAAAGTCATACTGTCATACAACATTCTCATAATAGGCTATATATTTAGCCTATTATGAGAATGTTGTATGACTTTGCTTATAAGCTTCTTTTGAACGAGTCAATTTTCTCAGAGGATCGTTAAGGCGTTTAAGGAAATCGGGCATAGATATTGTAATCACTAGCTTAACGAAAGTTTTCACATTTTAAAATTTGTTTGAAGATGAGTTCAATCAAAAAGGCCTATTCGTACTAGGCCTAAATGGGATTCCAGGACCCTAGCTGTTGGATGTTCCTATTCCAGGTTGGGGAAAAATGGTTTAATGCATCAAGTTTATTTTACTTGCTGCAAATTTGATTATAATTCTAGTTTTTAGGCCTAGCCTACTTATTTTCAAAGCGCGCTATTAAAAAGTTTTAGAAGAGACCGCTCTCCTAGTTGATTTTTTTATTACTACAATTAAGCCTAGCGATTCACAACTTTACTCTTGATGGTCCAAGGGGCCGTCCATAAAATACGTCACGCTCCAGGGGGTGTAAGAAAGTGTGACAGTTTGTGACAGGGGGAGGGGGTCAGGCCATGTGTGACGTCACAAATTTATTTGTTTTTTAAATTTTATTTCTAATTTATTTTTTATTTTTTTAGTAGAATTTAATAGCTTAAAAAATAATTTTCAGAAATTTTGTGAAACATTTGAATTAGTTTTATGTCAAAATAGCATGAAATGCGTATCTCCTGAATGTGTTGTTCACGATTGCTCTCGCTAGGAGCGCTAGTATGCTGTTGCGAAGCCTTGTTTTATGTATAGCCTTGCTTTCGTCATGCCGGAAGTATTATTTTTTTCTATGTTGTCCGCTGCATAATTATGTCACTGAGCGACAAATTCGGAATTTAATTTTTTACATATAATAGTAATTATTATAATACAAAATTTTGAGGATTCAGAGGTAATATTTATATAATTTAATCATTATTATCATGAACTTATAAACAATTATATGAGGATGAAGTTGATCTGTCTGCAATTATCCTTCCAGGGAACGATGATGATAATAATATCTTCTTTTAATGATTCAATCTGACCCACCGCAGAATGATTACAGGTACAGGTTATACAAAATACGGCCCACTATGGCACGACACGCAGGTCGGCTTTACAGCAGTGGGTTCGGTAAACTTAACACTAATGATGGTGAAAGATTGATGCCAGTCGTAACTATGGATGAACACTTCACTTCACCATGGATGGATGATGTCCAGTGAATATTTTTAAATTAATGTGATAGTTCTTTTAAGTGGAAATTTTATATTTTAATACAGTTTAATAGTGAAGTGTGTTTTATATTAAATTTTAATTAGGTGTTAATTTAAAAAAAGTTGTTCGAAAGTGTGACGTACTTTATGGGGGGCGGGGGTCCGAGATTTGTGACAGTTTGTGACGGGGGAGGGGGGTTAAAATCGTCAAAAATAGCGTGACGTACTTTATAGACGGCCCCCAAGGGGGTCAGTAGCTCAGTGGAGAGAGCGCTGGTCGTTAAACTGAGAGTCATCCACGCGACCCGGGTTCAAGCTTCGCTCAGGGCATTAATTTATTAAAGTTTCTGTTAGCTGCCATTGGCGCTTTGCTGTTGTGTTGCTTGACTCGGGTTCTGCTGAAAATAAGATCGCCCCTCCCACTTCTGGCTTGGCCGAACCAGGAGTGATCCAGCACTTGGGCCATTAGTGTTAAGACCGAACCCACTGCTGTAAAGCCGACCTGCGTGTCGTGCTGTAGTGGGCCGTATTTCGTATAACCTGTACCTGTAATCATTCTGCGGTTTGTCAGATTGAATGTCAATATTATTGCAGTTGTGCACACAATTAGCAGTCCTAAACAGATTTGTGCAGTTGTAGAAGCACTTTTTTAAAATAATAATAATATTCCTTTTAATGATTCAATCTGACACACCGCAGAATGATTACAGGTAGGCCTACAGGTTGATTATTGCAGGCGGTCTGCTCAGTTGGTATAGTTAAGATTTGTGTATTCTGTGATCTCCGTTCTTGTGAATTGTTTAAATTGCATAAGTGTACATTGTAACCGGTTGCGGTGTGTCAACCGGATTGTTAATAAAGAGAATATTATTATTATTATAAACGAAGATATTATTATTTAGCTTGTCGGCCATTCTCCGGATGTGACGTCATAGTAATTTTTGATTCTATGCTATCGTATATCGTCGTGATGCCATTTTGACGATGTATTATTTTCAGTAAGCTTACTTTACTAGGTGTCTTGTCTTATTTCACATGTTGTACCTTCCTAGCTGTTTCCATTAAAGAAGTGTGTGTATAGGGGCCTTAGTATGCTTTCAGTAAGCCTACTACTGGCCTGGGATTGTATTTTGTTACCGTATCACTGTGATCAACGCTGAGGAGTTGAACGAAGGCGACGTACGGTTGTCGGCCATTCTCCCGATTTTAATATCTCATTTAGGTATTCGTTATCCATCGTCACATCGTGAATTCTTCTGGCAGGGCTGTTTTAAAGGAATTTTTAGAACTGCACAACCCCTTCTTTTCTTTCCCATCCTCCATGGTAAATTACTTCCAATCGGAGGACAACGGCCTTTTTGCTGGTTTTAGCTGTACATATGTACAGGGCCGTATTTCGTATAACCTGTACCTGTAATCATTCTGCGGTGTGTCAGATTGAATCATTAAAAGGAATATTATTATTATTTTAAAAAAGTGCTTCTACAACTGCACAAATCTGTTTAGGACTGCAAATTGTGTGCACAACTGCACGTTAAAAAGCCCTGTCTTCTGCGTTAAGTTGTTTATACACCGTGATTCAAAAAGTAAGCCAATTGTTTTTCATATATCTCTAATGCCTGATAACATATCATGCTAAAATTTTTCAAATATTTAGAGAATTGGACCAATTTGAATTGTAAGCATAAGTCCGCATAAGATCGTACGGGTCAACATAACGCAATTAAAATCTAATCAGAAGTAAAGACTAGATGCGTACCAAATTATATCTATGCCTATTGTACTTAAGATTGTTAAGTGCTTATAGTCATATAGGCCTAAGACGTTTTTAACAAAATAACTCATAAATTTCATTTATTGTAGGATTGTATGCATTTCTAAAATAATGGCGTTAAACAATCAAATAATGACCTTAATTAACTGAATCCTTGAGAGTACGGCGAAAAGGTAAGGAATTTTAGACAAAAATTAAATAAAGGAAAATAATGACACACAGTAAATAAGTAAATAAAGTTGCATTAAAAAAATAAAAACCGAATAAAACGATTAGAAAAATTTAAGAAAAACGTTTTAAACAACTATGGTTTAATATCAGGTCCTAATTAATCGATTTATTGTTACAAATTTCTGTCGATTAATTTTCGGCTTGTTCAATATTATTACTTGTCGCTGAATTACTTTTTATTCATTTCATGAAGTCAAGCGGACATTTCTGTGGTTAGCAACATGGTGAACAATGACAATGTTAAACTTTTGAGTGAGAAATTAAGTAATATTGAGTCAAATTAATTGACTATTTCTTACATTTGAGGTAAATGTTGATGGCACTATCCAAGATCACGACAAAGTTAATTTTTTTCAAACTTTTCATTGCAGTAGACCTAAGTAGTTCGATTCACTTTTTTGCAAAGAAAGTAAAATAACTCATTTGTGACAGTTTTTCACATTTGCAAAGCATAGACCAAACTAATCGAATTTAATTCATTAATCGCAATACATTTTTGGAGATTAAGCGATTAAAATTATTGTAATCAGTACCATCCCTATTTGATATAATCATTTAAAACTGTAATCGTACTCTTGATAATATTTGTTAAAGTTATGCTTTTCTTGGTCATAGCGATGTCATCAAAGCCGGATTTATCCAGCCAAGCTAAAGCTTCTGTTAGTGGCTCGTTTAATATTACTACCATACTTTTGAAACCTGAAGCCCTATACGAGGATGGATCACAGTAATAATGTAGAATTAATGTGAGCCTAAATACAAAGTTTTATTCCATCAAATGTCTGAAAATGCAAGAACGAATCTGTTGCTATGAAGATCAGTTTAGATGTGATGTTTGTTACAAAACATTTGCCCAGATATGCAATCTCAACATCATCACAGGAACTCACACGGGAATGAAATCATACAAGTGTTATTTGTGTCACAAAGGATTTACGTGTAGGGATTGTTTAGAATTCCATGAAGGAACACATTCTGGTGATAAACCAAAGAAGTGTAAGTTTTGTCACAAAGAATTTGCAAAGGAAAATTGTCATAACTGCCATACAAAAAGCCACACTGGAGAAAAGCCGTATCAGTGCAACTTATGTCAGAGAGTATTTTCATCGAAGAATAGTCTAAACCAGCACACAAAAACGCACACTGGTGAAAAACCATTCAAATGTGATTTATGTCTTAAAGCATTTGCATTGAGGCATGGTCTTAGCGAACATAGAAGAATCCACACTGGAGAAAAAATATACAAGTGCAATGAATGCCACAAAGCATTTGCACAGAAGAATGGTCTCTACCAACATAGAAGAACCCACACTGGAGAAAAACCCTATAAATGTAACCTGTGTCTCAAAGTATATGCTCGTAATATCAATCTGAAAAGGCATTCAAGACTGCACACTGAAGAAAAGCTGTTAAAATGCAAAACTTGTCACAAAGCATTTGCAGAGAAGGGTGTTCTTTTATATCATGTAAGAATGCACTCTGTAGACAAACCATATCATGGTACCTTACGTCACAAAAACATTAAGCGCCAGAATTATATAGAATGCGCCAAAAAAACGCACACAACAGAAGAATTGGACAAGAGCAATTTCTATAATAGCACACGTGAACTGAGTGAAGCAGAAGTTCTTAAACTACATTCACAAGAACACACTGAAGAAAAGCCACCTAAATGGAAAGTAGACAGCATTTCATTTTCACATTGTGATACTTTAAACTACCATACAAGATCAAATGCTGGTGAGAGTGAATTCAATAAAGATATCGTGCCGACCATTGAAGGACAACTCCGGGCTAGTACTTTCCATTGGAAATTCGGTACGGACTGTGACAACTGTGTTGATGGAAAATTGCTATCAGCTACTACTGGAAACGTACAAGATATTTCTTTGGGGAGAAAAAATTCAAGCGAAGTTGAAGAACAATGCTCTGGAGCTCTTCATAGAATCGGAGATTATGTCGATGATTTAATTGTTAGACCGTATGGATGTGGGATGTGTGATCAGATGTTCGAAATTGTAAAGGAATTTATGGAGCATTGTTATGATCACTACTCTGTAGATATTTCTTTGGGGAGAAAAAATTCAAGCGAAGTTGAAAAACAATGCTCTGGAGCTCTTCATAGAATCGGAGATTATGTTGATGATTTAATTGTTAGACCGTATGGATGTGGGATGTGTGATCAGATGTTTGAAATTGTAAAGGAATTTATGGAGCATTGTTATGATCACTACTCTGATGCTCCAGGGAAAGATACATTTTGTGAAATATTTGACATAAAGCTGTGTGCTTACTCTCCTACAACACTGAAAACAGAATAGCTCACAAGTCTATGAATGGTCCGTTGTATTCATATTTCATAAGTGTTAGTATTATCAGCATTGTCAGATGCTCTGATGTTATTTCATAGAACTGACAATGTCATATGTTTTAACAGCCATTTTTTACACAAAGCAGGCAGTGGACATTGTTGAATGTACAGATATTTTGACTAAGCATTGTGTAGTTGTAACTTCGTGATTATGTTGATGATTTAATTGTTAGACTGTATGGATGCGGGATGTGTGATCAAATGTTCGAAATTGTAAAGGAATTTATGGAGCATTGTTATGATCACTACTCTGATGCTCCAGGGAAAGATACATTTTGTGAAATATTTGGCATAAAGCTGTGTGCTTACTCTCCTACAACACTGAAAACAGAATAGCTCACAAGTCTGTGAATGGTCCGTTGTATTCATATTTCTTAAGTGTTAGTATTATCAGCATTGTCAGATGCTCTGATGTTATTTCATAGAATCAACAATGTCACTTGTTTTAATAGCCATTTTTTACACAAAGCAAGCAGTGGACATTATTGAGTGTATACAGATATCTTGACTAAGCATTGTGTAGTTGTAATTTCTGGGAGATTTACTCCAGTCTGATGATTTCATTCAAATACTGAGATTTTACCAGTGTAGGCCCAGTTTGGCATTTTGTGAAAGAGTGTACAGTTGACATTATTTCTGAGTGGACTGTAGGCAATGCATATAACTTATACTTCATGTACACCTTCAGAGGTTGATGATTTTTGGGTTTTCTCGTCTTTAGATTGTCATCATTTCACACTGACGTCACTTAATTACAGTTCAATCATTACGTTTTCAAATGAATTCACACACTGATGTATTGGCTAATTAAGATTTTGCATATAATCTCATTGACTTGATTAGATTTACCAGTAGCTAAAAATTCTTAAATATCACTGAACCAGCCACTAGAAAAAATTGCATTTTTGAAGGGCTTATTAATAAGAATTAGACTGCAGTAAATTGCCAGTAATTAGAACTTGTTGTTTATGTCCAAATCTAAAATATTCACAACTGTAGGCCTATTTCACACTGGATCGTTTACTAGTTTGACATTGCCATGCAATAGCCCCATACTGGAAGAAATTTAATCAGTCTCATAATGATAACTGATATTCTTTCAAACTTTATCCATTAGGCCTACTTCTGTGCATAATTGTAGAAAATGATTCTCTTGGCAAGAATCAGAGTTGCATCCTAAAATTATCTAGAGTTCTTGAATATTGTTTACCTAGTGTATTCTTCACTGCTTTGAGAAAGATCCTACGTCACTAATGGCTGGTTTAAGTGATGTTGAAGTTGCAGGAACATTACGATGTTGGTAGGCCTATGAATTTGTACATGTATATTTTGAAAACTCACTTTTCTTGAGAGAAGATGAGATTGTTAGTACTTATTAAAACGAGACCTTACAATTCATTTTACATAACTTTTTGTATCGTTTGTGCTTTGAAATGTTGCAGATAAATGTATCAGAAATAAAGGCATTTCTTTTTAAAGAGATATTTTAGAGCCTTAAGACTCAAAATACTTGTTAACATTTTAAGTTACAATAAAAAGAGTCAACAAACAGAAAGTAATGAACTATTCATGTAAGGTAATTATTGAGCTAATTTGGGGAGGGGTTTCGTCTCGTTTTCCGTTTTTAATTTTTGCATGTGGTCAGCATATTTATTTATTAACTGAATGCAGTTAGTTTTCTTAATTTTATTTTCCCGTCTAATATCCGTTATGCTGTCTGTACTTTCTAGGATTCCGCTAATTGAGGTCACTATTTGCATGCCCGTACTAGCAAAAGGCCAATGAGTGGCTACTAGCCTAAATCCCACTCAGTTACTGAGGTTTTATTGATGAAGATCAAGCTTATAATTATGACTTCATGCTAAAAATACACCATTTCAGATTTAGCTTTGCAGGAATAATCCAAACGTGCACCGAACTGTCACAGTCTCAATATTCTGTACATCAACCCCATTTTGCTAAGGCTAGTTAGGCTACTTGCTGGAAAATAATAATGTCAATGAATAATAGTTGCCATAAAAATGCTTTGACGCATTCGACCTAGAAAGTCAAGGCGAGCAGAGATCTTATTCTTCACGAAAAACCGATTTAATCGTTTCATTCAATAAATCGGTCGTCTGATGCAACCTGCAGTAGACATAGGCATATGCAGAACAATAGATCTAAAAGGCCTGTGCGTTCACGTCACCCTAACAGATGTTCTGTTCTTCCCTCTATTATTCTGCCAATCATTGTTCAGCTATTGTTAATAATTTTCCAGACATAGGCTACTCTTTAGGCATATGATTGCAGTTTTACGGATATTCAATAGATGTCGTGTTTTGCATTAGGCCTACCTCCTCTGAACTTGACTGACCCGTCTGACGCCCTGGTTATAGCATTAGGCCTACATACAATAGCGGCGCTAGGGGGTTAGGGGGGATAAGCCCCCTAAAAAGGCCATCCATTTTTTTACCATGTAAAAATAAAATATTTAGACGATTAACCCCCTTTAGCCCCCCAAAATTAAACCAAAGGTACGTACGAGATCTGTCAGACAGTTTGGCGGCTTCGAAAAAAGGACCGTCTCCCAAGATTTGTGACTGAACGACTAAAAAAAAGAAGGTCATCAGAATTTTTGACGGCGAAAATGGAAAATTTTCTTAAGATTTTGGTCGATGACTAAAAAAGTCATCAGAAATTTTGGCGACGGAAAACGGAAATTTTTCCCGAAAATCTAGCCCCCAAAACGAAAATCCTGGCGCCGCCACTGATTACATAACATAGCAACATAACATATCAAGGTGATTCAATTTTCCTAGCGCCTTCTTAAACTGCTGTGAGTGTGTCCACTGAGATGGTGCTGTCATCCGAACGGTTCCACGGGTCTGCACTCTGCAGCTCTCCATGGCCGTCTGCACGACGACAATAGGCCTACCAAGGTTGGCTAAACTTTCCGCTAAAGCAATAGGTCACTGATGAAATGATGCATTCAAAATATGATATAATTATGTATACTGAAAACTTTCTTGGAACAGTGGTCAAATCACTTCAACAGTTAAAAGTCCCAGAGCGAATCTATTACAAGTTAGGCCTACAACTCCCTACAATGATACTCCCAGCTCAGTACTAGGCTAACTACCATAGAGCCAGGGCGGATCCAGGGGGCCAATCCGGCCATGCCCCCCCCATTTAAAAATTGCATGGACGTGGCCCCCCATGTGGTTTCAACAAGCCATTAAATAAATGTAGCGGGAGAGAAAAACAGGACATCAGGTCACCGCTTCTATTACAAAATCGTATGGGACGTGGCCGCTTTCGTTCGATTTTACCATCACGACTATGGATGACGACGACTAACAAAAAAAGTCATCAGTTTTTTCGGCGGTTGAAATGGTAGGCTATATCTTTTCTCGGAAAATTGGACGATGACTAAAAAAGAAAAAGGTCATCAGTTTTTTCGGCGGTACAACGAAATTTTTCCTCTGTCCCACCAACAACACCCAAAATTTTGCCCCCCCCTCGAAAATTTCTGTATCCGCCCTTGCATAGAGCCGACCCGCTTTATTCGATCATCGACCTGTCCTGCTCTTTCTCGACCGCCGATCACAAGTAGCCTACCAGTAGCTTAATCTCAAGTTCTGCAACCGAACCATAAATTATCCCACACAGCACCACGCCACTGGAATGATCTGCCTTCTGAAGTCCGCTCATTTTCGGTTCCTCCGCCATTATAGCCAATTATTAATCACTCACTTTCTCAGACTCCTTTATAAATATCCATCACGCCTAGGGCTTTCTATTAGAAATTGAAGTCACACCTCTTCAAGAACTCTTACCCACTCTCATCTGATCCCCCACTTTCCAATTCCCGACCCAGACGACACCGCCTTAGTAGCTGCTCCGCCTACTCTGATTCTATGGCAACTAGACCAGGACCTCCGTTGGACTACTCTTACGGACAATCCTGCTGACTCAAGGCAGCGCTCGTGAATAAGGTGGTGCCACATTTTAGCTTTCGAGTGGCGGTTGGGAAGTTTGGAGATTACAATGACGAAAGAATGAACTGAGCTACGAAGAACGTTCGAGAGAAGCGGGATAGCAACACAGAAAGTATAGGAGCAGATGAGTTCTTAATAATTATTATTGTAATCGTAAACTCCAAATGTCTTTTAAAGTGCCACTCGACAGCCAAACTCAAACGACGCAACAAAAAATTGGTGATAATAATAAGTTTGGAATTAAAACAAAGGCATCTATTTATATGATTTAACGATGGTTCAAAACATTTTAAAGCTGTTCGTTTTGAGTAGGCTAAGTTTTTGAATTTATGTATTTTTTATGTCGGTCTCATAGCTCCTTTCCCTCTAAAGAGAGGAAAAGGAGGGAAAAGAGGATTAATTTTTTTAGAGCGATGTTGTGAACGAACCAATTGCTTCGTAGCTAAATGAGTTAATGAATGAATGAATAAATGAATTGATGAATGAATGAATGAATGGACTGTCGGGACTGTGTATGACATAGTCGCTAATTGCTGCACAATTAACGGTAATGAGAGCTCAGCGAGTAACCATAGAGGGCCCAGCCTACAGTAATTTCGTTCCGCCTTTTTTGAACGACGCGTGGAATGTGCGTGCCGCCGAATGTTGAACTTGAACTCATACACAATCGAGGTCTAGTGCTATGTAGACTATTGTTGTTATTGTAGTTGTTGATCTGTCCTAGGCCTACTAGAGTTCTACTTGAGTAACTGTTCTTCCTGTCTCTCAGGTCTGCGTTCGGTTTGAGATGGACGGGGAAATTGACCGACAACTACCGCCCCTAATGTTGCGTCGGGGTAAAATTTAGCGCATATAATTATAGGCTACGTAGAAAAGGCATTCACTGAATCGGCGTCGGAATCTGAAATTGGGAACTCGGCGGATGCGGCCCTTATATTAGGGCGCGCTTCCCATCGCTGTCACCACATGTAGGCCTACTTCCTTTAATAATACCGCGGCGTTTGCTACATGGTTTCGTGGTTGAGCTCGTCTCACAAATTTGAGGAATCACTTGAACTCCCCATACCTTAAAAGAGGTGTGAGCCTTATCTAGAATGTCGCAAGCTGAGTCTGAAAAGAAGAATTAAAAAACAACGTATGGGTTGGGGTGAGTCATATGATCTGTGTCATATTCTCGTGTAGAGAACACAGTATAGGCTGACACTGATATTTGCGAGTTGCTCCGGAAATTGAGATTTTGGGTTGTTCCCAAAGTGGAGATTTTGGGTATGCATGATTAGACTATTTGTTCCAAAAAACATCTGGTTTTCTGCTACCTGAATGCAGCCAGGGCCGTCTTATCCAGTAGGCACAGTAGGCACTGTGCCTAGGGCCTACGAACTTACCAGGGGCCTACGAAATCCTAAAAAAATATTTAAAAAAATAAATGCAGTGATTGGTCAATGACCGGAAAAAGCAAACAGAAAACGAAAACTTGCTAATTTAATTTTAACGAGCCAACTTTTTTAAGGCTAGAGTTAGCTAATGAAGTAGTAACATTGGCTAACTTATATTATGTTAACTTTGCGGCTCTTTGCATTCGCGAAATCGCTTATATGTCGTCTTCGAATGTCATTTCTCGCATTAAGTCGTTTTCAATTGAAAGTAATGCAAGGGAGGATAATCGTGGCTGTCCCATCGCTGACCGAAGGTAATTTTTGATAATTTTCAGTTTCGAAAAAGAACGTTCACCTTCACAACTTGTTCCAAAAATAGAAAGATAAATTCGAAAAGCAATTTTGACATTAATCGTGACCTTAGAATTAGGCCTACACGGTTCTATGTTCATAGACACTTCTATGAACATAGAACCGTGTAATTCTAAGGTCACGAATTTTGGAAAACTGGAGGCCAGCTTGTCAGCTATTTGTAACCTAATCATTTCAGCTACAGATTTATTGTCGGCAAACATTCGAGAAAACAAAACGAATTCGTCAATAAATGCATCTTCTAGATCACATGGATATATCTCAAATAATGACTTTGCTCTAATCATTATTTCTTCAGTTGATAAAGTTCTGTCAAGAAGAAATTTGAATCTTTCATGTAGTGTTGCGTAATGCGTAAGCTGCTAGCCGCTTTCCCATCTCAGTTATAAGTCTGTCTATGATCACGTAGAAAGTCTGGGTGCGGAATTAATCTATTCGTAGGCCCCTATATGGCCTACGAATAGATTAATATGCAAAAGTGCCTAGGGCCTACAATGACCATAAGACGGCCCTGAATGCAGCAATCACAGAAGTAAACTACATGGAATGTACAGGGTGGCTCAAAAAAAAACGTACCACCGGGGAAAATGCGATATCTTCGCAGCCGATCGAACTTTTTCTGCGAAAATTTTCCAATTTGTAGGGGAATGAATTTCCAACAATACCTGAAAGTTTCATTTGAAACTTTTCATGTTTGCAAAAGTTACAGCTGTTCAAACTTAAAATTTCGTTTTTTCAATTATCCGCGGAAAATTGACGTCACTTGTAGATTTCCAAGTCAAATGATATCACTTTTCACTACGACCTCAGCATTCCGTTTTGCAGTTTATTGTAAGGTATAATGAGAGTGTCCACTCCCTGCCTTAACACAAGCTCAAATTCTTTTTGTGAAGCTCAGTATGGCCTTGTTGGTCGGGTCCTGCGGCAACTGACCCCACATTAGCAGCAAGACTTGCTTCAGCTGGCCAATGTTCTCCAACTTGGGATTAAATGTCTTGCAGCGTTCCAGCATAGCTCCCCAGACGTGATAAACAAGAGGGTTAAGGTCTGGCGAGTTTGTAAATCATCTTTGCCAATGCATTTACTTCAGTTGATGTCAATAAGGTAGCGCCATCATAATCAACCTTGCCGTGCGAGCAAGCAGGCGCACTGTCCTGCTGCATAATAAAACCAGATGTTAGAGCATACCTGGTCTTCAATGAGTCTGGGTAAGCGAGTTCAATGATGAGTTTGACATCTAACCTACTGAATGGGATTAATTGCAGTCTTTTCTTGCAGCCGCAACACACGCCGGCATATCTGATGCCGAAACCACGATTTGCTTTGCAAACTTGACCTTTCGATTACCAAGCGAATTTCGTGAAAATCGCGCTTTTTCCGTCAGATCAAGCGACCACTTCCTGCCTCTCTTCCGACATCTGATCTTCGTTACATAAACACGTTTGCAGATAGTCTTCAATGTGCTCAGGCTCCACTTTTCACTGGGTATTTTGCTATGATCACGCGATGTCTCAGTCTCTGTTCATGCAAAGTCCGAGTTCCCATTTGATCTTTTGCAGAAACTTTGCCCATGACGTTCATTGTTTGGGTTCACCAATTGAGACCTTAATCTATAAAATATCACCAAATACCAGCAGATTGCTTCATAAACAGCTTCTTTACAGCTCATAGTGAGGTCGTATGACATCATCATCAATGTGTGTGTGTTGTAATTTGCCAAACATCCTAATGAAATCACTTGTATTGGAGCATGATTCTCCGGATAATTGAAAAAACGAAATTTTAAGTTTGAACAGCTGTAACTTTTGCAAACATGAAAAGTTTCAAATGAAACTTTCAGGGATTGTTGTATATTCATTCCCCTTCAAATTGTGAAATTTTCGCAGAAAAACCCCAATCGGCTGCGAAGATATCGCATTTTCCCCGGTGGTACGTTTTTTTTTGAGCCACCCTGTAGATCGAACTAAAACGTCTACAGCTTCACAAGACCTTTTGGTGTTTAGTAGGTTACGACGAAGCACAGTTTGTAGGTAATAACTGTGGTGTGGAGCACTCAACCGGTGTAGGCCTACATGTAGGTTAATTGGTACGTGGTAGATCGGTGCCATGCAGGAAGGGATCTGATGGTCTTCGGTCAGGTTTTTAGACGTGCAACAGAGTTAGGCATTGCCAATATAATGAAAGTTTGGATGTGAATTTATAGGAACAAGGGTGACATTATTGCAGTCCGTGGAGCCTGTGGTGTGTAGAGACTTTAAATAGGTCTGGCTCAAGGGAATTTATGCATGGGCGATATGACTGGAAAAAGCTAGCTCCTCCTCCTCCTCCTCCTTTTCAAAACTGCTCCGAATCTCTGCCATGATATCCAGGTTGTAGTAGTGAGATCCAGTTAAATCCAAATTTTGTCAAGAGCAAATAATGTAGCAACTGCAACCAATAACAACTTATACAACGAACTTTATATCGAACTTTGTTCGAAGAGAACAAAATATACTTAATTGACCAATAAAGCAATTAAATATTGATCAGTAAGTCATAAAAATGGCCCAAGCTGATTGCTCGGCCAAGCCTATAGCCTTCGCTTGCAAGCATAATAAATTTGTACAATTTCCATTACAAGTGCACATACATACATGCATGCATGCATGCATGCATGCATGCATGCATGCATGCATGCATGCATGCATACATACATACATACACACACACACACATACACACACACACATACATACATACATACATACATACATACATACATACATACATACATACATACATACATACATACATACACACATACATACACACATACATACATACATACATACATACACACACACACATACATACATACATACAATAAAATTACTCTGCTTCATCGATGGATTTATTGTCATCAAGTTGTGGCGCTAAACAAATACAGAAATACAATGGTAAGAACAACAATGAATTCTCATATTTTCATCGATCAGGAAATGAGCAACACTACAGTAGCCGACGTGAATTCATCGGTAAACAGAAAGAGATGAAATAACTATTTCTTGATGAACGTTCATTTTTCGACAAATTGATTTCGTTCCCTTCTTTGTGTCAAGCTTAGACCAAAGTGAAGCGAGAGCTTTAGGCCTGAGACATACAATATAATACCAAATCCATCAGTTGTGCTTTCACTTTGTACATTTACATTGGACACAGTGGAGCACTGTATTTAGAGAAAGAGGATACGGATATGTAAATATGTATGGATACAGTAGTACTCTGTGCTACACTTGAACATGCCTAAGGGTAAGGTATCGGAAAGACCGATAAACTGGTAGATATAAAATTATAGACAAAAAAGCACGCATATGGACAGACAGACAGACAAATATACCGAAACGAACAAATGAACAAACATAGGCCTACAGGTACACAGATAGTATTTATGCAGACAAACAGATTGACAGAAAGACAGTTAAACAAACAGCCAAACGCAGACAAAATGCAAAGGTATCGAAAGTTAGACATAAAGACAGATACACACGAACGGAAGCACAGCGTACACTTCCGCACACACACACACACACACACACACACACACACACACACACACACACACACACACACATACACGCACACACACACACATCAACGGTGCGAGAAATCTGATAGAAGTGCTTTTTATAGTTACTGAGTTACTCGAAAGTCGCTAAACGAAATACATTGATACATGCATTATGCGCAGTTGACTGCATGACAGAGGCAACTGATAGGGCAGACATACATGCATACATACAGACAGACATGCATACATACATACATGATGTTGATCGTTTCCTATTAGAGCCACAAGCTATCGAGAAATGAATTCAATCTGAGCCGTCAATTGCAATATTGTATTCGAAGCAATGAAACTATCGACAGAGCAGAATAGTAGACGAAAGTTGTCGTCGGACAATATACATGTACAAGTAGCCTACAAAAGCTGTTGATTACTTGAGAATTATTGGTCGGAAAATTAAAGTCGATGCTCTCCAAGCTTATAATAATTTATCATTACATTACACTCGTAAGCAAACGTTCTCTTGTTATCCCGTTCACGTTGTTAAATTAGGCTATTTCAATATCTTCAACGCAGTTCTTGTTCTTATTTTTGTTATTATTATCATCATTTCATTATCATTATTTACTGTCAATGGCGTTGCTGTCGTCGTCGTCGTCGTCGTCGTCATCATCATCATCATCATCATCATCATCATCATCATCATCACCATCGCCATCGTCATCGTCGTCGTCGTCATCATCTTAGTTATCATACGCAGTAGTAGAAGCTAAATCATTGGCTTCAACCTCTGCCTGCATCCAGGTTTGGGGCAGGGCGACAGGCACTGCTACTGCTACTGCTACTGCTACGGTGCAAGCAGTGATGAAGTTGTCGTCATACTTTATTAACAGGGATGTCACTCTCAATTATGAAGAAAAGGTCAGATCCGTCCCAAGAAAGGGCTAGAAAATGCTTTATTGACAACGATGTCTGTAAAATCCCTGGAAATTATTGTGGACTTCTAAATTCTGCTGACCTAGGCATTTTTGCAGTGGATAAGGCTATTCATTCCGCCAGCGAAGCTATAACCGTGAGCTAGGGCGCTTTATTAAAGTGTCGGAGAAAAACGTTTTAAAGGTGTCTATGGTGGAATATTGAATTTTCTGGGGTTAAATAGCAAAATTTATTTGCTGCAGTAGTAGGTTCAGTTTAACAATACTGTATGATGACATTTATTAAAGATCTTTAGCGTCGCTCCTCTTTACGGGACTTTTCGCTGAAGGAATACAATCTTTGTCGCCACTGCCACTGAAATAAATTGTAATGAAAACGATTAAAAGGTGTCCAATTGGACCAATAGAAACTATGTCGATTGGAAGGCTCAGCCGACTCTATAAGGCTGGCAGAGCGAAGCGCAGAGCTTAAAGTATGACTGGACTGTTATGAACGGCGTCCATGCACTTGGTTTAAAATCTGAACACCGTCTTTGGCGCATTGCATGACACATGCACTGGCATTGAAGATCAGGAACTCGAAATCGATTTGTAAAAACCCCGCAGGATAGTCGTGCCTTATAGTTTGCTATTAGCGCTATGTATTGAAGGCTGTCTGTTCTGTCATTTAGCCTATATTCGTTTATTTTAATAATCAGACAATTCCTGGTGACAAATCGCACCCGGTTACATGTCAAAAATGTAAAATAAAACACAGAAATAATAATAAAGTATAGTAATAATAAAGTTAAAAAATAAAGTAGCGGCAGCCATAAACAGGTGCCGATCTGTCTGTTTGTTGATGTTAAATGTTAGAGGAAAAGGTTTCTTGAATAGCCAGTGTGTCCTGCTAAAGATGTACTCGGAAGGATAAATGCCGATGTTATACTCCTGCCAAGATGATCGTAGTAAAAGATGATGGATGTTGTAATATGCGCATCTATACTAGTCCAATGCTGCAGCCCTACAGCGAAACTCTTGGATGATGCGGCTGTTCATTGTAAACACACAAGCGACAGCCATGCGGTGAAGATCATAGACGTTGAAATCGTCCAAACACGCGCAAAATACTAACGGCTTCCTCGGGATATATCAAAGAAACAGACCAGCTGGCATGATATAAAATCCAAGTAGTGAAGTTCTGTTTTGTTGTAGTGTTATTGTCATATTCTGAAAGTCTACAAAGGAAGCAGGAAGCCCCGGCGGTATTTAGTTTCTGTTGTTAACAGCAACATGAGTATCACGTTTGCATAAAATGAAATATCGTTTTTGAGCAAGGAATTCCTGGTAAATAACTCTGCGGGCATCACAGAATCGGGCTAGGACGCATTAACTATACCCGAACACAACATTCCTTAGTCGGAAAACGGTTGAAAACTCAAGAAAACGACACATTATTTTACTCTAAACAAGTGCAGGCTGCTGCCGAAAGCGCGGTTATGCAAGAACCAGTAGGCCTATACTGAGTATCATAGCTCGATGCGTACGCGTACCTTATATAAGGTACGCGTATCATACGTGCGTACCTTTCAAAGAATAAAATACGCGTACCATACGCGTATTTTATTTCTGAGTATTATTATATGTCAGTGTTTTGACGCTTCACCGATATTAAATTACTTACTTATTGGCACATGCAAACAAAGTGACTACATCCACACCAACACTCGGCTTATGAACAAAATTACTGCTGTTGATTACGAAGAACAGACTGTTAAATGGGGTGATTGTGACGAAGCTGGATCATCCTCTGATTCTGACACTGATTTGGAGACTAATTAACTATCCGTGTGGCTGACCAGTGACCATGGTGTGACTGTGACTATTGAACATAAGAGTTACTAAAATGCTTGCTTTTTAATCTCTGAACACCTGTATACGCTTATCTCTTAACAACGCAGAGTCACTATTCTATTGTTATTATTGTGCACTGTTCACTTTTGCATAATTCCATACAAAGACACAGAATATCACCAATAAGTTGAGTACTTGACAAGTGACCAAAGTAGTGTTAAGTAGTTTTTTTGTACATTTTAATAAAAATTTCGTGATAGAACCATATGTAATGTTTCATGCACAAATGCACAATGACTTATAGCATGTGCCACGGTTAAGTGTTGCACCGTACCTTTTACACCTTTTACGTACCCTTCAATAAGGTACGTTAAAATACGTACGTACCTTTCAAACAATAAAATACGTACCATACGTACCCTCGAGCTATGCTGAGTATAGAGTTATAGACCCTAAGTCAATAATGTCCTTTGAACACTGAGCTCCTGTAACTCTATGGATAACGGGCCGGAAAACCGGCCCGTCGGGTTCAAAGGGTTAAGAGTATAATCAGGGCTTTTTAATGTGCAGTTGTACACAAAATGTGCAGTTCTAAATGGATTTGTGCAGCTGTAGAAGCACTTCTGTACAGTTAAAACTAGCAAAAAGGTCATTGTCCTCCGATTGGAAGTAATTTACCATGGAGGATGGGAAAGGAAGGAATTGTACAGTTCAAAAAATTCCTTAAAAACAAAAACAGTCCTGAGTATAATTAATAATAATAGTATAATTAACCAGTCAATGATGTTTAATAGTTTAATTAATTAAGATTGATGTCAACTAAGGTTGTTTCGTGCAGCCTAATCATACTGCCCTTGTCAGAATGAGCAAGACAGGGAAAAAATTATTATATTGGCCAGCGCAGCCTGGAAGGGGATGGAGAGGGGGCGTGCGGGCACAAAAATATCTACAATTGAAGCGCTGGGGAGGCGATAACGCGTCCGTGCACTAATCGTGCCAGAGGTTAGAGCGTTACCCCCAGCCCTCCGTTCCATGATGATGACATTGACAAGAAGAAGAAAGAAGACTCTTGTGATGTTGTTGTATCGCTGACGACAATGATGACGTTGACGACAACGACTCAATTCAGTCGCTTTCCCCACTGGCCAATGTGATTATCGCCTGACGTTTTCTGCGTGGGCGTATCCGCCATTTTATGTCTTGTCCAGTGTCCATCGTCGCTACGCCCACGCACCTCACTGCTCTCCCACAAAACGATAAACGCAAGCGAGACACTGGCCGCAGGGAAACGCAGAATTTCTTCCGCTTGCCCTGTGTTTCAGATAAGGCCTAGAAGCGCGAACGCCGTAAAAAATGACGTAGCGCGGAAATCTAGAATTCACTTATCTTGGCCTTTCGCATAGGCCTTGCTCCAATAAGTAGGCTGTTACGTATAGGCAGCAGATCGTGGTAGCGAAGGCTGGGTCGGCGTTTGTTGCGCTGCAGCTGCGGTGAAACGCGGAAATCCTCGTCCCTGGCCTTATTTAAATTAGGCCTAGCGCGGCGGCGGCGGCTGAGCGACCGACCGACCGACCGATCGACGCTGGGCAGACGACGACCGTCCGAAGCGAACGAACGAACGAACGGAGGTTTCGAGTAGTTGTTTACAAAATCTTACGCGTAATCTTTACGATCCGAGGATTACGTTACGCTACGTTACATCCCCACCGTACCTGTGGGTAAGTAGACGGATCGTTGGGCGTCTTTACGGGGGGCTGTGTCGGCCGAGAAGGCCTTTCGTCGACCGTTACAACATCGTCGAACGAAGGAACGACGACCGAGCGCTCTCGCGGTTGGCGTTGGTATATCATTACCATGGCGGATATTTGGGTTTCGTTCGAGCTTGTTATTTCTGTAGCGCCCGATTTTTTGCTCGTATTTCGTGTGCTTCGTTTTGGGGGTGGGTTTTGCGTTGCTTGTGTTTCTGTAGCGCCTTCGTTTTGACCAACTGTCCATGTGCATGTAAGAGAGTTTGTGTCTACGAAAGCGGGTCGTATAGTACTGCGCAGGCTGTTTTTTAGAGCCGGTGTAGGGAGAATTCTTCGTTCTCTTAGATTATTTTTTATGGAGCTGTAGTGAATGTTATCTGCTAAAGTCCGATACTAAACTACACGTGGTAATGCCAGTCACAGGCCTGGAGAAAGGAGGAGAGTGACACGAACGGTTTTTGTTCTAACACACAGTGCACTGTTAAGCATCTATGCCCTACTAACCAACCAATGCTATCTTCGTTGATTATAACAGCCTGCATAGGCAATGTATGCTAATTATAAAGAAATGTGCTATTCAGAATGTTCGGGTTCCTTCTGCATAATTGTAATGCTTGTAAGATGCCTGTGATTATGTATGTGTGTATGTGTGTGGGAAGTTTTTAACGGCGTGTCTGAAATTTATTCCGGAAAGTATCGCAGTGGGTAATTAGAGGGGGAAGGGTGTACGAACGAGGGTTGGGGTGAACTGCGCATTTATGGTTTTCGGTGTCAAGGACCCGAGAGGCAGACGATGATATGACGTCGTGCTCGGTGCATCCTGGGTTCACGGCTTGCCCACGTGACCCAGAATATGGCGGTCGTCGTTGGCTGCTGCTGCTGAGCCATGGTTTATGGCGCTATATAAATGTGAGTTTATGACATAGTGCTACATTACTGTTATGAGTTATCAGACTGTCGTGCGTGCGTATGATGTATGGTAATGCATTAGTTTTGGGTGATTGGCTGATATGCGGTGATGTGTTAATGTTTGATAATGAAAGTGTCAATGTAGATGACACACTAATGTACATGTAGATGAATTATGTGTTAATGCTGATGTGGTGTGGTTGTGCTGCTGATATGTTACTACTGATGACAGTTAATGTGTTAACATGTGTTAATACAGATAATACAGATAATGTGTTAACATGTGTTAATGCAGATAATACAGATAATGTGTCAACATGTGTTAATACAGATGATACAGATAATGTGTTAATATAAATGACTCCTGCACTAATGCATGTAATACATGTGCTATTGCAGATGATGTGTTGGCATGGATGACACAGTAATGTATTAATGTCGATAATACGGGCTTGGGTCGGGAGCGCCTCTGAGTAGACTCCTTGAAGGGGCGCTATATAAATTACATAGATAGATAGATAGATACACATGTTGATACAGTTTATATGTTGATATAGATGTCTAATACAGGGGATACATGTGTTAATACAGTTTATATGTTGGTATAGATGTATAATATAGGTGATACATGATAACAGATAATGAATGCATCAAATATAGATGACACACACTACTTTAGATAATATTTTATGTGCTGATAATTATAGATACGTCAGTAAGTCGATTTATTTCTTAAGTTTCAACAGTATCTTACAACTTGTAAGTGAATTACAAGGAGACCTGAAAGTATCAAATATCTTGCTTGCTTGACACTCCTGAGGATTAAATGGGAAAAATTATTTAGACATCAGCTCTTCATTTACCGTCTTCATTTACTTCCAGATGCAAAGTAAACGCTTAATTTTCTAGTCAAAAGTTTCACCTAGGCCTATACTTTCCATTGCTCACAATGTTGTTTAGGCCAGTGGTGTAGGCAAAGGTTGGGGTTTCGGGAGTAACCCCCATTGGTCTAGGGAAAAAGTTTTTTTAAAGGTTATTTATCCACTTAAATAAGAAAAAACAGTTGCTTGTAGTATCAATTGTTTTTCTCACTTTTTTCTATTTGTTACTTTATTCCCCTTTTATTTACTGTAATACTGTTGGGTTGGTGTCAGGAAGGACATCCGGCCAGGCCATAAAAACTCAAAACCCATTGATCGATCGATATATTGATCACAAATTCCTGGCTACGCCACTGGTTTAGGCCTACTCTGGAAGAAGCCGCTTGAAATCATGAAATAAGTCAGAAATTGCTAGAAAATTAATCGAACTGATGGAAATTTTGAAGGATATGTAACCGATATAATTGATTGTTAAAATCGACGACCCTGTTATCAATAATATTATTTGTTACTTCTATGTACCTCACCAGTGTCTGGTGCACAAGCCATGAACCGGTGGCTAATCGAAGGCGGACCTTTATCAGGTCAATATCCATAAGATTAGAGCTCATCTCCTCAGACCACTAAATCCACTTGATCATTGTCCGCTGCTGATCATCCGTTGTTGATATTATGATAATTAGGTTGTGCTTAGCGTTCCGTAGATTTGCATTCATTAATTCATGTCTGCTTATGTATAGTAAGACGTGGTGAGCATCTGCATTTGGTTAGTGCAGTAACGTGGTGTAAATGTGTAAATGAGTTTGATATAAGGTGATGCACCATGTAATGTAATTTAGGAAACATCTATTCAGTGCCTTTAAAGCACCTTCCAAAAGTGTTGAAATGGGAAAATGTATTTGGTAGTTTACTTGGTACTATATTCTGTAGTAGCGCTCGTGAATGAGCTGGTGCCCTGCACAGTTTGCATGGCTTTCAAGTGGCACTTTAGAAGTTTATTGTCTATGAATACGAATACGAAATGTGGGATGTAATGCAATTTAAATCTTCTGCTGAATATCTCAGTGCCCCACAAAGCCATGTCATGCAGGGAGACCATGCAGCTTATACCAGCTCTAGAGTTCAGCTGTGGTAATGCATTCTGTGAAGTTAATTGCTACATGAGTAGGATAAAAGTGTTTGATGCTAAATTTAATGGTCTGACACTCGACTCTAACTGGGAATAGTTTGAATGCACAAGGAAATGGATAAGGAAATTCAAAAGCTCTCCACCAGAACCAATGGAGTCTTCATGTGTAGTCTCTGAAATAAGTAACATATTACTGGGCGTCCTGGGCGCTCTGATCCCAAGAAATGAGTGAAGATTTTGTGTTGCAATACTCTGCAAGTAACCTACTAATCCAGGCTCATCATTATTTTTATCGATGATTAAGCTGTAACTCTGATAACTTTTCTATTAATTCAACAGATTTCTGTTCTTTGTTTAACTTTACCTCAATATATTCATGACCTATATTTTCGTGCTCTGCTCTCATCCGGGTCAGCTTTTGGGGTTTACTGGAAATTTAATGTAATGACTTCCAGCGTGCCATTGCACCACTGACGGAGTTATGGTCACCTCCAGTGAAATTGCAATGGAAAAATTAATTTACACTGAATTTGTAAAGTAGAATCCCTTAGATGATGGAAACAAAAAGCGTGGGTGCTCTGATCATATATACTGGCTGAAAGCATGACTCTTAAGTTTGGACCAGATCGATGTTCTCAGCACTTACTCCTCGCCGAAACTTCGATAACTTTTCTGTTAATGTTGCAGGTTTCTACACGTTTTCTTCTTATCATTCCACGGTTGCTTAAGACCTTTTCTTACTGCGCCCAAATAATCGTACGCAAATAATATTAAGCAGTTGAAGATAGCAAATGTGATAAGAGAAACTGATAACTATTGAAGGCAGAGCATGGAGACAATGGGTATCCTGTTGGGAAGACAATCCTGCTAGTTATCGGGGCCTAAGTGCAAAGTGATACATGTAAGATCTTGGGAGATCAATGATTGGTTGTTGTAAGACTAGTAAGTGTCGCCTTGTCAGAGTATAGTTGACACTTACCCAAATCAATTTGCAGGGCTGTTTTTAAGGAATTTTTAGAACTGCTCAAACCCCTTCTTTGCCTTCCCATCCTCCATTGTAAATTACTCCCACTCGCAGGACAGTGACCTTTTTCACTAGTTTTTACTGCACAGAATTGCTTCTACAACTGCACAGATCCATTTAGAACTGCACATTTTGTGTACAACTGCACGCTAAAAAAGCCCTGTCAATTTGTAATTCCACTTATCAACTTGAAAAGGGAATTGGAGGAACTTCATACGCTTCATCAACCAGTTGATCTCAAACAAATCTTGGCTCTTGAATATTTGAAATATTGCGTAACGGTAATTTCGCCTCTATACTTTCGCATATCCCTGCATTGCAAGGTGACCATGTATCGCCATTATCTACACCACCAACTTATTTCTTCTCTTAAATATATTCATAAAAATGTTGCAAATATTAATTTCGCTGACTTATGAATTTCCGTCTTTTCCCCCAATGTGCCCCTCCCTCCATCTCCGTTTTATTGCAGTCTAATTTCTGCTCATAAATAAATATTCTCAGAATTGCATAAATATTAATTTCGCTGACAAGTGATTTTCCCGGCGTTTCAACGGGGCTCAGGTGTGTCAAACTAATAAGCTCCATAAGTCACATTCGAGTGAGTTATGAAAATAATGCGACGGTCAATTTGTCTTTTAGAACGAATTTCTTATTAGACATCCATCCACCATAAACTCTTTATCCTATTATCTAGGGATGAAAGGCGAAGTGTTGCATTACAAAGCAATGCAATATAAATTATTACTTCTCATGCAACACTGTAATATTGTATCGTATTGTATTTGAGCATTTGCAAAGCATTTGAACAAAGTCTGATGTTGGTTCCTTTTGCTTGTATAGCCTTAGCCTACCTCCACTATGCAGAACCGGGCATTCCCGGTGGTAGGACCTTCGACTTGGATTGGCCCCCTCTTGACAGTCTCTTTCCTTTCAAGTACTCCTCACGCATTCAACTCTCATCATATTAAGACAGTTTTTTGCCGAGATTGGGAGCGCCTCTGTGTAGCCACTTTGAAGAGGCGCTATACAAAATGCATATAGGCGTAATGAATAAATGAATGAATGCATGAATGAATGAACGAACGAACGAACGAACGAACGAATGAATGAATGAATTTGTAAAGCTCCCTTAGTATGGTGAACCGTTCAGAAACGCTCCCATGGTGCGCAAGACCGTCTGAGAAGAAGTAACTCAAGACCTCCTATACGTAGACTCAGGGGTTCCCTTCTCCTGTATCTTCGGTCCTACCTCTCTCTTGCACCAGAATGATTATCTCTTTGGGACTCGCTACATCCCGGTTATGTTGTTTGCTCCTTGGAGTCTTATCATAGGCCCACTCTTATTCATCTTATGCACGGCTGATATTCCCTCTCTCTTCTCCTTAACCATTCGGCGACTAGCCACCGTTTTCCTGACGATTTCGAGGCTTGTGTTCACAGGCCTCTTGCTCAACCCCTTCTGGTTGGCTAGCCAAATTGAGTCTCTCTAAAAATCTTCATCTTTAGATGTCTTCCAAACCCTTAAAGTTACTTAAACTCGTTGAAAATCCAGCTGAGTTGGTATGGCATTCATCAGCAGTAGGCCCTATTATTGACTACGGATACATGTAGGCCTATACTTGCGATCCCGTCCCTCTGTGCCACTTCCCTGTGTCCTATTCGATCCTCTTACCATCTAGAGATCTTTGTTCTCCGCGTCATAACCGCCATCGTTCAACACATATCCTTTGCCTGTCTAGGTCCCTCTCTATGGAATGGATGCATTCCATGAGTCCACTCCACCATCCACCCTATAATATAGTTTATCACCTTTCATCTCAAATCCTGCCTGTCCTCTTGCGGTCGCTCGCTGCGGTAGCGTTTCTGAAAGGCTGCATAGCTGAGAGCAGTGCTCTATAAATGGTCAGATATAATACAATAATATACAATACAATACAATAATATACATTACAATACAATCATTCAGTACAGCAGCGTGCATTATCAAGCAGCACAATGCAGCGCCTATCATGCAACACAACGAAATGAAGTAGAATGGGGCATGATGCGAGGCATTGTAGTAAAATTCTATGCAGTATAACGGTACAAATGCAACACATTCCAATGCAATATAATGCAATTGATGCAATACAATGCAATGATATACAGTTAACGGTAATTGCATGCAGCAGATTTAAATGCGATACAATGGAGATCAGTATTAAATCAAACATTTCGATAGATGCAAAGTTCAAAGCCAGCGCCCAGCGGTAAACCTCTTAGCCGTTATATACACCGTCAAGCAATTATACAGGTCACCAGCTGTGCCCAGCAATTACAGAAAAACATCTGGTAATTTAGAGTAGTGCTAGATAAATTTAAAACGGACTAATAGGCGGCCTCTTGCTGTTTTAACCGTGGGACTTGAACCTTGCACATGATATTCGTGGCTTACATAAAGCCGCTTAGCTGCTCTCGAGATAGATCCGTATACGGAGGGGTTTGGTTGAAGCAGCTTGATGATGGGTCTTGTGTACTTGAAGAGTTTCCTGATTTATGTTGTTCAACCCAAGTACTGTTTGCATTTTGTTTGGTCATGACGTAATGATACAGTTGATACTCAATATGACCGTATACAGACTTTGTAATTGCCTAATTAAATTTTATTATTATCATCATCATCACCATTTACCTATCTGGGGTGGGAGCGCCTCTGAGTAGGCTTCTTGAAGAGGCGCTATATAAGTTTTCGGATAGAATGAATGAATTAACCACCAAATATTAGTTATGAATTAAATAAATGTTAAATATTAGTCTTGCGCTGGTTGCCTATCACCGCACGCTAGTGATGTAGCTTTTCCGGAAAAGTATTTTGACGGAAAGTTTCCGGAAAGTTTCCGGAAAGTTTCCGGAAACTTTCCGGAAACTTTCCGAAGAACCAGAAAATACATTAAACTCAGAAAATATAAGAATTTCACTCTCAGAAATTTTTCTTATAGTTTAAACTCCTTTTATTTACAGTACTTCTGTCGATGCAAACAATGTTGAACTTAAAAATAATTAATATGAGCAATAAACACTATTCATTAGCATTTCAGACTAGAGTAACCCATAGAAAACTAGTTGCTTGCATGTCTGCAGTCATCTCTGTTGCAGGAAATGTGTAAAAAACTGATATAAACATGAAGTAATACAGCATCAATTTCTTTTTCTGTCTTATATTTTCATAACTCAAAAATATGAAGGTGACTGAACGATAAAAAATATTTTCTCTAAATTTACAGCAAAGTTTAATTGCATTTAATTCCTAAATGTACCGGTATTTTTGGGCTGTGTGAACAATTATCACTAACACTAGCAGTGCCATCTATTGAATAAACTATTACTTATAACCACCTAAGACTGCTTATAGTGATGGATGTATTTAGTAGCATTATATTGAAAGAAAATTGCGGACTCCTTAGAATTGAGTATGTATTTAATAATATTTCATTGGCGGAAAAATACGTCTGAAAGTTTCCGGAAAAATATGAAACTTTCTGGACAATTTTTCCACCTCACAACACTAACTTATGATAGTGATTGATGTATTTAGTAACATTATATTGAAATAAAATTTCAGACTCATTAGAATTGAGTATGTATTTAATAATATTTTATTGGTCGAAAAATATGTCGGAAAGTTTCCGGAAAGATTCGTCGGAAAGTTTCCGAAACTTTCCGGAAAGATATGAAACTTTCCGAGGAAAGTTTCCGCCTCACAACACTACCGCACGCCTCCACTATTATAACACAGGATCCTCTTTCTGGCCACAAAAGCACAGCTGGAAATGTCCCTGAGTATACCCGGCAAACTAACTATCTGCAAGAGCATAGATTGAGTATTCGTGACTTTTGGGTTTAATATTCGTAAATATTCGTGAATATTAAGATTTTTTAATATTCGTAAATATTCGTTAACAGATTAAAGTGAACCATCGAAACCGCAATGTTACCCAACTTACCCGGTAAAGCAGTTTAAGTTTCTGTATGTCTCTATACTGCAATCACTCGCATTCAGGACAGGGCTGAATTAAAATATGCAATACCGGTACGCTTATTATGCTGAGAACGGGATAAGTTTTGCTTGTAATCTGGCACTATTATTTCATGCGTTGGCATTTGTATTTACTCATCCTGCCACACTGATATAAAAATACTTTATCAATTTGCAGTTACTATTATAAGCAGTTAAAGTTTATTTATAACTAGCTGTACCCGGCCCCGCGTAGCTGTGGCTGAAAAGACCGTCCAACCCTCCCTCCCTACTTCCCTTCCCCTGCCTCCCTCCCTCCCTTACCCTGCCTCCCTCCCTCCCTCTGTTCCTCTGTCCCTCCCTACCTTCATTCCCCCTCCCTCTCCCCTTCCCTCCTCCATCCCTCCCCTCCCTCCCGTTTCTTCCCCTCCTCCTTCCCCTCCGTCCCTCCCTTTCCATCCCTCTCCTCCCTCCATCCCGTCCGCTCCCTCCCCTCCCCCTTCCTCCCGCTCCCTCCCGCTCCCTTCCTCCCACACGGCCGCATTCAAATGCAAATAAATTGAATTCGCTGAAATCGAATGCAATGTTGTGTTTTTCGAGAAAAGCATATAAAAACCCGTCCGCTCGAACGTTGAGTGAAAACTGTCAATCTAGCCTTTTCTAGCCTTTTTTCGACCGGATCTGACCTTTTTCAAAATTCAGAGTGGCATCCCTGAACTTATTCAAAATTCAGAGTGGCATCCCTGTACGTTATAAATACACGGGCCAAAATGGCGGAGTATGCGTTAAAGTTAAAATGTATAAACATGTCAACTCGAGGAGAAAGTTGTGGTTTTTGGTGTAAAAGATTTGTTTCTTTCCAGGAAATCCTTTTACAAACACGATCGTATTCGAACGGAGCGTTTTGCGAAAAATTTCAAAAGAATCGGTCATGAAGTTTCCGAGAAATTCCATTAGGAACAAACTTTTTACATTTTTATTTATATAGATTTAGCCTACTATTGCCGCTACTGGCCAACTGCCATCGGTGACTCTGTCTCTTTTCAGTTGGGGAGGATGGTCAGAAGTCAGACAAAGTGACTAATACTAAGTATCGAATGTGATAGACCTATGAATGCTGCATGACCACATTGGCCAGACCCAGCAGAGACCTGGAAGTTTTTAACAATAAATCTATTAAAGTTATTGTAACTTACTGATACAAGCGTATGCGTGGGCTAAATAAATTTTGTACAATTCATTCAGTAAAAGTTAAACATTTTCATAAATAACAATATAGAAATGAAAAATAAAGAATTTCCTGAAAAAACATAATATTTTACGAATATAATATTCGTTGGCAGTTTTAATATTCGGTAATATTCGTGAATATTTGAAAATCTTAATATTCGTAATATGCGAATACTCAATCTATGTGCAAGAGCCAGTCTCCTCCGTATCTTCATCTCGTTCATAATTATGGCCACTAGTGATGTGAGGCGGAAACTTTCCTCGGAAAGTTTCATATCTTTCCGGAAAGTTTCGGAAACTTTCCGACGAATCTTTCCGGAAACTTTCCGACATATTTTTCCACCAATAAAATATTATTAAATACATACTCAATTCTAATGAGTCCGAAATTTTCTTTTAATTTAATGTTACTAAATACATCAATCACTATCAGAAGTTAGTGTTGTGAGGTGGAAAAATTGTCTAGAAAGTTTCATATTTTTCCGGAAACTTTCCGACGTATTTTTCCACCAATAAAATATTATATTACTCTACTCTAAGGAGTCCGAATTTTCTTTCAATGTAATGTTACTACGGTAAATACATCCATCACTATAAGCAGTCTTAGGTGGTTATAAGTAATAGTTTATTCAATAGATGGAACTGCTAGTGATAGTGATAATTGTTCACACAGCCCAAAAATACCGCTACATTTAGGAATTAAATGCAATTAAACTTTGCTGTATATTTAGAGAAAATATTTTTTATCATTCAGTCACCTTCATATTTGTGAGTAATGAAAATATAAGACAGAAACAGAAATTGATGCTGTATTATTTCATGATTATATCAGTTTTTTTTACACATTTCCTGCAACAGAGATGACTGCAGACATGCAAGCAACTAAGTTTTCAATAGGCTACTCTAGTCTGAAATGCTAATGAACAGTGTTTATTGCACATATTAATTATTTTTAAGTTCAACATTGTTTGCATCGACAGAAGTACTGTAAATAAAAGGAGTTTAAACTATAAGAAAAATTTCTGTGAGTGAAATTCTGGTACAGTGATATTTTCTGATTTTAATGTGTTTTCCGGTTCTTCGGAAAGTTTCCGGAAACTTTCCGGAAACTTTCCGGAAAGTTTCCGGAAACTTTCCGTCAAAATACTTTTCCGGAAAAGCTACATCACTAATGGCCACCTTGATCTTTGTATTCCTAGGACTAGGACTGTATAGCTCTTGCCCAGCATCCGGCGTTTGCTGTGGTAGGTCCCTCTATTTGTAATTATCCTCTTCCCTCACTAAAGGCCAAACCAATAACTTATTTAACTCAACACTCAACAGTCTTTCATTCTTAAAGGTATTTCCTTTTTCCCCGGAGTTTCCTTGCTGAGAACACCTCTGAATATTCATTCTGACAGAGGCGCTATATAAACTTTTAGATGCAACACATACGACATGATAAATGACACGTCTTTGGGAAAACTCATAAGAGGTGTTATCGACATGATTACGCAGATAGGATCTCGTTAAATAATGCAAAGCAATATATTATAAAGCTATTCGATTATTTGGATAATATTGTCCTCCGTAGAGAATTCCGAGCAGCACACACAGCCATGCGATAGAACATCCCTTCGGCACTAAGCTGCAGCTCTGCATGAAGGACTTCTTGTCCATTGAAGTCCTTTACACAGTGACGACCACGGTGGAGATTCGAACCTATAACCTCATTATGGCCACAGAAAAGCATTGGTACAGAAATGTAATTTTCCTAATTATTGTTTAACATTAATAATAATAACAATATTATTATTATTATTATTACTACTATTATTATTACTGTTAATTATTATTATTAATTTAATTATTGAACGCAAGCGATAGATGTATAATAATAATAATTACTGTGATAATAATAATAATGATTATTAATGAATGATGATGATGTTGAGAATGGTGTTATGATAATGTTAATGATGTTAATAATGTTTATAATGTTGACGATGATGATTATTATCGTTATTGTTGAATAAATTTGTAACATGTGCAAGGTCGAACCGAAATGTGAATCCTGGGTGCAGACAGCTAGTCAGCCACCAGATAATAAAAGAGAATTAATATTTTATCATGATGATGATGAAGAAGTAGAAGATGATGATGATGGTGGTGGTGATGATGATGTTCCTAATCATGATAATAATAATAAGAACAATGATAATGATATTTATAATTTTTAATTCTATTATTTTTATGTTATTGAACATTGTTATTATTTATTGCTACTATGGCACGCGCTTTTCATTTGTTCTTTGAGTGTAAATAGTATAATAGAAAAGTAGTTTCTACACCTTCTGGATTTCATCTTTTGGGTTAACCAACAACATTGTCCGAAATTTTATTATTAGTTTTTTTAAATTGTTTTTCTATGTCTTGTCTCGTAAGTCGGTCGTCCTATAGATAATTCATTGTTTCTCTTTCTGTTGTGACCACCATTCATTGTTCTGTGTGGCCGAAACTGAAACTGAGAACAATAGTATCTACTCTGACTGGGCATTACATTACACTGCCAGCATTAAGGGAAGGGTTTAGGGTAATGGCATTTTTTATTCAAATTTTCATACATAGAGTGCTTTTATAAATCTTCAAGTGACTCTTTTTATATAATCTTACAATTACAAATAGTGAGCTCTATTATACAGGTTAGACCACAAATTTAACTGCAAATTAAAACTACAAATTGCAGTTGCTTGTTGCAGATACACACATGTTACAGTTTTACAACACTTGCATGATAAAGTTGCATGTTAAAACTGCACTTTACAGTTATTTATACATCATGGTTACAGTGTTTCAGTCGCATGTTATGGTTATATCTTCATCTGCACATTACAGTTACTCATTTCAGCTACCTGTAACAGTTAAAAAATTACATTTTAAAATTAGAAATTACAATTACAAGTTACAATTTACAAGCTACAGTTACAAGCAGCAGTTTAAAATTGCAATTACAAGTTGCAATTATAAGTGCGATCTTTGCAGGGTGTCTTTTCTGCTATGACCATTTTGAGAATAAACTTTCATCACAAAATGAATTTAGTTTACAGTCCGATAGCTAAATGTGACGAGAATAGCAGGTTTAGGGAAAATCCGGATGCGGAGTGGTAATTTTATTACAAGTTGTTTCCGGTTTATGCTAGAATTAATTTCAATTAAAAGTTTAATTAATTGGAATCAATTGACAATAGGCTGAGTCATATTGTGTCTTTGTTGAACATTAAGTTTGATTGTATTTTAGACGTTGTGCAAAATTAAAGATCTATATTTGTGTTGGCTGATGTAAGAAATTCCACTAAAACAAAGACACAACTTTTAGACATGAATCAATGAATCACTTTAATTACTATTCTATTTATATTTTTCCATAGATTTATATAGCACCTCTTCAAGATGACTATTCAGAGGCGCTCCCAACCAGGATCGACCAAAAAGTCTTGAGTAGTGTAAAAATGAGCAGGACCTGTTATGATAACAAATTTTATTAATTTCATTATTATTATAATGATTATTATTATTATTATAGCGATTATTATTATTATTATTATAATTTTAAAAATCAGTTATTATTATTATTATTTATTATTATTATTTGGTCTCAAATTGTTTACAATAATTCTGATAGAAGCAGGCAATTGTTTTATTCTACGATTATATACTTCCACAAAGTTCCAATATTTTGGAAGCTTACCGTCGCACTACACTATGATAGAACCCACAAGTGTTAAGTGAATTAAGCGAAACTGCCAAATATAATTATAGCGTCAGTATAAAGATATTTAAAGGTTTCTAAGCAAACCGGAATACATGGATTAACACTGCCAGAAGTTGTTGTTGCTGTTGTTAGTGTTATTGTTATTATTATTATTTTTTATGTCCCCGAGGTATACAGGATCCCTCAGGGACTTCACTACCGCCTAATATAAAATCACAGTCTGGAAAGGCCCTATTCATATTCTGTGTTCATATCGGCGAAAGTGCCCCTATTATCGTCATCATCATCGTCGTCGTCGTCGTGATCATCATCATTATTATTGGTGTTGTTATTTTTTTATTATATTTTTATTGCTATTGTTATTGGTGATGTCTTTTTGACTGTCATTATCGCCCTTGTCATCGTCCTCATCATCAATGTCATAATCATTTCTTACGTTAGCGACAGAGACGGACAGAAAGATAGACGAACGTTTGTACTTATAATTATGGAAAGGAAGTGGCAGAGTTACAGAACATAGAGAGAGGAACAGACAACTGGACAGCTGGACATAATAATATTATTTGCAGAATAATTATCATGCAGATAGCTGTGTGCACTGTGAACTGGAGATAGACTGAGATAGATTGAAACATACCAAGACACAGTCTCAGCAGAAACATAGACAGACAGACAGACAGACAGACAGACAGGCAGACAGACAGGCAGGACATATTTACCGACGGCCACAGGAACAGAACGAAAACTATCATAGATACACTGACACAGGAATTCAGAGAGACAGACAGACAGGCAGGCAGGCAGGCAGGCAGGCAGGCAGGCAGGCAGGCAGGCAGGCAGGCAGGCAGTCAAGGTACTTGTGGTGTTTCGGTTAAGATCAAAGTTGTGTACACAACGAGGAGACCAGGAGGAGTAGGAGGAAGAGAAGGAGAAGAGGTGGAAGTGGTGGTGGAGAAAGAGAAGGAAAAGGTGATAGAAGAGGGTGGTAGAGGAGGAGGAAGAGAAGATGGTAAATGATGAGGAGGAGTAGGAGGAAGAGAAAAAGGAGAAGAGGTGGAAGTGGTGGTGGAGAAAGAGAAGGAAGAGGTGGTAGAAGAATGGGTGGTAGAGGAGGAGGAAGAGAAGATGGTAAATGATGAGCAGTGCATGGCGATGGCATAGAAGAAGGAAGAGGAGGAGGAAGAGTGATGG
This sequence comes from Lumbricus terrestris, assembly GCA_949752735.1. Taxonomy (NCBI): domain Eukaryota; kingdom Metazoa; phylum Annelida; class Clitellata; order Crassiclitellata; family Lumbricidae; genus Lumbricus; species Lumbricus terrestris. Next base: position 70,014,268 of record OX457039.1, read on the forward strand.
GAGATAAAGGACTGTGTGTATATATATACATATATAATATACACGAGGGTAAGGTTCATGGAGACATGGAGCCGGAAAAGAAAGCGGAAGGAGACAGTTAGTTGTCCTATATGGCTGGTTCTGCTCCTACACCACCCCAAGACTACTACTACCACCACCACCACCCCCACCACCACCACCACCACCACCCATGCATGATGTCCGCCGTCCTCGGCTGGACCCCACCCCTGGAGTTGGACCTAGGGCAGAGAGGAACCAAAGCTTTCTGATGCGGACTTGATATGACAAGACGCGTTTAGTCTGGTCGTCTCCCATACGCGGGTTTCTATGTCGTGGGGACATTTTTAGGGATATTACTTTACTTTGTGGGGGGTTGAGAGCGGTCGAAGAGGATGGAAAGTAAGAAGAGATGGAGACAGAGGAGGGAGGAAGGAGGAGGGGTTGATGCCGGTGGCAGAGGAATGAGGTTCGTAAGTGAAGGAGAAAGAGGAAGAAGAGTTGGAAGAGGAGGATGAATGAGAGGGAGTTTGTGTATAAGGAAAAAATGAAGGAGGAGAAGGAAAAGGAGGAGGAAGGGGTTGAGTAAGAAGATGAAGAGGAGGAGGAATAGGAGGACAAGTTTGTGCAGGGTGCGGATGAGAGGAAGGTGGATGCAGAGTAAGAGGGCGAGGAGGAGCAGGAGCAGGAAGAGGAGGAGTTCTAGAAGGAGGAAAACATAAAGATGAAGAGGAGGAGGAGGAGGAATAAAAGAAGGACGAGGAAGTGAATGAGAAAGACTAAGAGAAGGAGATGGTGGATAATGAAAAATAAGAAATAATGCGGAAGAGGAGGAGGAGGAGGAATGGGAGAAAGAGAGGCGGAGGAGGCTGAAAGGCTAAGTACTAAGAGACGTAAGATGAAGAATATGAGGCGGAGGAGGAGGAGGAAGAAGAAGAGGAGGACTTTATCCTGTCTTTTAATATTCCATATAATATCCCTAATATGAAGAGCATGAGGCAAGGCATATGGTCTTCCGCCGCCCTATTCCATACGCTTCTCTGTCACTCTCTTTGTATGTCTGTATCTCTTTCTACTATCCACTGCTGTTCCGTTCTATCCTTCCCCTCCTCTGAATGCCTGGGACGAAGTCTTCGCAATTTCACAGTTGGTTTTTACCTAAACATCCGATATAAACCTCTGCTTGCATGCAACCTGCATGCTGTTTGTGTCTGCCTGTGTTTGTGCGTGTCTGCCTGGTCGTCTGTTATAATATACGTTTGTGTATTGTTGTTTCCATGTGTGCGTTTGCTTGTCCATGTGTGGTTGTGCTCTTGCTTGTGCGCTTGGGTATGGTTGCGTGTTCTTCTCTTGGCTGCGGTTTTATACGTACATCCGGTTGATACATGTGTAAATATTGTGTATACGTATGTGTAATTTGTGTATGCTACGTGTACACGCGTGCATATGTCTAGGTTTGTTTTCATGCACGTGCATATGATAATATGCACACATTGTGTGTATATATAATTATAAACACCCACGCACACACACACACTTGCACATACACCCTCCTAACCACCTACCCACACACCATAACCCACATGCAAACACACACCTACACACACCTAAACACACACGCGCGTGCACGCACACGCATACACCCATGTACGCATATAATATTATGTGCTGTGCCAGTATTGACATGATTGTATGTGTCCATGTTTGTTCATTTAAATGGCGGCTTTTTAAACCCCAAAGGTACTTGAGCTGTGTTTGTGTGTTTGTGTTTCTGTGTTAGTGTGTGGTTGTGTGTTTGCATGTATGTGTGCGTATATTGTTTTGTTGACGTGTTGCAGCGTACATTGGCCTAGGGTAGACTGGTAGAGATGTACCTTGGCTTTCGTTATATGCAGACAGACAGACAGACAGACAGACAGACAGACACATATGCACGCAGGTAAAGACATAGGCAGGGTATATATAGAGACGGAGACAGACACAGCGACACAAAGACATACAGACACAGACACAGACACACAGACAGAGTGACCTATCTAATTCCTGTTTACATGGCATTGCCGACTCTTATTTGCATTTCACTGGCTATTGCCAACTGTTGTATGTGTGTCTAGGCAATATAGTGTGCCACTTGCCTCTGTCGTTCAGCTCTCTGCAGGGCGATCTGTTATAGACGGGCAAGACAGAGTAAATAAGTAAGCAGCTCGTAAGCATAATCCGCGCATGCGCACGCTTACTTACTTACTGCACATTGCGTAGAGCCGTAGACTATAAAGCGATGGTCTGGAGTTGAATCCGCTGTTGGTTTAAATCCCGTCTTAACGTTCGCAGTCTGACTTCATTTCTCACACGAGGGAGAAATAAAATGTCTTATTACGGTCGTGGTCTATGCTGTGTGTGTGTGTGCGTGTGTGTGCGTGTGTGTACACGTGTTTGTTCTTTGTATTGCTTTTATTTGTTTCTCATCCGTTAATTCATTCGTTCGTTCATTCATTCATTCATTCGCTCATTCATCCATTCTTTCCGAGAATTTATATAGCGCCGCTTTACGAAACAAATGCCGAGGGCAATGGAGATAATTTATTCGTACTCATTGCCGCCATATTAATTTTTGGCATCGGGCACATGATGATGATGATGATGATGGTGATGGTGGTGGTGGTGGTGGTGGTGATGGTGATGACGATGACGACGATGATGATGATGATGATGTTGATGTATTTTGTCTGCCTTTTGTATGAGCCTAATGTAAGCAAGCTTGTTTGAACGTGCACTTCTTAGTTATTTACTTTTTTACTTGCTCCTTGCTTAAACCGACTTCTGTAGTATTATACTGGTCGGTTCTTTGGCCGTCAGCAATATCAATTAATTTTCAGTGACTAGACTTCGCCGCTTTGACGCTTTCGTTAGCTATTCTAAAAGCCGTAGCCATACTACAATCGACTTCTATTTCTACGATGTTAACTTATAGAAATCTTACGCTGGTTATAAGCTGGTCTATTATTGTTTGTAATTTGTAAGTACACAGTTATGTAGAACCTCTATCAGAAGTTGGTCTGACCTTAGTAGTAATATCTTTGTTTTTTGACAATTCTAAATATGTAACACTATAGGTTACATGAAAAATAAGATTGTTTGTTACCATCATTGTTCTCATAAGAATGAGTTGTTTGCTATTTTATGGTGATAGTTTTTAGGCAGATGCTTTCATGATTCCTGTCTTTGTTCCCATAGCGTGTAAATGCCAAGTTTTAAAGTAGTGCTACTCAAAAGCCAGCGCCAGGCATCAGCTTATTCACGAGCGCTGCTTTGGGTCAGAGGGGTTGTGCACGGATGTCCAGTGTATATAGGATTGTCGGAGTAGTGTTTGTGGTGGTGTCAAGTGTCAGTCGTTGGTGAGATCGGAGGCAAAACAATTAGCCATCTGTCACTACTGTCGTTAAGATTTATGTTCTGAAGTTTCGACTTTAGCTGAAACTAATATGAATGCAATTATGATGATTAGGTTCGTCAATTTTTGTTTCTTTCATTTTTCAGTTTCTTTCCGTTCTATGATGTGTGTCGTCGCCCCTGGGATATGCGTAGTTTGTCTTTATATGTATATGTATATTATGGAAGGCAGATCCTCCACTGATGTTTGGTTAGAAGATTGTGGTGCTTAATAAATGCGTAGTGGTGGTGATGGTTTTAGTGGTAGTAGTAGTGGTGGTAGTGGTAAGGGTAGTTGTAGTGGTAATAGATATTAACGATAACTACTAGTACTACTTATTATTATTATTATTATTACTATTACTATTATCGTTATTGTTATTATTGTTATTTTTATTGCTATTGCTATTGCTTTTGGTAGCGGTAGTGGCAGCGGTAATGGTAGTAATAGTAGTAGTATCATCATTATCATTGTTGTCGTTGTCATCGTCATCATTAATTAGTTTATCGTCAAAGTCCATGTAGGCCTATAGGTAAAGAAATTGAAATGTAATCTGGTACAGACCAAGGTCCATAGATTGTTTAAAGAACCTCAAACGCATAAAAGCTGTATGATGCTGCCATGCACCGAGAGAGAGCCCAGCTAAGTCTGTATTATTCCAAAAAGGTTTTGTCGACGGCAACGGCTTTTGTTGCCATAAAATGTCGTTGAACTCTGGATTCATCCATATTTACCTAGACTTTGCAAAGGCATTTGATAAAGTACCCCATAAAAGACTAATTAAAAAGTTGCAAGCATGTGGGATTAGTGGGCAGGTACTCAAGTGGATTCAAAACTGGCTTTCAGATAGAAGACAAAAGGTGGGAATAGGCAATAAACATTCTAGGTGGGCAGCAGTGCTAAGTGGAGTGCCACAAGGATCAGTGTTGGGGCCACTGTTGTTTGTACTTTTCATCAATGACATAGATGATGGGGTTCTATCGAAAATTTCTAAGTTTGCGGATGACACAAAACTATGTAGAGCAGTGGGTAATGAAGAAGAAGCAGAGATACTACAGGAAGATCTACGAAGAATGTTTAGATGGTCGCAGGACTGGCAAATGCTCTTTAATTTGGAAAAGTGTTCAGTGATGCATATGGGGAAAAGAAACCAGGAGTTTGCATATGAAATGGGAGGTAAGGTACTGAGGGTTAGTGAGGAAGAAAGGGACTTAGGAGTGATTATGCACAAGAGTGCAAAACCCTCAAGACAATGTGCGGAAGCATCAAAAAAGGCAAATTCAACATTAGGCATGATAAAAAGGACAATAGTTACTAGAGACAAGGACACGTTACTGAGGTTGTATAAATCACTGGTTAGGCCACAGTTGGAATACTGCATTCAGGCATGGAACCCACACCTGAAACAGGACATTGAAAAATTGGAGAAAGTGCAAAGAAGAGCTACGAAGATGATTTGGGGCTACAAAGATTTGAGCTATGAAGAGAGGTTGGAGAGGTGTGGGCTAACAACACTGGAGAGACGGAGAAGCAGGGGAGACCTAATTGAAGCATACAAGATCATTACTGGAAAGGAAGCACTAGGTTGGGAGAAATTCTTTGAATTAGCACCAAACAAAGCAACTCGGGGTCATAGGTACAAATTGTTTAAGAAGCCGAGAGGAACATTGGGACAGAAATTCTTTAGTGCTAGAGTTGTAGACATGTGGAACGGCTTGGATGACAGCACTGTGTCGGTGGACACGGTCTCAGCATTCAAAAGGAAGCTAGGAAAATTGGGCTACTAGGTGTTCCAGGTTAATTTGCAGTGGTTCTAACACAGACCCAGTGTCTTCTGAACCACTTAAAACCCATGTTATGTTATGTTATGTTATGTTATATACCATTCTACCCGTCCTATATTATGACGGTGGAAACGGTATACTACTATAGGACCTGCTCAAAGTAATTCTCCAACGCGACTCATCCGTCTTTTATGCCATTAGATGTCGTTAAATGTGCATCATCCATCCTTCTGCCGCCGAGATGGAAGCTGTCTGATTAGATAAGACTATCGAATCTCTGCTCCGTGCCATCACCGAACAGTCCTTGCCAGCACTCTCACATTTTCTCCCTTTCCTTTAAAGTGCTCGAAAAAATTTTGAGCGGAAGTTTGCGTTGGTCTTATCGCGTCGGCCACGACGGGTTCATGCGAAATCTTCTCCGACTATGCCCCGAGTCTTCGAGCATATCCCAGCTGCCTGACACCTCGTGTCGAGAGTTCAGTGTAGACGCTCTGAGCATACTTGGAGCAGATGTGAAATGCACCCTGACACAGTAATACTTTAGGCTGACATTGCGGAAAGTAGGACCTACGGGGGTAAGGAAGTGCATATATACAAAGCAGTATTTTCGCAATATCAGAATAGTTTTCTCCACATCGTGTCGTAAACTGGAAATTTATAAAGCGCTACTCGATAGCCAAGCGCTGGGTACCAGCTTATTCACGAGCGCTGCGTTGAGTCAGAAGGATTGTCCATGAGAGTAGTCTATGGGCGTCCGGTTCGAGTTACCCTTGGATCCGAGGGGCAGAGCAGTTACTAAGGTGGGTGTCGTCTGGGCCTGGAATTGGAGAGTGGGGAATCAGATGAGACAGAGTAAGAGTTCGTGAATAGGAGTGCCTTAAGTCTCGAATGAAAAGCCCGAGTTGTGATGAGAGTCGATTAAGAAGGAGATTGTGATCGATGGTGTCGAATGCAGCGGAGATATCGAGGAGGCAGAGGCAGGAGACTTGCTGATGACTGACGGCAGAAATCAGTTTATTATGCAGAGCGACAGGTAGAGTTTCTGTGGAGTGGTGTTTAGTGAAGCCACATAATGCTTCAATACTTGACCTGCATTTAGGATATATGTGATTGGCAGATAAAGGTACCTCCTCCATATCTATGGCTGGATTTTGTGCGCCTATTCTGTAGCCGATTGGCTAGTGAACTTACCTTTTAATGCAATAGGGGTCCGAAACTCTTATCCCCCGAGATGCGGTTACCTGTGTCGGTTCTTGAGCAAGTGCTTCACTCACAGTTGCTCAGTGTCATGATATTCATGTTTGACCCTTAGTTCAATGAAACATGCATAAATTATATTTATACATACAGTATATATATATATATATATACACAATATATAAATTATATACAATGTTGGGGAATAATGACACTGAAGGTACTTCGAAAAATGAATACTATATTTGGTATATACTGACGAGGGTAGCCTATACTATATCTGATAGTTAATTTATAAGCAACATATAATTGTCCGGGGTAGATTATGATGTGTCCGCCTCCGCTCAATTCTGGCTGTACTAGTATATATCCGTAACCAAGAACCGACCACTTCCTCTGGCACTCAACACCGATCAAGGCCTGATAGATGGAGACTAATGTAAGCCTGCGTTCTTGTCCTACAGACCTACACTATGGATGGCGCCTGCTTATGGTCGCCTCTACTCTATTACATATCAACGTTTGTTGTCAGAAGATCAGTGACTTGTTGGAAATGGCTATCAATGCAGCAGTAGTGGAGCCAGGGGGGGGGGAGCGGAAGGCAAATTGATCCTCAAGTTCAACTGACATGGGAAGAGAGTAGAATGATAAACGTACTTTTGCACTATATTTCTTTTTCTGTCATTCTGGAGAGAACCGGAACTATTGAGATAGGTCTGAAATCAGCTGGTGTCTTCGGTTGGGGCAACTTTGGAATTGGTTTAATGACAGCAACCTTACACTGTGTCGGCACATGAGAATGAGAGAGTGATAAGTTAATGAGGTAGGAAAGGACTGCAGCATATCCTGGAGCTGCAAGCTTCAAAAACCAGGATGGAATCCCATCCGCTCCATCTGCTGTACGACGTAAACGATCGAGGAGAGAGAACGTTCGTATCTCAGAAATAAAAGGACGATTGTCGTAGGCTGTCAAACGACTTAATGGTGGAACATAATTTGTGTCGGTGGAAATTCTGGCGTTGTGATCATTGAGCTGAACAGAACTGATTCCTATGTTCAGATCCGGAGCATTCTTTCGATATTTCCTCAGATCCCCGACGCGATTCCAAAGGTTTGGACCAATGATTCATCTATTATCTATTCATTCAGTTCAAGAATTTATATAGCGCCCCATTAGGATGTCTACTCAGAGGTGCTCCAATATGATATTCCGGGCTTTACGGAAGTCGCATGATAACGACATTTGAAGTGATGTGCTAGCGTTATATCCAAATGACGTGCAGAGCAGCAGAGCAATATTGTTTGTCCGTAGAATGAGAAGTCAAGAAAGTGTGAACAATTGAATCGTTGGTTTGTATCTGCGGCTTCAATGACGCCTCTTCTAATTTTAGAAGCAAATTAACCATGCTGGAAAGTTACCGATCGAATTCTGTAGCACTTCACTATATACGAACATTGTGATGTAGTCTTTGACATTACGTTCATCCTTCCGTGTGTAGGTAGTGCAATGTTTTATGATGTTTTACACTATAGTCTTGTATGCAATCTACCAACGTTTACTGCTTATTTCAAAAATGTAAGCCTATTATTATAGTAGATAAGAGGTAATTACTCAACCATGGACTGACTTTCAATGCTAATTTATTTTCAAGTGAATACTTAATTGTGTTTATGACCGTTAAAATCTCAAGACCTCAGATTTCCATACATTCTTACTCCATATGTCTTTATAGCAAATAGCACTAATTATCTTTTGTATTTAATGTCTCTCCAGACCAAATCTCGCATTCCTAATAATTATTAGGAATGCGAGATTATTATTATAATAATTAATAATTATGATGATTATTATAATAGTTCAGCTTGATAGTTTCTGCCTGACGTCATCGATCGTGTTAACAAATCACGATTGTATTTCGGACACATCTTAAACCGGGACAGTACGTAGCGTCACACCCGGTGCAGGCTTTGGACATATTTATAAGAAGTTCGACTCTTGATATCGTTCTCGTAAGCTTGAAAACCTTTGCGGAAAGTGTAAAATAAGACGAGAACGAAGCGAAAACTGACACGCAATCAATTACGATTTGATGCGCACACACAGGTGTCTCGCTTATAATAATATCTACCTGTTCCCGGCCTACCTGAGCACGCGCGTCTTGATTGGCAATTTCACGGGTTTTAACATTCTAAACATCCCTCTGCTTGTCTCTCTTTGTCTGTCTCTATGCCTTTTGCTCTGTAACTTTATGAGCATTGTCCTTCTAAATGTCACTCCGTATGTATCTCTCCGTCTGTCTGTGTGTAGGTTTGATGTGCATAATCCTTCCGAATGCCTGCCTCTATACGTCTATCTGTGTCTGCCTGTACACATGTCTTTAATTTTATGGGCATTGTCCTTCTAAGTGTCCCTCTTTCTACGTCTCTGTCTGTACTTTTATATGTGTTGTCATTCTAAATAAATTTCCCCTATTCATCATGCTTCTTTGCCTGTGCTACAGAGTCTCCATGAAGTTATATTCATATATTTAATGTTTGATGTGTATATCATATAATGTGTCACGTATATTATTATTTATACATAGTAATAACCTATGATACATGGGTTCATTCATGCATACTTCGAAAATTCCCTGCATGCTTGTATATAGTACAGGTGAAACTCCTTGCTGCTAAACTGCATTATGACCAGAATTCTATATTTATAATATACATTTATATACATTATTAGTATATTATATATTCTGTAAACACACTGACCACACGCACACACACAATAATGTGACCATGGAGAAAGATTCAAATTTCAGGTTAGCTCATGCACTCTCACACAGCCTAGGTGGAGTTTATGTAGAGAGTTTCTTTATAAGTTTCAACATAATATACCTATTCATGTATGTGTATAGTGTAGGCATATGACGTATAGTGTAGATATCTGACGTATAGTGTAGGTATCTGACGCATATTGTATCATATTTGACGTATATTGTATCATATCTGACGTATAGTGTAGGTATCTGACGTATATTGTATCATATCTGACGTATATTGTACTGGTATCATATCTGACGTATAGTGTAGGTATCTGACGTATATTGTATTATATCTGACGTATAGTGTATCATATCTGAACATTCATAAAGCGCCTCTCCGCATGGATATGATCATGAATATTTAAATTGATAATCAATTGGAATTAGAGTTTTTAGTGGAATCTTATGTAGCTTATCCATTTTAAATTTATTAGAATTCACGAAACTTAGACAAACAGATTATTATTGATTAGCTTATCGATTAATTGAATCGCTGTTCGATTGCCATGTGTTTTGAATTAACAAATCTTGTAGCTAATCGATTACTATGTATTATACAATATATGTATATAATTATATATACTTACATATATATATATGTATACTTACACACACACACACACACACACACACACACACACACACACACACACACACACACACACACACACACACACACACACACACACACACACACACACACACACACACACATATATATATATTTGTGTGTGTGTTAGCAGTAAATTTTATTCAAAGTCGACACAACAAGCCTGTATACCGTATGACATTGATATTTTTCCAATTGAGACACTTGAGCACACATAAGAAACAGCCATGTGTATTTATATGTATCTACATGTATATATGGATATGTAATTATGCATGTTACTGGAAAAAATCAAACGGTGTTGGTGACGGTATTTCCATTGTGGTGGTCAATTCCATCGGTTGGTGAAATGAAATTGGTGGTGGAAAAAACTTCCATTTAAGACAGAGTTGGGGAAATGGTTGGCCTTGATTGGGAGATTGATATTAGTCATCGACTCATCAATCAGGCCACACAAACATACATGCAAGGTCTATAAAGTCTTGTTGGAGAGTTTTCGAAGCATCATCATCATCATGTGGGTTCCTGATGTATTCAATATGGGACGAGATGGTTACGAATAAACGATTGATCCATATTATACTGTGAAGTCCATAGATTGAGTATTCGTGACTTTTGGGTTTAATATTCGTAAATATTCGTGAATATTAAGATTTTTTAATATTCGTAAATATTCGTAAATATTCGTTAACCGATAAAAGTGAACCATCGAAACCGCAATGTTTCCCGGTAAAGCAGTTTAGGTTTCTGTATGTCTTCATGACATTCACTCGCATTCAGGGCAAGGCTGAATTAAAATACGCAATGCGCTTGATATGCTGAGATCGGGATAATTTTTGCTTGTAATCTGACACTATTATTTCCTTCGTTGGCATTTATATTTACTCATCTTGCTACACTAATATAAAACTACTTTATCAATTTGCAGTTACTATTATAGGCAGTTAAAGTTTATTTATAATTTAGCCCACTGTTGCTGCTACTTGCCAACTGCCTTTGGTGGCTCTGCCTCTTTTCAGTTGGGGAGGATGGCCAGAAGTCAGACAAAGTGACCAACATTAACTGTCACTACGTATCGAAGGTGATATGAATGTTGCATGGCCACATTGACCAGACCCAGCAGAGACCTTGAAGTTTTTAATAATACATCTATTAAAGTTATTGTCACTCACTGATACAGGCCTATGCGCAGGCTAACTCAATGTTGTACAATTCATTCAGTAAAAGTTAAACATTTTCATAAATAAAAAATAAGAATTAAGAATAAAGAATTTCTTGAAAGAGCAAGAATAAAGAATTTCTTGAAATAACATAATATTTTACGAATATAATATTCGTTGGCAGTTTTAATATTCGTTAATATTCGTGAATATTTGAAAATCTTAATATTCGTAATATACGAATACTCAATCTATGGTGAAGTCCATTTCTGCTTCTCTCAGTGTTCGTCCAAGTCTTGTTACGTACTCAATTGTATTGTTATCTCAAGCGTATATTATTATAGTCTTGCCTGCCTTTGTTTCTATCGATTCTTGCACCTAAGTAATAATCTGAACGACGGCTGGTGGTGGTTCAGCCACGCTGTTATATAATATAATATGGCATCCAAATGCCGCATGTAACTCGACCAGATGATATGGTGATACACGAGTCTGCAGGCGCGTCCTCTTACAAAGTTTGGCTGTCTGCCATCATCTCAAAGCGGTGGAAGTTGAAGCAAACATCGTTGGACCCCAGGGACCTATGGAAGTTTCCACAGAATAGTTTATAGTTGGTTCATTTACATTACATGCAGGTAATTATTGTAATATAAATATGTTACGTGACACAATGTACATATATGTGCACATTGTTTGTACAGTGTATGTACTTGCATGCATGTAGCATTTGTTGATTGTGTATGGAATCTGTGGCATGGCGTGTAAACAGCTGAAGACACAGACTGCTGTGTTTTTTCAAGTCTAGCCTGGCGAAATATAATACATAGACATAATTATTTAAAACCATTATTATGGTTCCTAAAAAGGTTTCTATAAATAGTTGCACACATTATTATTATTATTATTATTATTATTATTATTGTTGTTGTTGTTGTTGTTGTTGTTGCTATTATTTTTTATTATTGTTGTTGTTATTGTTATTATTATTTTAAATTATTATTATTATTTATTATTTTTTTTATTTTTATGCCCCAAGGTACATATAATCCCTCAGGGACTTACACCCTAATTACTAAAATAAAATAATAAAAATCATTATTATTATTATTATTAATTTATTATGGTTATTGCTTTGTTATTGGTATTGTTATTGTATTGTCATTGGTAGTGGTAGGGAGTGGAGTAGTAGTGGTAGCATTATTCTTCGTTGTTGTTGTTGTTGTTGTTCTTGTGATTTTATTTAGTGCCCGTACCTAGCGATCTAGCACCAATCTAGTGCGCCGATCAATAATTATTGTGAGTAAAGGATTTCCTTATATTATACATGTAAGGTCACAACACAGTAAACATGTCAGAGGAGGATGCTGCTGAAGCCCCTACTCCCCTACCCTCCTCGTCGTTACAAGGCAATCTCTCTCTAACCAGACGCTTCGTGTACGTACATAATATTATTATCAGTGTTGACCCCATTACGTTTTGAGTTTTGGTGCACAATCTCTTGCTTATTGAACGCTGGCGCTATAGAAGCCATGGTAATTAAAATACAGTTGTGTAGGCCTATGATCATTTTATTATAATTGTGTAAAGTCCTTCTTTGTGTGGCGTCGTCATCGTATGTTGTCATCATCACGTTTTGTTGTTGTTGGGTAGCCTTAACGCGAGATTTCATCGGCCGGGGTCATCTCAAATTCCTGTTATACAATACAAAGTTTGCTAATTCATATCGTTTGATATCACCCCTCTGACTTTGGCTCAGAAGTGCACACACGCCTCGACTGCACAACTGCAATAATTATTATATCGCATGTGAGCAATATTTGTGATTTGTGAGCGAAGCATTTGCTCAAGGTCCCTACACGGTATTCGCCTTGGACAAGGATCGAACCCGAAGCCTACTCTCCACCTTACAGACCTACATGTACTACACCAGTGGTTTTCAACCTTTTTCTAGTGACGGAACCTTTTTCAAGCACTCATTGGCTCGCGGAACCCTTCGCATTTCACCTGTTCAGTGCTCCAAGATAAGCTTATGCATGCAGTTGTCACTTATAATTAAATAATAATAATAATAATAATCAGTTTTAAACAGTTCAAGACTTTTTATTTGCGTTATTTGCACTTCTGCATGGTGCAGTATATAATAGTACATTACAATTGCATGCCTTAGAATAATTCTATGGAGTCAACGAAAACCGTCCAGTGCACAAAGCACTATCTATCAGAGAATAGCTGCATTTCTGCTTTAAGTCATATTTCGCCAACTATCAAACGGATAAAATATTGAAAATGGAAATTCGATGCATTCTAGATCAGTGCTCGACCAGTTTTTGTTATATTATAGGCTAAAGCATTCTGATTCCTTCTTCAAAGTTATTGCGAAATTTGTGCCTGGTTTCTTTATAGCGGGGCAGAGGGTCCTCAGCCTATACATGAGAGTTTCAGCTTCGTTTGAAGGCAAGTCCCATGTCCAACGCTGGTATACATCCTTTGTCTCGTCTGAAATAGTGTCTCTGTCACTATAATCGACCATCTGATTCTTGTTTGACACATCTTGTGTGATGTCCGAATAGCAAATAGTGCATGAGCCTATCAGTTAAAAAATCGCGATGCAGGCTTAGGCTTTACAATTGCAAAACTTGGTAAATCCGATACCTCTGAATCAAAAGTTAACCACTATCTCTCCAATGTTAACTGATCCAAAGAAAAACTAACCTAACCAGTCGTTGGTCTACAGTGCTCAACAGATTCTAATGGGTAGAAATTGTTAATAGAGTTTCCATCTGAATAGGCCTAGTTCAAAAAGCCAATTATAAAAAATTGTGTCTTAACGACACAGTTGAAGACGCAGGGCATCTAGGCTACAGATTTTCATTTGATTATAGCCAATGATTCTTTTAAATGTCAAGACTAACATGCAGATTCATTCATGGGGTCATCATTATATGTTGTAAAACAACAGAAACCGTAATGCATTCGCGTAATGAAGTTATTTAAGTAAGAATGACTTAAAGCTGTGAAATAATTCGACTGACTGTTAATGATTTTGTGATTTCAGTTGATGTCATAAAATTTTATATCAAACTGCCGCGGAACCCCTGGCCGACGCCCGCGGAACCCTGGGGTTCCGCGGAACCCCGGTTGAAAATCACTGTACTACACTATAACCACTCGGCCACTGTGCCCCATAATGCTATACTTGCATTAATCCAGGCTTGGACAAGCACACACGCCCTACATACCACACAGACACATACACACACGCACGCACACAAACACACACACTTCCTCTATACAAACACACATGCAATACACTATACACTGTATACAGCCAAACAGATCATACACACACACACGCACACACACACACACAGCTCTCATTATGTACACACGACACGTTATAATTATAGACTCACACATCAGACAGACCACACGTACTTACATTATGCACATCCATGCACACTTGAAAGATATGAATGCAACCCCTATATGCTCCATGCGGATAAATGGTTTGCGCATTTCCTCTCTCCACATAAATTACTCTTGGTCCTCTTAAAGACTATGGGTGTCAACCCTCCCAGCCCCCCGCAATCCTTAACCTCCTTCGCCCCTCGAACAAGCAATGGACGACTTCCAATGTCATGTATAATTATACCAGTATGAGAATTGTAGTGCTCGCGAATAAGCTGGTGCCCTGTGCTTGACTTTCAAGTGGTGCTTTGGAAATGTAGGCATTGCGATTAGGATTGTAGAAAAAACAACAGAGGGTGTTGGCCAGACCTTATAATCGAGATGGGGGTTTGAAAAGAAGACTTAACTCTGGCCCTAAGCATGGCTATCTGCAGGGGGTTGGGTGGGGGGTAACCACATCAACCGCGGGCAATTCTCATCCTGTATATGGATATAATTATAATATTAGAGATAAGACGGGATCAGTACATCGCAGGCCCTATCACGTTTCCTTTCCATCCTCGTCCTCCCACCCCAACTTCTCCTTCTCAGTTATAGCGACTCAAGTACCGCAAGAACTTGCCCATGGGTTTTGCACATGATCCGTGACTAAACCCGTTACAACGGACGACAGCAGCAGCGCTTCTACGCCAATATAAATTCAACGATTCAACGAGTGTGCAAATAGATGAAATGGTCCAGTGCTGCCGCCGCCGCCGACGCTACTGCGCTGGTTGCTGCCTATAACGATATATAATTCTATGGAGCAGACATGGCAGCCAGACAGCGGTCGTATTTGCACAGTGTCTCCGTCTAGCGTGCGGTGGATAAATATCCGCGTATCAATAATAAAATATCGTTCTTCATGCATGCATTCCTTTCGGTCAGGCAGCTGAGCGCTGGATCCTATTTGCTGTGCACGTGCGTACGTACGTACGCGTGTGTGTGCGTGCGTTTGCAGCCACCGCGTGTGTGACGCATTAATACGGGTCTCATCATGCAGTATAATCAAGGGGAAAGTGCTTTCGAGGCCGTACAACGATTTTGCGGTTTCTCGACAGGTAGCCTATACGTAGTGAGGTGGGGGGGGGGGTAAATGTAGGTAGTTTGTGTGGATTAGGGTTAGCTATAATGTAATGCTAGCTAATGTAGAATGCAAGATAGGTTACGCCTGGATGAATATAATGCAAGGTTTTGGACGTGAGGTAAAAATGCAGGTAAGAAAGGACTGGGAAAATAGTAAATTGTGTGATGCTAAAATGTAGGCTGAGATATGATAAAGATTAAAGTGGGTTACCACACTAGGAGCTAAGGCTATGCATGTTGGAAACTTGAGAAATATTCTGGGCAAGCTGAGGGACAATATTATTAACATATTTATTAAATCTGTTGGCTATGGCCGCAGGACCAGATAAGATATTTCCATTGTGACTAACCTCAGTTATGTTATCCGAATATTTCTTTCTACCAATAATTACATTAATAGTCTGCCAGACCTTATATGCAAATTGTTTTTGTGATATTCTAGTTTATCCACATAATTATTTTTCAGCTGTGCTCTGACTCTGAGCATGGTGGTGAGCTTGTTTCTGTAAGCTTTGTACTTATTAAAACGGTCAGCATTCTTACCGAATTTTTCTAAGCATTTTTTATACATATGATTCTTTTTATACGTTCTAAGTATAAGTCTTGCCCCAAATATCTGGCTGATGTTATACTTCGTCCTCACTCAGCTTCCTCCCACCGTTCACTTTGTTCTTCTGACAGACTTGACCTCTTGACTCCTCGGTCTAGCTATGGCTCAGTCTCGATCATTTGTCTCAATTGGTCCTTCTCTTTGGAATGCGCTTTCTTCTTGCGTTCGCTCTACAATTCTGTCTGGCAGTCTCTCTTCTTCCTTCTCTCTTCTCAAAACCTGCTTCTTCTAGCGGAGCCTTACGCACTGGGAGCGCCTCTGAACGTCTCACCCTCCTATATAGGAGCGTTTCATAGAGGATTAAATGCAATACAGTAGAATATAAATAGGCCTATAAGTAATCTTTTTTAGCACAAGCCAAACGCTATAATACTTTACAACAACGATGTGTATAAGCCAACATAGGCGAAAGGCATAGCACAATATCGGCAGAACAAGACAATGTATGTGTGCGTATGTGTGTTTGTATACATCATTCTCCCATCGTCCTTTTCCTTTACTCCCCCAACTCCTGCTCCTGCTGCTGCTGTGTTTGAGCGTGGAAGCCAAGATCTGCCGCGTCACTCTACAGAGGAAAAACACGAAGAGTGCGCAAGTTTCCGTGGAAAGAACGCACGTTGCATGGATCGACTTGCCATGCATTGCATGCACGGTGGCGGTCGGCCATCTTGTTGCCTATGTTGTTGCTACTCTGCGTAGACCTTCTGTTGTTTCGTTGTCCCACCGACATCGATGACAAGCACTCGACAAATGTTTGCACAGACTAATGCATGCAACTGTCTTCCGTCGCCAGCCAACCCCCACCACCCGCCTTCTCCTCTCCTACCCTCCTTCTTCCGTTCCATTATCGCAGTCCTACTCGTAATTTTCCTATATTATTCCATTTGCTGTGCATCTTCCTTCTAATTGTTTCCATCCTTCTCCTCCTATTCCTCCTCTTCCTTCTCCTCTCTTCCTCTTCCCTCCTCCTCCTTCTCCTCCTCCTCCGTCTCCTCTCTTCCTCTCTTCTTCTTCCCTCCTCCTCCTTCCTCCTCCTTCTCCTCCTCTTTTTCCTCCTCTTTCTTCTCATCCTCTTCTGATGTGCGCATTCTCGTCAATCTAATCATAATTTTCTTATCGCTCCTCTTACGACATTTATGCAAACGTTTCCACTTCCTTCGCTTTTCCATCCACTCCATCCTTTCCTTCTATTCTTCCTCTTCTTCCGATTCCATCGATTCTCCCTCTCCGTTCCATCCTCATTCTCCATACTTCTCGTATTCAATGTACTCTACAATTCTACATTGTCTATTCCTAATTCTTCTCTATTTCATACTCCTGATTCCTCTTCTCATGTATACCTCAACTATAACTCCTGCTTCTGCTCCCCGTCTCTCTCGTCCTCGTCCTCCTCCTCTTCTTCCTCCTCCTCCTCCTCCTCCTCCTCCTCTTCCTTCTCCTCTTCCGTCTTCTAGTCTGCTCAGTATTTCTGCTATTCCTCAATATATTGTCCTTCACTTTCCTGCGTATATACACTATTATACATGTAAGTCTTCCACTTCTACGGATTCTTTTAGCATAGACTGCAATCGTATCTATATATCTTTTTCTAAGCCCCCCCTATTATCTTGTAAAGTGATTCTCTCAACAAAAGCCTTTCGGAAGCGCTCCTAGTGCGATCGAGCGATCTCGAGAGAAGAGGCAGACTTTGATCGAGAGAGATCTGAGGAAAGACTACAAGAGACTTGAAGAGAGAATGGATGTTTGAGCAAACTGATGCATGTGGAAAAGTCCATTCCATAGAGAGGGACCTATGCAGGCAAAGGAACAAATGTATGCGACCAATGTATGCGACTAATGTATACGACCAATGTATGCGACCAATGTTTCTCGTAATGCAAGCAGATGAGAAGAATTATCTTCTCGCCATGCTCATTCTTCTCCTCATCATCCAGTTCTTCTTCATTTCTTTTCATCCTTATTTCCTTGATTCTTTGTCTGCTGCTCATCCATCATTTCTCACGTAATTCCTCTTGCTATATTCATTCCTCGTGTCGTTCTTATAAGCTCTTCTCTTCCTGCTCCATTTTCATATACTTCCTTTCCCTTTTCTTTCACAATTGTTTATCGGTCGATTCATCCCTTCTCCCTTCTCTCCCTTCGTTTAACCTCTTCCTTCTTTCCGTCTTCCTGTTTGTCTTCTTCATCTCATTTCCTTCTGTTTTCCACCTCTACACATTTCACTTCTCTCCTTAATCTATTTTGAATCTTCCACACTTCCTCCTATTGTTTCCCGTTCGTTACCTTTTGCGTCCTCCTCTCTGTTGTCTCTCCTCTCATCTCTCTCCTTCTTCTCCTCTTCCTCCTCCTCTTCCTCCTCCTCCTTCTCTTCCTCCTCCTCCTTCTCTTCCTCTTCCTCCTCCTCTTCCTGAAATTGCATCTGTATCGCTGTTTCTGATGCTGCTCAGCTTCAGCAGCCAGACCGGCTACATGTACATACAGCTATACATGCATACAGCCTCCAGTATTCAACCTTCTTCTTCTTTCTATGCCTTTGTCATTCTGGCGTCGTCGACTATAATGCCCAACGCTATCATGCGTCTCGCCTCTCTTATCTACAGCAGCTGTCTGTCTGTCTGTCGAAGATATAAAGTTTAGGTCGAACATTATGTATATATATATATGTATATTATTATAATATTTATATATATATATCACATGGAGTGCAGACACACGCTAAGCACACACACGCATTGGCCGCCTATAGATATTTAAATATATTATACACATGCTATATATATATTATATATATATTTATATGCATATATTGTGTGCCGTATAACTTACCTTTGTCATCAGACCTTCTTTATGTATTTGATATATTAATTTTATTTATCAGTATCCACGCCGAGTAAATTTACGTATTGTATATATATGTATGTACCTGCAAGTCTCCCGTGTATATCTTTATTACTGTCACACACACCCTCATCATCAAACCGAGGCTAAGAAAACGAAGGCGCTGACACTTCATGCTTCGTCTTCCTCCTCTTCCTTTTCCACTTCCTCCTCTTTATATATATATATATGATATATATATATATGATATATATATATGATATATATATATGATATATATATGATATATATATATATAATTAATGTAGCAGGTGGCAATTTTCTGGAGGCGGTTATTTGAGTGACGATAACATATCTTCTTGTCTTCTCACACGTCATCCTACAGTACAGCAGTGCAGCAGCAATGCAGGCGAGAACATGCACACACACAGGTGTCCGCCATCCTTCCATCTTTTCGTCCATCCGTCTGTCTGTCCGTCTGTTCGTCCGTCTGGCTGACCGTTCTTTTGTCCGTGTATTTGTTTGTGTGTGTATCGTCCAGCTGTTTGTTTGTTTGTCTGTCCGTCTGCATGTCCATTGTATATTACGTGCATTTCTTGGTCCGTCCGTTTGTCCTTCTATATATGCGTGGTCGTGATTATATACACGTTTGTCAGTGTGTTTGTACGTCCGCTGGTCCCGCTGTGTCTGTCCTTTCGCACATTGTTTGTTGCATGAGTTTTGCGGTTAGAGGGAGGGAGGGAGGAAGGAAGGAAGGAAGGAAGGAAGGAAGGAAGGAAGGAAGGAAGGAAGGAAGGAAGGAAGGAAGGAAGGAAGGAAGGAAGGAAGGAAGGAAGGAAGGAAGGAAGGAAGGAAGGAAGGAAGGAAGGAAGGAAGGAAGGAAGGAAGGAAGGAAGGAAGGAAGGAAGGAAGGAAGGAAGGAAGGAAGGAAGGAAGGAAGGAAGGAAGGAAGGAAGGAAGGAAGGAAGGAAGGAAGGAAGGAAGGAAGGAAGGAAGGAAGGAAGGAAGGAAGGAAGGAAGGAAGGAAGGAAGGAAGGAAGGAAGGAAGGAAGGAAGGAAGGAAGGAAGGAGGGAGGGAGGGTTCTGTGGTTAAGAGGTCTACCGTTGATTAATCTTCTGTCATCTGCTCTACCGACTTACCTATCATATATTATCGATATATGTATGTCTGTATGATATATGTTATATATATATATATATATATTCATTCATTATATGCATTTATATAGCGCCTCTTCAAGGGGGCTACTCAGAGGCGCTCCCAACCTCAGCGCGGCCAAATAAAACTGTTTTAAGATGAGAGAGGAAAGTCTGAGAAGGATTTTTACAAAGAGAGCGGAGGGTCAGAGGAAGACCATTCCAGGTTGAGGGTCCCACCACCGAGAAAGCACGGCTCTGCATAGTGGAAGTTCGAGCAAAAGGTACTGAGAGTAGACTTTGTTCATATATATATATATTTTATATATATATTATATTTTCCTTATATATATATACATGCAGCATATCGTACATGCATACGTATATTCACGTAAATTTATATTATGTGTTCATTTGATTTATAATTATTTGTGCATATATATATATATATATATATGCCTACGGTTTGCATGTATACTATAGAGGTATATCGTAACTATATATTATTATGTATATATTTATTTGTTTATTTATGTATTGGGATTCTTTGTATAACGCTACTTAATTCACGACTATAATATTATACTCAGAAGTGCGTCCGACCCAACCTCGGCTAAATAGGACAGTCTTAAGGCTATATAATGAAGAGCGTGGTGCACGGAGTGATCCCTCCATGGGAATTAGGCGAAGTGTCACTGGAGTCCTTTCCAGGTGGCAGGGTGAGTGACCGAGAAAGCACGGCGCTGCTTTTGTGGAGGTTTGTGAGCGAGGGACAAGAAGCTCAGCTTCAACAGATGAACGACGGCAGTGGTGTCGTACAAATATGTGTCTGTCATCATGTGCACAGAGCCAAACGGTTATATAGGCAGGTCCCGACAGCTAATTAGTCGCCTTAATTTTGTCACACTACCCATGGCAAATGATTGTGGAGTATAGAAATCGTATATTCGTACCCATTGTCGATAAATGACCGACGACGTCATGGCTGATGATGATGATAATAATGGCGACTAGTGCCTTGTTTTGAAGGCGGTTTGGAGCTATTGACCTAAAGTACTACATACTCGTACATATTTCATTTCATTTCATTTCATTTTCATTTCATTTTATTTATTGAACCCATGAAACATTTTCAACTAAAGCAGTACATCAATAGACAACAATAATAAACCAAATAACACAGCAAATTTATAAGAATAACATACGTAGGGCACAAAGGGCACACCTAAAGGGACGGGTCCCGCTGGTAGGGGCCCAGTAGATAAATTAGTAGCTGAATAAGAAAAGGTAGATAGATGGACTGTAAGTAGAATGCAAGGTGTCAATTATCCATCAATTATCCTTTCTATGTTAAATATATGGGAACGAATAAGTCTTTTGAAATGCGGAAGGCTGTGAGCAGTTTGGATGTCCTTCGGCAAATTATTCCACACTAGAGGTCCCTGGTACTGTATAGAAAATTTACGAGTGTTGGTTCTGGCGTATTGGCATATAAAGGCACGGTTACTTCTAGTAGTAATAGCTGATGATACTGGGGTAAAAAATGACAAGAAGGCAGCAGGTAACATGTTATTGGCATACTTGAACATAAATTCACATGTTTGGATAAATCTAATTTGTTCAATTTTAAAAATCTTAAGATCATCAAAGAGGGGTTTAGTATGTGAGTTATAAGATGACTTAGTAATAATGCGGATAGCTTTTTTTTGTAGAATTTTTATTGTCGATAGGTGTGAAGGGTATGTTGAGGACCAGATGAAATTACAATAAGATAGGTAAGGTTGAATTAGGGCATGATATAAGTTCTTCAGTATTAAAGTAGGAAGCAAGTATGATATTCTCCTTAATATTCCAAGATTCTTCATGATTTTTTTTGATATTTCATAAGTGTGAACATTCCATTTTAAATGCTGGTCAACAAAGACCCCAAGAAACTTAGAAGATTCCACCTGGGGTATGGGAACGCCATCAATTGATAAACCATGAGCAGTAGTTGAGATGGTTTTTTTATTAGATCTGAAGATGATGTAGTTGGTTTTACTAACGTTAAGAGAGAGCTTGTTAGCTTTGAACCAGTCACTAGCAAGAGCTAGCTCCTTGTTAGCTAGATTAATCAGTTGTTCGTAGGAAGAGTTAGATAAGAATGCGTTAGAATCATCTGCAAATAAAATATAACGTAGCAGGGATGATGAGTTAGGTAGGTCATTTATGTAAATTAAGAAGAGGAGAGGTCCAAGTATTGATCCCTGCGGTACCCCATGTAGGATTAATTTGAGAGTAGACAATGAACCATTACATAGGACCTGCTGGGTTCTATCAGTTAAGTAACTCTTAAACCATTTGTGAGCAATACCTCTAATACCGTAATGTTGTAATTTCTCCAGGAGTATTTTATGATTCACCGTATCAAATGCCTTGGCAAGGTCAAGGAATATACCTATAGAGAATTCATTATTATCCATTGCTTTAGAAATTTTATCTTGTATATCAAGTAAGGACATAGATGTGGAGTGGCCTGATTGAAAACCATGCTGTAATGGGTAGAGCAGGTTAATGTGACCTATGTGAGAAAGTAATCTGTCATACATAATTTTTTCGAATAATTTAGAAAAATAAGGTAAAATCGATATAGGCCTGAAATTAGAAATATCATTATTATTTCCTATTTTTTGAATTGGTAACACCTTGGCCATTTTAATCTCAGAGGGAACCACTCCATTTATTAAAGAACAGTTAATTATTTCCGCCAGTGGGGTAGCAAGGATAACCATTACCTTGGACAATATGCACGGGTCGAGGTCATCCAAGCCAGAGCTATGTGTAGCTTTAAGAGATTTGCATATTGATATAATTTCAGTTGGTGAAGTGGGAATAATAGCTAAAGAGTTTAACGTAGGTGGAGGCAAGTAGTCATTGAAAGTTTGGTCCACAGATGGGATTTTAAGTGCAAGCGAGTGAGCTAAATCAGTGAAGTAATCATTAAAATGGTTAGCCATATCATTTGGGACATTTGTCGTTAGATCCTTAACTTTAAGCTCTTTTATTTCTGTGGTGGTTTTTTCGGTCCTAGTTATGGATTTAATTACCCGCCATGTATTCTTAATGTCATTAGTATATTTAGCGAATTCATTCGCATAATAAGTTGATTCTACACTATTATGTAATCGATCATATAATTATAAATATTTATATTTATAATTTTATTGCGCACACGAGCCAGAGTTTGACCTTTGCCACTTAATAATATTCTTGAGTCGCAATAAATTCTGCTGTGAGGCAATTGAAACATGGCCTCGTATTATTATACGAGATACACGATTACATGCACGGTAGAACTTCAAATTGAGCTAATTAGTTGTAATTATCATTATTACAGACTTCAGGACAATAGTGCTTGCTTGAAGCCAGAAATTAGTGTGGCTGCATGGAATGCTGTCAGACATAAACTGACATGTGTGCCCACAGATATTTTTTGCAAGAGGGACAAACCACAAATGCACATACAAACAAACAATATTTATTAGAAAGAGCTGGAGAATGCAAGACATGAAACTAAGAACATGGCCATAATGCTATTTCTCATTGCGTTTTTAAATGTGTGTCACTAGTTTCAATAGTGATTTTGTGTGAAGAGGTTTTGTTTAAAAAAGTAGTGGGTGTAAATTTTCAGTGGGTATTATGTACTATATATCCCTTTTGTCCCAACGTGCGCGCACCCATGGTTACTATTGTTGTTTAGTAGCTGTTTCGCCCACTCTGATCCTATGGCAACCAACACGGATCTCCTTTTGACTACTCTTACGGACACCCCTTTTGACTCAACGCAGCGCTCGTGAATAGGGAGGTGCCCTTTGGAGATTACGTTTATGTTTACGACTTAGAGACCTCAAGATTCAAGACTTTCCCACACAATAATTAATGCTATAGCGTCATCGAATGACACATTCGGTTGTGATGGCGATTAATAAAAAATGATTAATAATTATAAATTATATTGCTATTAATATTATCGTTATTATAAATTCATTTTCATTCATTCCGTATTTATTATTTCGGGTCTATCGATAGGTTTTTTGCGTAATCCCACGACATTCAGTCCACACTGAAGCAGCAGCAGCAGCAGCAGCAGCAGCAGCAGCAGCAGCAGAGCATCCCTCGGCTGATTGCCAACCACTTGGAATTTACAATAATACACAGCAGCAGCGGCAGCAGCATTGATCCATCCATCCATCCATCTATAGCACGTATCCGTGGCTATAGCGTTGGTGTTAACAGCTTTCCCACGATCGCTACTGCAGTACATTATAGTATAATACGGTGTATTATATCCAACGGTGTATTACATCTAACGTCTTCTGTGGCGCCAAATGCAGAGGAATACAGAGTTGGAAAGACGCTTAGAAAGACAGAGGCAGAGATGAGGGGGACATTTATATAGGCAGACAGGGTTAGGCAGTTACAGGGGGCGACAGAGAAGGAGATGGAAAGGAACTTGGAAAGATATAGGCGAATAGAGTTAGTCTATAGAGCAGTGGTTACCAACCTTTTTTGACGGTCGGGCCACTTTTTCCAAGTTGGAGGACACGAGGGCCACTTTTTCTAGTTGAAGGACATTAGGGGGCCATAAGGCTAAACTTTAATTAACTAAAGGCCTATGAAATTGTTATAACTGAATCATAAAAGAATTTTTGATGCAATTTATTAACGTCCAAATAAAATAATTTGTAATAGAAAAGAATTATATATTCTATAAGGTCCAAATTGTCAATTTTTACATATAATTATTTTTCTTAATTCATTGAGATGCTGCGGGCCATTTTTGTAGGCCAGGCGGGCCACGGGTTGGGAACCGCTGCTATAGAGAGAGACTTGTAAAGAGAAAATGACAGTGACATATATATTGAAGGGACTTGGAGAGACATAATATATATAGGCAGGCATGTAGACCTAGAGGGAGATCACGCATGAAGGAGAGACAGACAGGGAAATGATTTGGAAAGACTTGGGCGGAAAGAGAGAACAGAGAACGGGATGGACATTGGACAATGGACATGTCTGTCTATCTGCGGACAGAAACGTCTATAAGGATCGGCTTTATGACGACTTTATATCCCTCATAATTACTACGTGGATGTTGAAAATGAAGCTTTAATGCTAATAATACGACAGGTTATAATACTGTATTTTGATAAAATTAAAGCACTGGAGTATACTTATAAACACTTGCTATATACGTTTAAATTCGCGTGAACCTTATCCAATTTCGAACAGGTGCTTTTGACTCTGCTCAAGTTACTTTTCTACTTTTATCTGCATGTTTATGTATGTGTGATTGCTATACGTGTTTAGAAGCTTTAGAGACACCTGCAGTTTGAGTCCATTCCTATAATACGGCTAAATTAAGTTGTTTGTTATGGTCCAGAAAAGTTCATTCAGATACATACGTTTACAAACAAACATACACGTACGCACATACATGCATACGTACAGTGCCGTGCACATGTTCATTGTAATACTTATGTTTACAATTATACCTGTTTAAGCACACATTTCCATATTAAAATAATAGCCCGTAAAACAAGGTATGCATGGCTATGTTGTGGAATAACGCCAATACTAAAAGCAAGTTGCTGTTCGAAATCTGATTTGTATTGCAGTGGTTGGGCTGGGAGCGCCTCTGAGTGGATTTCTTGATGGGGCACTATGAATGAATGAATAAATGTGCTGGACAGTAAACTCATGTCCAATTAATCAATAGCAAGTGAATCACCCCAACCACCAACCCCAACCCCAACCCCCAACCCTATTTGCTGTTGGCCTATCATGCGTCTCCAGATAAGACCAGATCTTATCACATCGATGGCTGTATATATATATAGACTGCCTTCTGTCAAGGTATAATTGCGATGGGAAAGATCTGATATCATCTACCTGTGGCTAATCAGAAATGTACCTTATTGAACAGGTGTCATTCGAGACGCGGTTCACTGACAATGTGTACTAACGTACAGTAGCATACACTAGCGTACAGTAACGTACACTAGCGTACAGTAACGTGCACTAGCGTACAGTAACGTGCACTATATATAGTGTACAGTAACATACACTAACGTACAGTAACGATGATGATGATTACAACTATTATACACTAGCGTACTCTAAGGTACAAAAACTTACAGTAACGTACAGTGACGTACTCTAAGGTACACTAACGTTTAGTTAAATAAAACAATTATTTTAACTGATAGCTTCTATTGCGCCATTGTTTTATGCTGAAGACATTAAGCCATGGTACACGAAAACCAAGTTGTGATCAGGTCGATGTTCTGAGGTTTGTTCATATACGACTTGCAGGCAGGCAGCATTTGATGTTTGAAGTGGCGTAGGCAAGGGGGGTTTCGGGGGTTAAACCCCCCCATTGGCTCCGGAAAAAGGTTTTTTAAAGGTTATTTTTCCATTTAAGTAAGGAAAAATAGCAAAAAAGGGTTTCCGGCCATAAAAAACCCCCCATCAAAAATTCCTGGCTACGCCACTCAGGTTGATGAAGAATTTTGGTGAGGTATAAATTTACAAAGAAATGACACTCAGCAGAACACACAGACATAGAAACAGTGTCTCAAAAGGTATTGGTCCAGTAACCACAAAACTGACTATGAGTTTCTAAACGTATACAGTGGTACAATAACCACAAAAGCTCTTTTGCCAAGAAGCCTTTCTTCATTAACGTATGAACAGCAAAGAGAATGAAAAAATTATGACATCGTTGATTAATAACTATTCTGGGATATATAAACTGACTGCACATGAGTAGACCTACTGTGGCTGACTGCAGAGTTCAGAGTTTTATCGACTATAATATGAGCCTCAGATGGAAACTAATTCTTTGCTGAACAGGAAGCCAATGTAGAGATTTAAGCACATAGGCCTAAGTTATATGCACCATAATGGATGTGCATTACGTCTATCATGTGTCTGACCGAGGACTCTTTGTAAATGCTGTATATTACTTAACTATCTTGTTGTTAACAGTAAGAAGAGAGTTTCAGCAAAGCATACAGTTACTACAGCAATTATTATATGCACGGCATTGCAGGCATACTACTCTATAATAGTAGTATATGTTGTTGATGATGATGATGATGATGATGATGATGATGATGATGATGATGATGATGATGATGATGATGATGATGATGATGATGATGATGATGATGATGATGATGATGATGATGATGATGATGATGATGATGATGATGATGATGATGGTGATGGTGATGGTGATGGTGATGGTGATGGTGATGGTGATGGTGGTGGTGACGGTGACGTTGCTGGTGACGGTGACGGTGATGGTGACGGCGACGACGATGATGATGACAACGCCGATTTATACAGCGCCTTAGCAAATCTGGGGCTAAGGAAAATGGTACTGTATGTGCTAGAGTTTAAACAACAAATTACAGGCAAATGGTAGATTTGTTAACCTATGTGTGACTGTGAACCTATGTGCGTCTTTTTTTATAAACAAGCTGCAGGCAACCCACATCAAGAAACCGACCTTTCAGGAGTTAGTTTGAAATTTGGAAATAATTAATCCATGACTCTTCTAACGGGTTGAGAAGACAACATTGATGACCAATAATTTCTGAAATCTTAAACTGGGAAATAACCTCTGAAAAAATCGTTGCAAGAAGACATCGATCTGTGTTATAACAACCACTGAAAATTAACATGGCATCTTCTTAAACCGATACAGTGCAGCTGCCATCCAAACTGTTCCGCAACTCTAGCACTGGAGAATTGCTGTCCTAATGTTCATTTCGATTTCTTTATATGACAATGTAATCTGTTTGAATACATTGCAACATAACATACAATTGTATTGTATTGTATTGTACTGTGTTGTGTTGTACCTATAAATTATAATGTGCCTCTCGCAGTGTATGTGCTGCATACAATCTAAAAGAGCAGCAAACACAATAGATACAATTAATAATGAGATATAACAACAGTCTGCCACTATGTAATACATATCGTGACAATGCAGCCGAGTGTTATACCTATATAAGAAAGCGAAGGATGTGATTGTCTTAGACTAGCATCTGTGATTGTGTTTTGCTTGATGCATCTCTTCTTTCCGCTTCGATTCATTTCCGTTGGCGCTATTCGCTTTGTTGGTCTTCACAGTTCCTCCTCCTCTTCCTTCGCCTCCTCCTCCTCCTCCTCCCACTCTTCTTCTTCTTCGTCTTCTTCTTCTTCATCATCATCGTCGTTTTTCCCGTTGAGACGTTTCTCGAGTCTTTCGCGTCGCAAGTCATGCGCAACGGGGACTGATGTAGGCGAACACGTGTCATCACTCGACTGTGAAATCCGAGAATCTGTATTCGCATCTGTGCTGCTGATACGGTTCTAGTCTCCGTCTGAGACAGAGACAGAGGGGAGGGAGGGACAGATGGAGGGAGGAGCAGATGAAGGGGTGGAGGGAGGGACAGATGGAGGGATGGAGATGAGAATCTGTTTAGGGAGTTCGTTTAGTTGCAGTTGGATGAAGGTTTTTTTCTTGTTTCTCTAAGATATTTGCCGACTGCCTGTGTGCTTATATAATTATATATTTGGCCAAGATAATATCTTGTCCAGTCGTTTCACTACACGTCCCATTCACTCTCTGCATTCACTTCATTCTGTGTCTTATCTCTCTTTGTCTCTGTATCTGTCTGTCTGCCTGTAGACCTGTCTCTTTCGTTCACTCTGTCCTTTGTTTCAGTCAGTGTGAAATCTTCATGTGTTTAGGCATTTATGGTTTCAGATATGCACAATTAAATACACATGCACACACAAATAAATGTGTATCTAGACTTTTATGAAACACAGTTTAAGAACCACCAGAAGTGACAACGAGTATCTGTATCCTACACATAATTAATTAAGCTTATACATTTGCATAAGAGCGTCTCTTTGTACATTTATACAGCATGCATGGCTATCGATATCTGCAAAAATGCATGCGTATATGCAATACTAACCGATATGTGCTTGTGTGAAAGGGTAATCTATAGGCTGTTGAGTGACCTCTGACCCCTATGCATGGTTTGTCCTTTTGTGAGGCCAGCACCACTTGATAATAATATGTTGTAGGTGGAATTGTCATCATTTGATTTATGTGCAGATGCAGTATACAATATTCAGCCGTTCTATAAACAGTTTCAATACTTGTACAATGTACATATATACACGTATATTTACAAGTATTGAAAACGTATTATTTTAAAGTATACATGAAAAGGAGGCATGGATATGCAATGTTTGGCATTCATGCATGGATATACAGCAGTTATGCACTGATACAAGTGATGCCTAAGTAGGGATGAGTCATCATAATCATCATCATCATCATCATTAGCTGCTGCTGCTGCTGAGGTTGGCATTGTCTTCGTTGCAGTGTAGTCTGTGGTCGGTGCATGCCATTCGACTGCCGCAGTCAATGATGATTCGGACAATTGTTGCCGTCGTCTGCTGTTGCTGCTGCTGCAGCTGCTGCAGGTGCTAGAACTGCGCGGGAACAGGTGCTAATAAGTCATTCACCTCCTTGCAACTCCCAAGGTAAATCTAACATACATGCATGCATTCTTATAACCAGAACCCTCGAAAGCCGCTATATCGGCTCAGCCAGACACTCTCCTCCTCCTTCTCCTCCTCCTCCTCTTCCTCCTTCTCCTCCTCCTTCTCCTCTTCTTCATTCCCTATGCCGATAATTGCTTAGGTAACGTAGGGTAAGTTGAACATGGATATAATAAGGTAACGCAATATAATTTGGTCAGGTTGAGTATAAGGTATTCTTGCAAATGCAGTTTGAGAGCATTTGGAAGTTTACCTTAGAATCAACCCTTTAATTGTTGGTGGTAGATGAGGAGCAGTCCCGTGTAGGCTCTTTCTCAAAGCTATCTTAGCATGCATGAGTGTTGTGCCTTCATCTTACTGTGTATTATATAGGTCTTCTCTCTCACTCACACATCTTCCCACCAGCATTGTACACTGTACATGTACATTGTACAGTCGCTGTAGGCCTACTCATTGCTACTCCTGGCTGGCGGACGAGAAATCTCGAGGTACATTATTTTAATAATAACATTGTTTGTTTGTATGTGCACTTGTTATAGCGCCCCTTCAAGCAACCAACTCAGAGGCGCTCCCAACTGCAGAGCGGACACTGCATCGGAGTTTCACGCCGAAGCGCTGAGCAATTGCGAGTGAAGGACTTGCCCAAGGTCCCTACACGGCGACTTGAGGTGGATTCGAATCTCGAACCTTCCAGCCTCAAGGCAACGACGCCACCACTAGACTACCGCGTCCCACAATAATAGTTGTAGTAATAATAAGAAATAACAATAAATACTACTACTAGTAATTGTAATTTATAATAATTTATAATAGTAAAAATAGTGATAATAATGATAAAACTTTATTAGTTTAAACTGACAATAATAATACACAGAAAGGTGTTTATATCTCCGACCCAGAGTTTTTTGACAATACAGAACGTGCACTAACCACGGGATTGCCGTGCATTCGTCACACACTATGAAAAACCAGATCCTCTTAGATTGTCTCGTTGTTACTTAGCAATCGTCTTTCGTAATCGGAATTGTAATGGCAGATTTATTTAGCGCTTATTCAAAAGAGAGACGGTTGGATGGCATCAGAGACTGCAGCGCTGTGGCATGTTATGAGATAATACATGTATATGGAGAAGCAGATCGTTGAATATACTTAGCAGGGAATCGATCTCGGGTCTTGATTATTCGAAGACAAAGGACTCGAAGACAATCGAACCCCGAGAGGAACCACACCGTTGTCTGTGTGCATACATGCACATGCGAGAAGAGCAATCCATAGTATGTGTGATATGTGTCCTGCGGTGGTTTGATCGCAGCCGATGAGAAGAAGGTTGAGAAACGGAGAAGGGGAAAGAACCAGAGAGGACAGCGGAGACTTAGAAAGCGAAGGCAAACCGTCATGAGGAAGACTTAGATGTCAAGAGACCCGCATGAAGGCAGACATCCACACAGAGAGAAAAGAAGAAGAAGAAGGCGGTTCAATGGGATGGTTATTGCTATTCATTCATTCATCCGTTCGTTCGTTCATTCGTTCGTTCATTCGTTCGTTCGTTCGTTCATTCATTCATTCATCCATTCATTCGTTCGTTCGTTCATTCATTCATTCGTTCATTCATTCATTCATTATATGGACTTATATAACGCCCATTGAAGAAATCTACTCAGGAGTGCTCCGAGTCCAGGCACGGCTAAAGAAAAAGGTTTGAGTGATTTATAAACCATATAATAACTTCGTTTGATTGAGCTGACAATAATAATGTAATATACACATGCTAAGTGCTCCAACGCAGCTGTGAAACGATTGGAAAGCAGACGACGCTTATTCACGAGCGTCAAGTCAAAAGGGTTGTCCGTAAGAATGGTCCGACAGTGGTCCGGGTCGAGTTACCGAGTTATAAAGGATCAGAGGGGACGGAGCTGCAGCTACTAAAGCGGGTGTCGTCTGGGCCGGGAATTGTAAGGTGGAGGATCAGATGAGACAGGTTATCAACTTATCCGAGGTAGGGGTGCGGTATTATGGTGTGTGAGGCGTTTGGAGTGGCCCCGACGCGCGTCAAAGGATGTGCCTCAGCAGAACGACACATCCTTTGACGCGCGTCGGGGCCACTCCAAACGCCTCACACACCATAATACCGCACCCCTACCTCGGATAAGTTGGATCTACCAACTACCACCGCAAAACCATAAATCAGAATTCTCATACACTGCTATTCACCCGCTCCTTTCGCGCGAGCACACGCTGTCTTGTCCAATACGTTTTACTGACACCGACTCATACGTAGACAGATACTATGCCTCGCGGACTAACGTTATGCCTCCTATTGATAAGCAAACCTCCGCAATAGTCTAGCTGCTGGCGTGCTGACTGTTGATCGAGGGCCCGGAGTTCGAATCTCCGCCAAGGCATTTATTTATTTCGAGATATGTCTGCGCCCTCTGGCCAACTCCAACTCGGCTATAAATGGGTGAACAGATTGTACTCCGCCACTGGTTGCACTCTGCCAGTGCCAGTCCCAAGCCTGGATAAAGGAGGAGGGCGACACTAATCAACTTTGACATGGTGGTGTCGTTATAGACGTGTAACAAGCACGCTATCGGTTGGTTCGTGAGACTTCGAGGCAGGGCGAGAATTGTAGGGGAGGTGGGGTTCTACCCCTCTAGGCTTACATAAGTCCCCATAGTAAAGTCATAATTGCACACCCTACTCCACACGAATCAATGTCTGACCCCCATTTATTTTTTTACATTCCTCGTCCTGCGGTGAGTGAGGAGACTGGCCACCCGTCGTCGTATGCCGAGGCCAAGAAAAGAAGTGGGTAACGCTTCATACCTCTGTCTGACTCAATGGCTGCATGTCAAATGGAGAGACCTTATGTTTATATGGCTACACAGATAGACCCTGTTTAAGTATAGCATTGGTATACATAGGATTGTGTACAGTACAGACTGTAGGCTACATTCTGTTTAAACATTGAATTGCAATAGTGGCGTATAATAAGCGTATAATGGAAAAAAGACGGTAAGCGTGTGCGGGTGGTGACGTGCGCCGACAAGCACCGCCGCCGCGTCCGTGCTTGGCTGGGTAACTTTAAAAGGACACACCGTATATATATACCCTGCAGTTCTATTAGAGCTCGACTGGTGACGTGAAAGAGAGGGAGACCTGGGAGGGGGCATCCGCCGCCTGCGACTAATAACTTACTCAACGAGTCAAGGACGGCCGTTTATCATCCACGCCGTCTTTTCTGCCGTCTAATCTTTCCTTATTCCGTCTGTCTGTCTGTCTGTCTGTCTGTCTGTCCTTCCGTTTGTGTATCCTTCCGCGCATCCGTTCATACGCTCGTGCCTCTGTCCGTTTGGTCTTTCGTCCATTTCTCTGGCCCTCCAGTTCTACGTATAGCGTCTGTCTGTCTGTTTGTCTGTCTGTATGTGCGTCTGTCTATTTGTCTGTTAGTTTGTCTTCTTCCGGATTCAAACCTCTGTGGTATATAATTTCCGAATTTTTTAACATAGCCGCTTTTGTGCATATTCTATTTATTTTGCCACCTTGCTTGTTATCAGAAGAAGAGGCAAAAACAGAAAATGGAAACCGCCGAGATTTTTTATGGCTATGCATAGTATACTCTATTGTTGATGTACGTACGTCCGCCATACATGCACCTCCTAAATTGATCAGTCGTCCCGTGGTCTTTGCGGTTAGCTGACGAAGTATTTTCTGTCAATGGCTTGATGATGATGGCGTTGTCATGTGGTCTATGCGATAGAACGGATAGATGATGTCTGTGGTCGTTCGTTTAACCGCATGGCAATCGGTGTGGCGCTGGTTGGTCATTTGTTGTGTCCCGTCTGCAACAGGAACGTCGTGTGTCGCACTTGTCCGTGCATTATGCCATTCGCCCATCACTGATGCTTATAAACTCTTCGTTCGTCCGGCGCTTCTGCTGCTGCTTCTGCTGCTGCTGTTGCTGCTTCTTCTTCTGCTGCTGCTGCTGCTTTTGCTTCTTAGTGGTTGTGTGAAGGAATTGATCTATTGTTCAATTGTCTTCTTGTCTAATCTAGTCGTAGGCTATATTCTGTTGGTGCACGGTATTGCCGTTTTGTGAGAACGTTAATTATTGTAGCCTCTTCCTTTTATGGACATTGAGGGACATTGATGGACATTGAGCAAGTCCTAATTCGCGCACGACTGCATTATGCGTGGAACATTGGAAGAAGATCTGATTTGCGATCAGAATCTCTTCGCCTTTTTCGCTCTAATTCAACCATCATCTGTTCTTCTATTTTCACCCTAAACCAACCATCATCTGTTCTTCTATTTTCACCCTAAACCAACCATCATCTGTTCTTCTATTTTCACCCTAAATCAGCCATCATCTGTTCTTCTATTTTCACCCTAAAGTCAACCATCATCTGTTCTTCTATTTTCACCCTAAAGTCAACCATCATCTGTTCTTCTATTTTCACCCTAAACCAACCATCATCTGTTCTTCTATTTTCACCCTAAACCAACCATCATCTGTTCTTCTATTTTCACCCTAAAGTCAACCATCATCTGTTCTTCTATTTTCACCCTAAATCAGCCATCATCTGTTCTTCTATTTTCACCCTAAAGTCAACCATCATCTGTTCTTCTATTTTCACCCTAAAGTCAACCATCATCTGTTCTTCTATTTTCACCCTAAATCAGCCATCATCTGTTCTTCTATTTTCACCCTAAAGTCAACCATCATCTGTTCTTCTATTTTCACCCTAAAGTCAACCATCATCTGTTCTTCTATTTTCACCCTAAATCAGCCATCATCTGTTCTTCTATTTTCACCCTAAAGTCAACCATCATCTGTTCTTCTATTTTCACCCTAAAGTCAACCATCATCTGTTCTTCTATTTTCACCCTAAACCAACCATCATCTGTTCTTCTATTTTCACCCTAAACCAACCATCATCTGTTCTTCTATTTTCACCCTAAACCAACCATCATCTGTTCTTCTATTTTCACCCTAAACCAACCATCATCTGTTCTTCTATTTTCACCCTAAACCAACCATCATCTGTTCTTCTATTTTCACCCTAAACCAACCATCATCTGTTCTTCTATTTTCACCCTAAATCAGCCATCATCTGTTCTTCTATTTTCACCCTAAAGTCAACCATCATCTGTTCTTCTATTTTCACCCTAAATCAGCCATCATCTGTTCTTCTATTTTCACCCTAAAGTCAACCATCATCTGTTCTTCTATTTTCACCCTAAAGTCAACCATCATCTGTTCTTCTATTTTCACCCTAAACCAACCATCATCTGTTCTTCTATTTTCACCCTAAACCAACCATCATCTGTTCTTCTATTTTCACCCTAAAGTCAACCATCATCTGTTCTTCTATTTTCACCCTAAATCAGCCATCATCTGTTCTTCTATTTTCACCCTAAAGTCAACCATCATCTGTTCTTCTATTTTCACCCTAAAGTCAACCATCATCTGTTCTTCTATTTTCACCCTAAATCAGCCATCATCTGTTCTTCTATTTTCACCCTAAAGTCAACCATCATCTGTTCTTCTATTTTCACCCTAAAGTCAACCATCATCTGTTCTTCTATTTTCACCCTAAATCAGCCATCATCTGTTCTTCTATTTTCACCCTAAAGTCAACCATCATCTGTTCTTCTATTTTCACCCTAAAGTCAACCATCATCTGTTCTTCTATTTTCACCCTAAACCAACCATCATCTGTTCTTCTATTTTCACCCTAAACCAACCATCATCTGTTCTTCTATTTTCACCCTAAACCAACCATCATCTGTTCTTCTATTTTCACCCTAAACCAACCATCATCTGTTCTTCTATTTTCACCCTAAACCAACCATCATCTGTTCTTCTATTTTCACCCTAAAGTCAACCATCATCTGTTCTTCTATTTTCACCCTAAATCAGCCATCATCTGTTCTTCTATTTTCACCCTAAAGTCAACCATCATCTGTTCTTCTATTTTCACCCTAAAGTCAACCATCATCTGTTCTTCTATTTTCACCCTAAATCAGCCATCATCTGTTCTTCTATTTTCACCCTAAAGTCAACCATCATCTGTTCTTCTATTTTCACCCTAAAGTCAACCATCATCTGTTCTTCTATTTTCACCCTAAACCAACCATCATCTGTTCTTCTATTTTCACCCTAAACCAACCATCATCTGTTCTTCTATTTTCACCCTAAACCAACCATCATCTGTTCTTCTATTTTCACCCTAAACCAACCATCATCTGTTCTTCTATTTTCACCCTAAACCAACCATCATCTGTTCTTCTATTTTCACCCTAAACCAACCATCATCTGTTCTTCTATTTTCACCCTAAATCAGCCATCATCTGTTCTTCTATTTTCACCCTAAAGTCAACCATCATCTGTTCTTCTATTTTCACCCTAAATCAGCCATCATCTGTTCTTCTATTTTCACCCTAAAGTCAACCATCATCTGTTCTTCTATTTTCACCCTAAAGTCAACCATCATCTGTTCTTCTATTTTCACCCTAAACCAACCATCATCTGTTCTTCTATTTTCACCCTAAACCAACCATCATCTGTTCTTCTATTTTCACCCTAAAGTCAACCATCATCTGTTCTTCTATTTTCACCCTAAATCAGCCATCATCTGTTCTTCTATTTTCACCCTAAAGTCAACCATCATCTGTTCTTCTATTTTCACCCTAAAGTCAACCATCATCTGTTCTTCTATTTTCACCCTAAATCAGCCATCATCTGTTCTTCTATTTTCACCCTAAAGTCAACCATCATCTGTTCTTCTATTTTCACCCTAAAGTCAACCATCATCTGTTCTTCTATTTTCACCCTAAATCAGCCATCATCTGTTCTTCTATTTTCACCCTAAAGTCAACCATCATCTGTTCTTCTATTTTCACCCTAAAGTCAACCATCATCTGTTCTTCTATTTTCACCCTAAACCAACCATCATCTGTTCTTCTATTTTCACCCTAAACCAACCATCATCTGTTCTTCTATTTTCACCCTAAACCAACCATCATCTGTTCTTCTATTTTCACCCTAAAGTCAACCATCATCTGTTCTTCTATTTTCACCCTAAATCAGCCATCATCTGTTCTTCTATTTTCACCCTAAGGTCAACCATCATCTGTTCTTCTATTTTCACCCTAAAGTCAACCATCATCTGTTCTTCTATTTTCACCCTAAATCAGCCATCATCTGTTCTTCTATTTTCACCCTAAAGTCAACCATCATCTGTTCTTCTATTTTCACCCTAAA
Source organism: Lumbricus terrestris (assembly GCA_949752735.1). Classification (NCBI taxonomy): domain Eukaryota; kingdom Metazoa; phylum Annelida; class Clitellata; order Crassiclitellata; family Lumbricidae; genus Lumbricus; species Lumbricus terrestris. Next base: position 70,051,259 of record OX457039.1, read on the forward strand.
GTCAACCATCATCTGTTCTTCTATTTTCACCCTAAATCAGCCATCATCTGTTCTTCTATTTTCACCCTAAAGTCAACCATCATCTGTTCTTCTATTTTCACCCTAAAGTCAACCATCATCTGTTCTTCTATTTTCACCCTAAATCAGCCATCATCTGTTCTTCTATTTTCACCCTAAAGTCAACCATCATCTGTTCTTCTATTTTCACCCTAAAGTCAACCATCATCTGTTCTTCTATTTTCACCCTAAACCAACCATCATCTGTTCTTCTATTTTCACCCTAAACCAACCATCATCTGTTCTTCTATTTTCACCCTAAACCAACCATCATCTGTTCTTCTATTTTCACCCTAAACCAACCATCATCTGTTCTTCTATTTTCACCCTAAACCAACCATCATCTGTTCTTCTATTTTCACCCTAAACCAACCATCATCTGTTCTTCTATTTTCACCCTAAATCAGCCATCATCTGTTCTTCTATTTTCACCCTAAAGTCAACCATCATCTGTTCTTCTATTTTCACCCTAAATCAGCCATCATCTGTTCTTCTATTTTCACCCTAAAGTCAACCATCATCTGTTCTTCTATTTTCACCCTAAAGTCAACCATCATCTGTTCTTCTATTTTCACCCTAAACCAACCATCATCTGTTCTTCTATTTTCACCCTAAACCAACCATCATCTGTTCTTCTATTTTCACCCTAAAGTCAACCATCATCTGTTCTTCTATTTTCACCCTAAATCAGCCATCATCTGTTCTTCTATTTTCACCCTAAAGTCAACCATCATCTGTTCTTCTATTTTCACCCTAAAGTCAACCATCATCTGTTCTTCTATTTTCACCCTAAATCAGCCATCATCTGTTCTTCTATTTTCACCCTAAAGTCAACCATCATCTGTTCTTCTATTTTCACCCTAAAGTCAACCATCATCTGTTCTTCTATTTTCACCCTAAATCAGCCATCATCTGTTCTTCTATTTTCACCCTAAAGTCAACCATCATCTGTTCTTCTATTTTCACCCTAAAGTCAACCATCATCTGTTCTTCTATTTTCACCCTAAACCAACCATCATCTGTTCTTCTATTTTCACCCTAAACCAACCATCATCTGTTCTTCTATTTTCACCCTAAACCAACCATCATCTGTTCTTCTATTTTCACCCTAAAGTCAACCATCATCTGTTCTTCTATTTTCACCCTAAATCAGCCATCATCTGTTCTTCTATTTTCACCCTAAGGTCAACCATCATCTGTTCTTCTATTTTCACCCTAAAGTCAACCATCATCTGTTCTTCTATTTTCACCCTAAATCAGCCATCATCTGTTCTTCTATTTTCACCCTAAAGTCAACCATCATCTGTTCTTCTATTTTCACCCTAAAGTCAACCATCATCTGTTCTTCTATTTTCACCCTAAACCAACCATCATCTGTTCTTCTATTTTCACCCTAAAGTCAACCATCATCTGTTCTTCTATTTTCACCCTAAATCAGCCATCATCTGTTCTTCTATTTTCACCCTAAAGTCAACCATCATCTGTTCTTCTATTTTCACCCTAAAGTCAACCATCATCTGTTCTTCTATTTTCACCCTAAATCAGCCATCATCTGTTCTTCTATTTTCACCCTAAAGTCAACCATCATCTGTTCTTCTATTTTCACCCTAAAGTCAACCATCATCTGTTCTTCTATTTTCACCCTAAACCAACCATCATCTGTTCTTCTATTTTCACCCTAAACCAACCATCATCTGTTCTTCTATTTTCACCCTAAACCAACCATCATCTGTTCTTCTATTTTCACCCTAAACCAACCATCATCTGTTCTTCTATTTTCACCCTAAACCAGCCATCATCTGTTCTTCTATTTTCACCCTAAACCAACCATCATCTGTTCTTCTATTTTCACCCTAAACCAACCATCATCTGTTCTTCTATTTTCACCCTAAATCAGCCATCATCTGTTCTTCTATTTTCACCCTAAAGTCAACCATCATCTGTTCTTCTATTTTCACCCTAAAGTCAACCATCATCTATTCTCCTATTTTCGCCCTAACTCACCCATCATCTGTTCTTCTATTTTCACCCTAAAGTCAACCATCATCTGTTCTTCTATTTTCACCCTAAAGTCAACCGTCATCTCTTCTTCTATTTTCACCCTAATTCAACCGTCATCTATTCTCCTATTTTCGCCTATTCATCAACCATAATTATGTTCTCTCATACTGTGAGCCTATTTCAACCGCAGTCTTAATATATTATCTTTCTAAACCATCCGTCATCATTTCGCCTAATATCACTTTAATTCGTCCATCTTCTTTCCCCATACCTATGGGTCTAATACAACGTCAGTCTTACAAGATTATCCCCTTCTAATCCATCCGCCATCATTTCGCCTAATATCGCCTAATTATCCATCCTTCATCTTCTTTCATCCGATCTTCTACGAACTTCAATCGTAAACTTTGCTCTTAAACTTCTCAGCGTCGGATTCACTCGCAATAATCATTTTCTCCATGCAATGCTACGTCGATATTCTCCCATCTTCTTCCTTCATTCCACCTCTTCTCCACAGCCGCCTTCACCTCCTCGACTCTCATTCTACTGCGCCAAAGCATGCAGTCGATGGACTGCATGATATAGACAGTTCGTCGTTTCAGAGCTGTTCGTGAGCTGCAGCATGCGTCACACCACAGCCCCTCCTCCTTCTCCTCCTCCTTCTCCTCCTTCTCCTCCTCCTCTCCCCCTCTTCCTCTGCTCCTCCTCCTCCTTCTCCTCCTCTCCTCCTCCTTCTCCTCCTCTCCTCCTTCTCCTCCTCCTACTCCTCCTCCTCCTCCTCCTTCTCCTCCTCCTCCTACTCCTCCTCCTACTCCTCCTACTCCTCCTACTCCTCCTCCTACTCCTCCTCCTTCTCCTCCTCCTCCTACTCCTCCTCCTACTCCTCCTCCTTCACCTCCTCTCTTCCTCTCCTCCTCCTCCTTCTCCTCCTCTCCCCCTCTTCCTCTGCTCCTCCTTCTCCTCCTCCTACTCCTCCTCCTCCTCCTTCTCGTCCTCCTACTCTTCCTCCTCCTTCTCGTCCTCCTCCTCCTCCTCCTCCTCCTCCTCCTCCTCCTCCTCCTCCTCCTCCTCCTCCTCCTCCTCCTCCTCCTCCTCCTCCTCCTCCTCCTCCTCCTCCTCAACGTCTTCATCGTCGTCGTCGTCGTAGACTTTCATTTGCCGTCTCGCCGCTGGATGGCGCACGAAGATTACAGAGGCTTTAATCAGATGTCGCCTGAGCAGGTAATCGGATCTGCCGTGCGCCACCACCACCGCCACCACCACCACCACCACCGCCGCCGCCGCCGCCTCCTCCGTCGCGGCGCATGGGTATCCGCAGTGATGAAAGGCTGCGCGTCTAATCACCAGCAGCAGAAGCAGATATTGATGCAGAGACGACCGGATGGAAGTAATCCCGCTCAGCTGCTGCTGCTGCGGGTGTGGTGACGGATCGGTGCAGCAGCGAAGAACTGCCCCCCCCATTCCGTTGCTCTTGAGTTTGGAGCACAACGTGGTGATGTCAAAATTATCGTAGAATCTGGTTTTTCGTAACATCAACGATTGACATCAGAAAGTATTTTAGTTAGAGTGGAAATTAAATTTTATCCATTATTACACGTAGTCAGTGTTTTATTAATTCTGGCGTTGTGTATGGTCTGCAACTATTCATCTGTATTATAATGTATGGGTATTAAACGGAACTTTTTGCGCCGGGAACCGCTATGGCACCGTACGCGGCTCGGTGGGCGCACTTCCGTTCCATGTTGGCGCGGTGGCAAGCAAGCGAGGCGACACCAGCGACGACGACGACGATGACGACGACGATGACGACGACGATGCCCTGTGGACCGTCGCAGGCGAAGCACAACGCCACCGCGGCCACTGCCACAGCCACCACTGCCCTCGTCTCTTCTGTCTATTGGCGATCAGGTATGCGATGACGCTGCTGGGGTCTACGTGTATGAGAGGGCTATAGACGCACGCCGTCAGGTTGGCACCGAGGGGGTCATTGAATGAACTGCTATGGAAATGTAAGCTCATGTGTATACACTATACATGCATATAGTATACATTTACACTTTTTTGAAGTTTTTTTGTGCACATTTAGTCATGTTTGTTTGTACGTTCTTATGCTATGCACTAATGCATTCGTGCATGCATACTTGCTTGCATACAGAATATGTACAAATGCTTGTATACACGTAAAATGATATGCGTACACAAGTATACGTACGTGCAATGTATACACAAATAATGTAAAAAAAATACATCAATGCACTGCTGCACGCTGACATACATACCTACCTACACGATACACTTGTACATGTACATCTATGTATAATATATTTTATATACAATTACACACTTGTGCATGCGCCATGACATAGGCCTACACAATAATTGCAGACGTCATTCATTATTCCTTATAATATTTTATATATGCTTAAAGCGATCTATTTAGTTCAGCCTGAATCGCTGTAAAATAGTAGTATAGTAAGTATACAAACAATGCAAGTGATAGTGATACGTATAGAACAAGGCAATTATAAAGTGACTATTGTCTTCCCTCCCTCATCATAACAACCGTTCGTCACTAACCTCTCGTCTCCATCATCATCATCATACCAGACGAATTGTAATACTATTCTACAAGGACTTTTGCAATCATCTCTCGTTGATTACTCTCTCCTATCGACCAAGTCTTGTGAGACTACGTTGCCGTCTTGAAGAATAACGTATACAACTATACATGCATATTGCCTCGAGCCGTAATACAAGCTTTGCGTGAGAACTGTTGATTAAGAGTTGCACGGCTAGTAAACGAACTGCCAGCGTTGCAGACACACTACTATATTAGTTGGTCAACGTGAGCTATATAATTTGACACGCATGCGTGCAAACAATCAACAAAATTAATGTCTGATTAGATACACATGCGGAGAGGATGCGAGGAGATGTACACATATAAAGTGCAAAAGGACAACTAAACTGCTTCCTCTGTATGTATGTATGTAGGCCTATCAATGTATACGTGTGCATATGTGTGTGTGTGTATGATATGTGTGTATGCGTTTGTTTGTATGTATGTATGTATGTATGTATGTATGTATGTAGGCCTATCAATGTATACGTGTGCATATGTGTGTGTGTATGATATGTGTGTATGCGTTTGTTTGTATGTATGTATGTATGTAGGCCTATCAATGTATACGTGTGCATATGTGTGTGTGTGTGTATGATATGTGTGTATGCGTTTGTTTGTATGTATGTATGTATGTATGTAGGCCTATCAATGTATACGTGTGCATATGTGTGTGTGTATGATATGTGTGTATGCGTTTGTTTGTATGTATGTATGTATGTAGGCCTATCAATGTATACGTGTGCATATGTGTGTGTGTGTGTATGATATGTGTGTATGCGTTTGTTTGTATGTATGTATGTATGTATGTAGGCCTATCAATGTATACGTGTGCATATGTGTGTGTGTATGATATGTGTGTATGCGTTTGTTTGTATGTATGTATGTATGTAGGCCTATCAATGTATACGTGTGCATATGTGTGTGTGTGTGTATGATATGTGTGTATGCGTTTGTTTGTATGTATGTATGTATGTATGTATGTATGTATGTATGTATGTATGTATGTATGTATGTATGTATGTTGCATGTGTGTGTATGTATGTATGTGTGCGTACGTGCGTGCGTACGTACGTATGTATATGCACGTATACGTACGAACGGACGTATGGGTGTATATGTGCGTGTATGTATGTATGTATGTATGTATGCATATATGTATGTATATGTGCATGTATGTGTGTATGTATATATATATGTATGTATATATGTATGTATGTATATATGTATGCATAGAAATACATGTATGCATACACACATTTGTCCGTCCGTACGTACGACCAAACATACATACACAGTATGTATAGTGACCAACATTTTGAGTGTCTCACTATTATAAATCTTTGGACTTGGACTGTACTGCACATGCATACGGCATCACTTGAAACGTCGACCATGTATTGATTGGTTGGTGTATCTCCCAATAATAATATTAGACACATGATGTTGCAGAAGAGTATTGCATGCCGAGAAGTGTCTCATTAGATCTCATTTGATTATAGATCATTGAGATCGGATCGTCGTCGTTGCTTGGTCTTACATCAGCCTCTCATGCAGTCTGCAGTCGAAACTTTGTCATGTAGAGAGCCGCCGTAACTGAAGTATCAAAGGCTATATATATATATATGTGTGTGTGTGTGTGTGTGTGTTTGTGTGTGTGTGTGCGTGGTGTATAGCTTTGAAATGATAAATGATATCAAGTGAATGAACTGTCGTGTAGTATTTGATGTAGATAATAATATTATGTAGATGTCCTGCCCTCCTCGTCTTAGCTTTATTGAGCTATTGTTGACCAGAGGGTCTTGTAAGAGAGAAAAAACGCTAGCAAACAGAAGGAGTGAGATAGGCAAAGAGAGCAAGATATAGAGAGGGAAATGAACAGTCAGGCAGGGAGATGGAGAGGGACGAAGAGAGAGAGAGAGAGCGAGAGAGAGAGAGAGAGAGAGAGAGAGAGAGAGAGAGAGAGAGAGAGAGAGAGAGAGAGAGGGTCGTACACAGAGAGAAAGTCAGGAACAGAGAAACTGATAGACCAAGCCAGACCAGAGATATTTGGATAGAATCAGACAGACCATGCAGTAAGGCATGCAGAGAGAGTGATGGTGACAGACAGACACAGTGAGACATAGACAGAGGCAGGCCGAGACAGAGATGAAAATAGAAACATATAAGGGCTGCAGCAAGACATAGACAGAGGTATACTTATTATAGGCAGAGATGGAGACAGAAGCAAGGACCCTTGCAGTAAGACAGAGGCATAATTATAGGGAGAGAAAGAGAGACATATAGAGAGCGAAAGAAACATCTTCAAATATTATATGACAAATCGTAAACGCTCGTAAATTTTACGGCCTGATTAATAAAGTTTACAACGGACTCTTTTAACCTGGACCCGGTCGTCTATATAATGCTACATGTTTGGGTGTGGATCCACTCTGTGAGTTGGCGTCTGCACATTAAGTATTTTTAAGGGCCGTCCAAGTGTCTCTCTTGAAGGCGCCGAAAAGATGTTGAAGTTTATGAAGGACTGGTTGACCTGCTCTGAAGTGGCGCCTGCCATTTGGAAAATACCTGTGTATAGTGAACGCACGCAAACACGTAAAACACCAAACGGAGTTTCGTATACGCAGTGCATTGCTGTTGTCTTACAGTTCGTCTAATTGGATGGTGGTGTGGATGTGCGTGAGGGTTTGGTAATTGTAGTTATGCTAATTGTTATTGTAATGTTCGTGTTACAGTGTTCAACAGCCTTTAGAACACACACACACACACACACACACACACACACACACACACACACACACACACAGTTTTAAAAATATCCTATTATAATGAGTGACGACACAGTGCTATATTATGTTCATGACCGGAAATGGTCTCTAGTCCCCAGACTATCTATCAAAGAGTCATTCGCATCTTACAATTAGTATTGTTGCGCACTTATTATGCGGCGCTATATAATGACCAAACACGAAATGACTACAGCGTTGAGCAATGTTGTGAGTGAATGACTTTCTCATGGTATACATGGAGACAGTAAACGTCTCAAAGGATGCAATGGAGAGTGGAACCCGTGCTTTTCGCGTTACCAGTCAGGCGCTCTAACCGGTCGGTCGCCGCTTCCCACTGCAGTTGCAATGGGTGCCATTCTGTCGATCCGGCGACTCTGTTGCGCTGGTTTGGAATAACAACTTTAGCGCATAATATATGACACAGTAGACCTACCTATATATGTATACTAATCCAAATAGAAATGCGCATTAAAGTCACAGAGAATATAGGATGATTGCATTGATCGCATAAGCGCTCATGAATAAGTTGGTGCCCTTCACTTAGCTTCAGAATAACTTAGTGCCGTTGAAATGACGACATTACGATTACAAGGCAACTACTATATTATAGTAAACGGTGTGTTATTCCGTCCAGTTGCGTTTGAGTTGGTCGGAAGCTGCTTGTGGAATTCTTATAGCAGGACTCGGATGGGAAGTTCACCTGCGCATCTTCGCTGCTAATGAAGACATTTCTCTTTTCATGGGTCTTTCATGTTGAGAGCGCTTCTGAATTGCTCTCAGGCTGTGATAAGCGCCTTGCATAATATTATGTTCTTTTTTGATCAGATTGCTGCACAGCTTACTTACTATCTCCTTGCATCGCTCCGCTTGGAGCTATAGCTGCAAGTATGGATGAGACTTGTGCTTAAGCCTCAATGTTGCTTCTTGCTGTTTCACGACACTGCCATAGCAAAGATGATTAGTGTCGCCCTCCTCCTTTATCCAGGCTTGGGACTGGCACTGGCAGAGTGAAACCAGTGGCGGAGTTGTGCTGTTGGTGATAGACCTATTTAAGCTCTCGTCCACTCAGTGTTGCATCGCTGAAGGCATGACACTGACTCCCAATGTTTGTTTGTTTATCTGTTGCTTTCTTTAGCTCATCAAAACTATAGCTCAAGTAATTTGTCATTGGCTTTCAAACATCTTCATATCTATGATCTGCTGTGAATACCTGGTTACTGACAGATTCTCATTTCTGTGTGACATGTGCGCATTAGAAATTTACATCATGATACTATACTGCTACTGCTCCTGCTGCTGCTGCTGCTGCTACTGCTCCTGCTGCTGCTGCTGCTACTGCTCCTGCTGCTGCTGCTGCTACTGCTCCTGCTGCTGCTGCTGCCGCTACTACTACTACTACTACTACTACTACTACTACTACTACTACTGCTACTGCTACTGCTACTGCTACTGCTGCTGCTGCTGCTGCTGCTGCTGCTGCTGCTGCTACTACTACTACTACTACTACTACTAATAATAATAATAATAATTATAATAATTATTATTATTATAATAATAGTAATAGCAATAGCATTAGTAATACTAATAGTAGTAGTAATAGAGGAAGACGGTTTCAGGTTTCGTGATGACAGCGAAGAATATGCTTGTGAGCGAAGGGTTTCATTTCTAAGGCAATTTGCTCTGCGATAAGAATACTTGGTGGACCATTATTTCGTAGAAGTATCCTTGAAAGGCTTATATAATTACAGGCTATACTTTGTAGACCGTAATTATACTGGAGAGCTATCCCGTTGAAGCCCTATACTTGCAGGGCAAGCCTATTATACTTTACTGACCTTTACTTGGTAAGCATATATCGGACATCCTTACTTGAAATTACATTATGATACATATATAATGCATTATATGATATAGATCTATGTATATATAATTTATGTGTATTATAGTATATCGAGATTTGTTCGGGTTGCGTATATATACATATGAGTCATAGACTAAAGTGTTGATCTGGTTCTATCTGCGACGTCTGGTCTTGATGACTCACTTTCGTAGACCGACTTCTTTTTTTCTTATTATTCGAGGTTCTATGCTGATGGATTTCGTTTCTATTCGCTTATATCTCATATCTTATGGTCGTATACAGTGTTGGCTAACAAATCATCCGCAGGTCTATCAATCCATCCATTAACTTATCTGCGCATCATCCATCCATCCATCCATCCATCCATCCATCTATATATAATGTACGAATGTAATGTACGAATGTATTAGAATCTATATCCATTCGTCCATTATACCATCTACTCATCGCTCCATCTATCAATATATTCTCAATATATTATCCAACATTACCTCCAACTATCCATCCACACATTCCTTCACCAGCTTACCCATCTATTTATCCATCACTCCCACTATTCATACATCATTGTTCCAAACATATACGCCAGAACCATCCATTTTGTGCCCGCTCCCTCCCTCCCTCAGTTTCTCTATTTCTTTTTTCATTCATCCTCCAATCCATCCAATTCTCTATTCATTATATCAGCTGTATACATCCATTTATCCATCCATCCATCCATCCATCCATCCATCCATCCATCCATCCATTCATCCACCGACCCATCTATTCACTCAACTATTCCTCCCTCCCTCCATGTATTCATCCATTAATCCATCCATACCTCTGCATATCCATTTCTCTCCAATCACCTTCACCATCGTAATTCATCCTTTCCACAGCTTGACCGTCTTGACATCCGCGCGAGGCTTGACCGACCGACCGACCGACCACGCTGCATGATTATATATGGTTTGACGTGTAAATCAAGTGGTTATATATATATGAGTGCCCGAATTATTTAGTACGGTACTTTAATGTACTTAGTGCAACAGTGTGCTTATATAGTAACACGGTACATGTGCTTGGTAGGCTATGTTTCCATGGGTGCATGGGTCTACGATCATAGACTTCATCTCCATTCTAGTTCCATTCACCATCATTACCAATCACACACGATCACCTAATTCATCAGGCTCCTCTCTCCATCACACATCGGACTTTTCATTCGAAATTGAAGTCACACCTCTTCAAGAACTCTTACCCTATCTCATCTGATCATCCACCTTTCAATACCCGACCCAGACGACAGTCACGACAACCGTCTTAGTGGCTGTTCCGACCTTATGATCATCTGACAACACTCGGACTTCCTTTTACCTATCCTCTTACGGGAAACCATTTTGACTGAACGCAGTGCTCGTGAATAAGCTGGTGCCCCGCGCTTGGCTTTCGAGTGGCGCTCTAGGAGTTTTTAAGTTACGACTATGTCACGATTACGATAGAGCGATTACAATGGATAGATTACAATGGATGGACTACAATAGATGGATTACAATGGATGGATTACAATGGATGGATTACAATGGATGGAATACAATGGATGGATCCAGAGTTTTGCGGCATCCAGCGTATCTATGGTAACAAAAAATTTGCTTGTCATAATTGTTATTATTACAGATCGAACACAAGACAGGTGTAGCGTTTTGCCGTTTACCTTCTGTTCGCCGTTTTACTAGCCTGGTTCATGTGGGTACCAAATCGTAATGGTATCTAGATCCTAATGGTAATTGCACATTGTTATATCACCACTTCAACAGTGATTCAACGTAGCCGCTCCCGATCTAGCACAATGAAACCCCGATCGTAATCGCAATCTCTAAATTATTTCTAAAGCACCACTCGAAACTCAAGCGCAGGGCACCAACTTCTTCACGAGCGCAGCTGTCTTTTTGACGATCGAACAAAATGGTCTTCAAGCGTCTGCGGAAAGAGAAGAAGCGAGATTCATTGTAATTATAATTATTGGAGATAATATTCAGGCAGCAACTGTTCAATGTTTCTTGCTGCAGAGGGAATCTGTGGTTTTGCTGCTGTAGAGAAGAACTGACAAAACACTTGAAAACAGAGAAGCCATATAATAGAGCTGCAGCAGGTCTTCGTATTCGGTTCGTTTATGTAGCGCCAAACAATATTCAGGGAAACCTCATAGATGATATTATATGGCAGAGAATCAGCGCTTGATCGCCTCTTCACTCTGTCCACGTGGTACTGTTGCTAGTACTTAGTAGACTCGGTATTTCTGAGTATGCTCCGTTCGTTACTAGTTACATGATGATGTTCAACGACGACGACGACGTGTGATGACAAAGACAATAATGATAATGATAATAACGTCGCAGGTCCTCCTTTAGTATCGTGTCTTTGGACTGGAATTGCCAGAGTTTGTTATGTATACAGTGATGAAGTTAGTTTGATCATATCTGCATGCCGTTCTAGTAGGAAGAAGAGGAGAAGGAAGAGGAAGGAGAGGGAGAATAGGAAGGGGAAGAGGAAGAGGGAGAGTGAGAATAAGAAGCGGAGGAGGAGGAGGAGGGAAAGGAAGAATGGGAAGGAGAAGGAGGAGGAGGGAGAGGAAGAATGGGAAGGAGAAGGAGGAGGAGGGAGAGGGAGAAAAGGACGAGGTGCAGGAGGAGAGAGAGGGAGAATAAGAAGAGGAGGAAGAGAGAGAGGAAGAATGGGAAGAGGAGAAGGAGGGGGAGGGAGAATAAGATGAGTAGGGGAGAGAGGAGAGGAGAAGAGGAAGAGGAGGAGAAAGAGAATTACACGGAGGAAGAGGAGGAGGAATAAAAGAGCAGCCCCTTCAGTTAGGACTGACGCAGCCATGTGTATGAAGCATTAGCGACCTTATCTTCTCAGCATCGGCATATAATATGACGGCAGGTGGACAATCCTCTCGTTCACCATTCCACACTCACACGGACACTGTACGACCTATGCACCCATTCACAGCTGTGTTGGCTACTGGCTGTAGTATTATAGGGGGCGCCACAGTTGATAGAAATACATGCTGCACGTCTGATGGTTCTATTGACTCTCGGCCGAAGAGAATTGATCGCGTTAGTGAAATTGCGCAGTTCTGCCACCGTCGCTCCCTCACCCCCCCCCCCCCGCCCCCACCCACTCTCACCCCACCCCCACCCCACCAACTCGACGATCATTACGGGCATGCGTCGTTGGAATCCCAGCGGATCTGCGGCTTGACTTTGATCCAACGCTGCTGACCGATTGATCTCTGTGGCTGTAGATAAGAGTGAATGCAGCAGCGCCAATCATAATAGATTTGATTTAGATTAGGCGGTCTGTGTAGATTGGATGTGGATTAGAGTTGACAGATTTGGTCGGACGAGAATGCGTGGATAGGATCGGATTGAATAGGAAAGGGATTTGTGGAATTGAATGTGATAGCATTTGATGGGATCACATTGAATGTGACTTGATGCATCGTGATATTATAGGATAGCATGTTTTGGAATAGAATTATTTTTATTTTTATTTGGTGAAGTGAGATTGAATCGAGTTGTGCTTGAAAAAACTACAGTGATGATTATTATTATGATGACGATGGTGGTGGTGGTGGTGTTGATGATGATGATGATGATGATGATGGTAGTGGTGGTGGTGGTGATGATGATGATGATGATGATGATGATGATGATGATGATGATGATGGTGGTGGTGGTGGTGGTGATGATGATGATGATGATGATGATGATGATGATGATGATGATGATGATGGTGATGATGGTGATGATGGTGGTGGTGATGGTGGTGGTGGTCGTGGTGGTCGTGGTGGTCGTGGTGATGGTGATGAATCCTGATGATGATTGTGATGATGACGACGACGTTGATGATGGCGATGATTATAATGAGCACTATACCCATCGCCGGATATAATAGTCTGAGACACCTGATGGATAAAAAAAGACATCGGGTAAAGGAAGAAAACAATATAGATCATTGTGAAGACGATTAATTTTGCAGAATATAGTCGCAGCTACATAATATTATCCTTAGCGTATTTATTTGTGCCATTTTATACACCTCCAAAACGCTGGTATGTCATGCAATATAATTTATATAGACTCCATTGATGACTTGTTCAACCAGTAACTTCAAGGCAGAACCCTAGTGTGCAGTTGAATCGAATGAGTTGAAAAAGTTAATGACACTCATATAATTATTGTGTAAAAAGGAAAGTATGATAATTAGGATCAGGTGGAATATATATACGATATGATCGAATTAGGCTTAGTTTGTGTGGCTTCAGCTTGCAATGGGTAGGATTAGATATGATATATTATGATATACTACTTTTATTTCATGTGGTATCCATCTTGTCAAAGTTCCGTTGTCATAATGTGCACTTTCGTATATCCAGTCTGACACACATACTAAAGTCTTATGCTATCCAGTTACAACTAAGAGCTGTTGTGTATCACATTGTACAAAAGAATTTCTTATAATATCATATGGTGTATGATTGGATAGAATATGATAAGATACAATATGGTAGATAATGATAGGATAGAATAGAATAGGATAGGATATATTAGGATAGAATCGGGTGGAATATGATAGGATAGTATGGGATAGGATGGGAGTGGGATGAGGTAAGATAGAGCGGATGAGATAGAATAGGATATATAGGATATATGATAGGATGGAATCAGATTAGGGTTGTTTTGTTTTGGATATGATAGTAGGCCTATATATTTAAGGTGATAGGATAGAAATGAGTTGTTGGGTTTCTAATGGTTCTGCCAGCTTGCAGCAGTTGCTGGTTGAAATTGGATTTTATAATAGAGACAAATTCAGAGTGGACAATAGATCCACTGTGTATATGTTCCATTGTATACGGATATGGATATTTGTATAGCGCCATGTGTAAGTTACGGTTATATTGGATTGGAGAGTAGATTGGATCCGATTATGCGAATGATTTCGTGTTCGTTCGGCAGATACGTCGGATGGGGGAGAGAGGGAGGAGGGGAGGAGGGATGGGGGTGGAATGAGGGGAGGGATGGGGTGGATAAGTGAGGTCCAATGGCCAATAAGATCTAAGCAAACAGCCGGGCATGATACAGTAGGCTTACACAGCCAAACAGACGACCAGTTATTCTTCATCGCTCTATTCTCAGTTGACTTGTTTGCCTAATAGTAAAGTCGTCTGTCTGTCTGTCTGTGTGTCTCTCTGCGTGTACCTATCTCTGTCTGTCTGCGTATCTCTGCCTGCCTCTCTCTCTCACTCTGTCTTTGCTCCATTCGGTCTTCTATAGCTTTATGGCTCAACGCTGCCTTCTGCATGGGCTGTTACAAACTGTGTCTTGCACGACCTGTCAGTGTGTGTGCGTTCGTGTGTGTTCGTGTGTGTGTGTGTGTGTGTGTGTGTGTGTTCGCGTGTGTGCGTGTGTTTGTCTCTGTCTGTGTGTGTGTACCGATACCTTTCTTTTTACGTCCATTTGTATGTGTCTGTGTGTTCGTATTGTCTGTCTGTGTCTGTCTGTCTGTCAATTTTTCTGTCAGTTATTCTGCCTGTCTCACTTCCCCTGGTGTTGCTTTCTCTCTGTGGCTTCTGCTTGTTGGTGTTTGCGTGCGTGTGTGTGCGTGTGTGCAGTGTCTGATTCTGTGTGCCTCTCTCTCCATGTATTTCTTCCTCTCAGTATATCTCGGTGTACATCTGATCTATTCACTCTCCATTCTTCTTTCCTTCTTTTCAATGCTTGGTCTGTTCCTTCGTCATTCTATCATAACTTACAATTAGTTTGTTGATACTTTATTTATTTATAAGCTATCGTCGCTTAACCTGTAATAATGAAAATGACGAAGACGATGACGATGATGGTGATTGCATTGGCAATAATTTGTAAATAATGACAATAGTGATAGCAGACATAGCAGTAGTAGCAGTGGTAATAGTAATAGTAGTAGCAGTGGTAGTAGTTATAGTAGTAGAAGTGGTTGTATAATAATAAGAATGAACCGTGAACCAGCAGACAAGAGAGACACACACAGACACACAGACAGTCAAACAGAATAGAGACACACATACAGACAGTTAGACAGACACATATACACAGATATGAACAGATATACACATACAGTCACACAAACAAACAGACAGACATAGAGCTGCTGTTACTGACGAGAGTCGAGTTTCTCGATTCGCCATAATTTCTCTCTTTGCTTCTCTTCGATGACGTCGCTGTGCAACAAGATACAGCATCCTGTAGAATGATTATGCATCCATTAGATTACTTGGCTTCTCATCTTCACTGGCTTCCCATCCGTCGTCCGTCGTCCCTATGTGGCGTTCTGTGTCGACCGACCGACCCAGCTGCTCCTCCTTCCCCCCTGCTGCACCCCTCAGACGACCGACCGACCGACCGACCGAGCGCTGATGGGGATTACAGAACGGTTATTGTTTCAAATCGGAGTAGGCGCTTGGTGGTGCCATATCCAGTCGATGCCTCAAGTGATTTTGTGGAGAGAGAGGTAAGTAAGCAAGTAAGCAAGTAAATAAGTAAGTCAGCGATAAAGTGAGTTAGTGTGTGAGTTAGTATGTGAGCTAGTGTGTGAGTTAGTGTGTGAGTGAGTGAGTTAGTGTGTGAGCGAGTAAGAATGTAAGTAAGACAGCTACAGTGTTTTAAATTAGACCCCCTGTTTGGGGAGGGGTCCGGTTTCTGGGGGCGAGCGTTTTGGGCGGGCGCTATCCGCTGGGCCCAGTTACAGACGACACCCATTTTCAACAACGGTTTGAAATCGGTTTAGAGCAATAATTTTAAAGAATTCAGACGTTATTTACAATATGTGATGATAGCGTTGAGAAAAATGTGAGATGAAACATACGACTCGTAAGTTTTGACCTGAGCGACATCAAAGAAGAGAGACAACATAATATGTATAAACTATGTATATATTACGGAGAACAGAGCAGGGAATTGTTGGCTAGTGCTGCACCTGTTCCCGGTAGCTTCGGGCATTGGAAAATCACACGGCTCGGAAAGGGCGTGTCTCCAGATAAAACTTAAAGGCTTGCATGCATCTTGTCTCCTGTGGGCCGTGGCCGATAGGGAAGCACTTTCGTAACAGTGTATCACAGAGTGGCGCTATACAAATGTCTACTGGACGCAGTCGTCGTTCTGATAGAGTTGGGTTGGTAACTGTAATATTATTGTAAGAGAACTTTTGTAATAATATTGCTGTGCCTGCCAGCGTCGGATTCGCATTGCAATGCTGCAGTGGTTTTATGTGTTCTGTGTATAGGCTATGTTTGTATGCACTATATATATATATATATATATATATATATATATATGTATATATATATATATAATGTATGTATGACATTTTACATATGTATTTGTGTGCATGTACGTATGTTGGTATGTGTGTATGCACATGTATGTTTGTATTGCATGTGCATGTATTTTGAATGCGTGTACAATGTATGCTGGTATCATGTATGCACGCATCTGGACTTTATAAAAAATCACTTTTAATTTGGAACTCTTCACAGACAGCAGTTCTACTACCACTTGCACCGTTGTCTGCAGGGTTTGATAATTATTGTTATGATTTGAAGACTTAACTTTCTCTTGAGTTGAAAAGTGTGGTATGATCTGTATCGTGAAGGTGGTACTAATACCACTTGAATTGCTATCTGCATTGTACGATACGATGACAAGATGGTGACATGACCTGAATGTGGTACTTCCATTTGAATTGCTCACTGAACGATTATGATGTCACCAGAATACATGGCATTACCACATGGATTGTTCTTCGCAATAATTCGCTGCGGTCTACACATTCTGCCGTGAAGTTCGTTTTGTTGAACTGTGGTCTGACCTCTGATCTTCGTGGTCGTCGGTGTTGCCTTTCATTTGATGTTTGAAAGCAGAAAGATTGGTTTGCAGCCGTGCCTTGATCGACCATAGTATCGCTGCTATAGGTAGACTCTAGGCCAGAGTTCGGTCTGTGGCCTCCATTTCTCCCATGGACCAAGTTCAAAAGTCGATGTATAAGCGGTGACAACACATTGCACAATACAAACGGTTAATACGGGCGATGGTACGCCACTTTTAGATCATATACTCGAGTTATATATAAATATAAGGGACCGGTAGTATTGTAATTAACTCATGGTAAAACTGTCCTCATCACGAAAATTGTCACTTTCTGCCGTCATCATGTTATCAGCGGCCGGTTGTATTGAAGACATTTTTGACTGCATTGGTGAGGACAGTATACTCTATTGGTATTGCCAGTGGCCTTTCATGATGAGGACAGTGTTGTCTGGCTCCTGTTATGAGGCCAGTACCAGTTGCCTTTCATGATGAGGACAGTGTTGTCTGGCTCCTGTTATGAGGCCAGTACCAGTGGCCTTTCATGATGAGGACGGTGTTTTCTGGCTGGTGTGATGACGCCAGTACCAGTGGCCTCTCATGAGGACAGTGTTTTCTGACTTGTGTGATGACGCCAGTACCAGTGGCCTTTCATGATGAGGACAGTGTTTTCTGGCTCCTGTTATGAGGCCAGTACCAGTGGCTTTTCATGATGAGCAGTGTTTTCTGGCTTCAGTTATGAGGCCACTGGTATGAGGCCACCACCAGTGGCCTCTCATGAGGACAGTGTTTTCTGGCTGGTGTGATGACGCCAGTACCAGTGGCCTCTCATGAGGACAGTGTTTTCTGGCTTCAGTTATGAGGCCACCACCAGTGGCCTTTCATGCTGAGGACAGTGTTTTCTGGCTGCTGTTATGAGGCCACTGGTATGAGGCCACCACCAGTGGCCTTTCATGATGAGGACAGTGTTTTCTGGCTGGTGTGATGACGCCAGTACCAGTGGCCTCTCATTATGAGGACAGTGCTTTCTGGCTGGTATGATGACGCCAGTACCAGTGGCCTCTCATGCTGAGGACAGTGTTTTATGGTTGGTGTGATGACGCCAGTACCAGTGGCCTTTCATGCTGAGGACAGTGTTTACTTGAGTGCAGGCCTCGCTGCCGTCAGTCCTTGAACCGTGCTCCCGTTGACTTCTGGTCTTATATGTTATTGACTCTCTCTGTCTCTCTGTCTCGCTGTCTGTCTCTCTTTCTGTCTCTGTCTCTGTCTCTCTCTCTTTGTCTGCTCCTTGCGACTCTGATCGCGTTGCGTCAACCAACAACTTAAACTCTGGACTCTGGCTTCGTCGTCGTCGTCGTAGCAAAGACTTTTTCACGCATGTTGTAATAATATTATATCGTATGCGTCGTATACGAGCGAACGGCTCTGTGCGTACACGAAGATAAACAAGGCGGTACACACTGCATGCAGTGGCGTACAGAACGATACTCGGCCTATCGACCAAAGGCCGTCCGGTCCCGCACGGTCGCAAAACACACACACACACACACACACACACACACACACACACACACACACACACACACACACACACACACACACTATCCGCACGTGGCTGATGTGTGCGGTTGAACGTGTGAGCGTGTGTGTTCACTTGCTTGCGTGAACGTATGAATAGAATAGAATGGCTGTTTAGAATAGAATGGGGTAGAATAGAATAACTGTTTAGAATAAAATAGAATAACTGCCTGCAATAGAATAGGTTAGAATGGAATAGCTGTTTAGAATATATTAGAATAGCTGGTTAGAAAAGGATAGAATAGAATAGCTGTTTAGAATAGAATAGAAAATCAGTGTAGAATAGGATAGGGTACAATAACCGCTTAATAGAATCATGCATGGCCCTGAATTATTCTAGAATAGACTCTAGAGTAGGATAGAAGAGACTAATTAAGTCAACCATGGCAATTGGAGACCGCATTTTGGATTACACGAAAGTTTTAATAATAATGATATAGCCTACTTGCGTCCAAATGTACTTAAGTTGACCAAGGAGTTACGATACAGTGTTCAGCATTATTGTATCTGGGTTGGTCTTATTTCGGCAGCCTCAAACTTGTTGTTTAAAGCTTATAAATCATTCGAATTATAAAGATTTTCTGCTGAGGGTATTTCTCGGGGCACAAAACATGTCTGATATGTTGTGCGTGTGTGCGCGCGTGTGTTTGTGTATGGGAGTGTGTGTTAGTAGGTCTGTGTGCCTGTGTGTAAATAACATGGTATGTTCCGCACATGCGTGTTTTGGGCATGCATTCGTAGGCTAATTAAGTGAATTTAGGCCTACAGATTATAATTATGCAAGTATAGGTTTATCATAAATTATGTTTTAATGCGCGCTTCCAACCAACCAGTATAGATCATATTGATGCGTTATACAATACGTACGGTATACATTGCTGCTTAGCGCGTGCATGTAGATGGAGAGATTATAATTATAGGGTGATTGAGTCTCCCGACAGACAGACAGACAGACAGAGAATGTTAGTCATCCAAATTATGCAAAAGACAGACACTCTGAGGCAGACACTCTGAGTTTTGCAAGACTTGAAAATGCTCATTTCTATACCGCCATCATCCGCACAAGTCCCCCCATGCATCATCCTGCGTCATCTCCAGCCTGTCACGTCACCATGCAGCTATTTAGCCACCTCCAGAGCCATCCATAGCCATAGATGCAGTGAACCAGTCAGCATACCTATAGTCAGTGTTGCCATTGAGGTTTCCAAAATAAGCCCAGATTTTCTTCTGAAAAACTCCAGAAAAACCCAGACTATTTATAGAAGCCATTTTTGATCCTTTATAGACTAATATACAATTCTTCCAATTATGCTGAATTTTCGCTTGTTCGAATGAGTGTTAACAAAATATTCGTCAAATGAGTCCAATCAAATGTAGTTACAACTTTGAAAAAAATGTAAGTTGTCAAAGTTGTCAGAGACTTGGGGAATCAATATCGACAATAAGCTGAATCGATGTCGTGTGCGCATGCGCAGCGGGACGGTCGAACCACGAACCTACAAGAATTGTAAACACGTTTTAAACCACCTGACATTAATTAATACTCGGCAGCAACTAGACAACTCCCAAGAGGATTGACTTGACCTAAATACATGTTTGAGATGTCGATACAGCTTTACAAAGAAGAGATCAGTGATCTGACCCATATTGGGATGTCAAAACAGCCTATTTCTGCGCATAGGTATTCTTCTGCGTCACCAGGATGAATAATTATTCGTGAGCTGACAACGTGAGATCTTGATTGCGATGATTCAAAGTAAAATTAGTGGAACAAGAATTTTGCTGCACAAGCAGTTTACATTGAATTTCACAGAATATTCGTGCATTCATGTGTTGAAATACAAATGGTCGTCTAACTAAAATAAACCCAGTTTTGCCCGAAAAACCAAGAAACCCAGACGAAGGCAAAAAACCAGATCTAGTGGAAAAAACAGCTGTGGCATCACTGCTACCGATCCATCATCCAACTAGCCATCTAGTCATGCCGACTGGAGCCAGCCAGCCATGCAGTGAAAAAAATTAACCAATGAATAAACCATGCACCACACATGATTCAAGGTCCATCCTAACCACCTGCAAAGCCATCATGCATGAATGCATGTGCATAACCATTTATACGATCAACTACTCATTCCTGCATCCACCCAACCAAACCACCTGCAGCTACATGCATAATTCTCAACTATATCCATCCGCTAAACCTTCCAACTTGCCATCCGTGCAGCAGACATTCAGTGCTATCGATAAGTCGCTCATGCAATCAGTGATAATAATAATAATTATACACACGACTCCGTCATCTCTATAGACACCCAGTCATCCGTGCAGCCCCAAGCCTTTCATGCAGCCATCGCATATGCAGGCTACCCATCCATTTGGCCATCCCATCAATGCAGCCATCCATAAAATTATAGCCAGTCAATCAGCTAGCCAATCAATCAGCCAGTCAATCAATCAGCCAGTCAATCAATCAATCAGCCAGCCAGTCAAATCAATCAGCCCGCCAGTCAATCAATCAATTAGCCACCCAGTCAATCAATCAGCCAGTCAATCAGCCAGCCAATCAATCAGCCAGCCAGTCAAATCAATCAACCAATCAATCAGCCCGTCAATCAATCAGCCAGTCAGTCAATCAGCCAGTCAATCAGCCAGTCAATCAATCAATCAGCCAGTCAATCAATCAGCCAGCCGATAAATCAATCAGCCAATCAATCAGCCAGCCAGTTAAATCAATCAACCAATCAATCAATTAGCCCGTCAATCAATCAGCCAGTCAGTCAATCAGCCAGTCAATCAGCCAGTCAATCAATCAGCCAATCAATCAGTCAATCAATCAGCCAGTCAATCAATCAGCCAGTCAATCAATCAGTCATCCGTGCAGCCAATCAATCAATCAGCCAGTCAATCAACCAATCAATCAATTAGCCCGTCAATCAATCAGCCAATCAATCAGCCAGCCAATCAATCAGTCAATCAGTCAATCAATCAGCCAGTCAATCAATCAATCAGCCAGTCAATCAATCAGCCATTCAATCAGCCAGTCAATCAATCAGCCAATCAATCAGCCAGTCAATCAATCAGCCAATCAATCAGCCAGTCAATCAATCAGCCAGTCAATCAATCAGCCAATCAATCAGCCAGCCAGTCCTCCCCACAAGCAGCAACAGCAGCGCACGATCACTGCCGTTCGTTCAGACACTGTCCACCAATAAACTAAAGACGTTTGTATGATTGTACTATGACGAGTAGTCGCAAGTGTCGTCGATCTCTGTCATTATCGTCGTTGCTTTCATTTCCAGCGACAGACAGCCACTAAGTACCCACCCGCCCCTCAGCCGACCCACCGACCGACCGACCCGCTTCCCCCGTCAACGACCCACCGACCGAAGCGAGCGATCAGCGCCACCTCCTCCCCCTCCGTCCTACCCTAATGACCCTGCGACTACTGTAGTAGCCTACGGTCGGCGATTGATACAAAGTAGCAAATGGAAAAGATAATTGTATCTACCTGTACGTTTCCGCGTTGTATTACACACGTGCCGATGATACAGCGTGTGTCGAAAAAAGCGAAGGGTATAAGATGGATATTTTTGTAATCACGAACTACTCGTTAATGTATTAATGTAGGGAAGTTGAAATGGATTTAATCATGCACATTATGCGTAATTTTATTTGAATGACTGACGTAAGTTTTTAAAATGAGTTCTTACATTAGCAGAATATTTTTTTACATTCACGCGGCGAAATGTAATTATAAAGATTTATCAATAATTATAATCACACCGAGGCATTTTTTCAACTCAAAGCTGCTTTTCTTTGCACGTGGACTTGTTATAGCGCCCCTTCAAGTTCCCTACTCAGAGGCGCTCCCGACTACAGAGCGGACACTGCATCGGAGTTTCAAGCCAAAGCGCTGAGCAATTGCGAGTGAAGGACTTGCACAAAATCCCTACGCTGCAACTTGAGGTGGATTCGAACCTGCAACCCTTCGGCTGCAAGGCGACGAACATACTCATTACACCACCCCGCCACACAATGTTGTCGTGCCCGTGTCGGGAGCTCTTCTGGGTGGTCCTCTTTACGAAGCTTCAGAGAAATTCTTGAATTCTTGAATGCATGAATAACAAAACTATATAATATGGGCAAAAAATTTGGAGTTAGTGATTAAATTTATTGGTCAGTGCCAAGATATTGAAGATGGTAAACTATAATAAAGGTATTTAAAATACATGTATATCAATGACGAAAGTACTTTGGACTTGACCATGGAATGGATATAGCATGGAAAGGTGTAGAGGTCTTTGAGCGTTTTTCTCCATATGCTCAAGATATAGAAGTTACTAAACTATGAAGCCATGCAGAAGGCTGCAGGTTCGAATCCACCTCAAGTCACAAGAGTGTAAGGACCCTGAACAAGTCCTTCACTCGCAATTGCTCATGCGCTTCGACGTGAAAATCCGATTCATTGTCCGCACTGTAGTCAGGAGCGCCTCTGAATAGACATCTCTTGAAGAGGCGCTATAATAGCAATTACTCATGCATGGAAAAAATAAAGGTAACATAGATCTATTTACAATAAAATTTATATCAATGACAACTGCGTTTAAAACTTTAAGCAGTTTGGGCTTGAGTTACTGTATCAATACACGTGTATAGCTACATCGGACGTCGATTGTTCTTTTTACATTCCAAATATAATTATACAAGTTACTAAACCATAATAAAGGTGTTTAAAGTTGGCTTCATTTGTCCCACTCGCGCTGTAGTCTAAGTCTCTAAGAGACGACTGTTCAATGTGTTCATGAATCCAACGAATGTTTCAAACGTTTGACGTTGTTGGGCTTGCAGAGGCGGCTGTCGGTTGTGCGTGCTGCTCCGACCAATCAAAGAAACCCAATATTATTATTCGTCGTATTAGTTTGGTCGCCGCTCGCGTTTGTTTCGTGACTGCCGCTTTACTCCTCGTACGACTGATTTATTAGTCGCAATTTAATTGAGTAATTAACTCGATTAATTACATGCGATTGCTATAATATAATGGCTGAAATATATTTTCTATTTGGGGAAATGGACCCGTCGCAGGCAAAAGGATTTCAGTTATCTTTATTATGAGGCTTTTATTTATTTATTTAATTTATTTATTAATATTATTCCATTTTTATTGTCCCCTTGATGTCTGAAGACTTTACAGTGCACCGGGTAACTGCTAAATTACTGTAGTCTGTTAAAGCTTTTATTAAAAAGAATAAGAATCGTATTAATTAGGCCTAAAATAATCATATCAATACTTATTGAAAATAGTATCAAAGTGATGATATGGTAGTAAGAGTCCTGATAGTATTGGAATAATAATATAAGGCGTAAACTGTGTTATCATTAATTTTATGTGGTGCCTTTATCGTAGAAAGTCTTGCGCATGCGGACGTTTCGTCAACGGTCGTTTTGTCCACGCCATGGAATTAATTGAATAAATCCAGCTTTCGCTTAGACATGCGTTCAATTAATTATTGGTCTAGCATCTATTTCAGTAAGAACTGTTCTTCGTAGATCCAACTTCCATTTTTGGAAAGAATGTGTTTCATCATGCCAGCTTTTATTTAAGCAAAAACTACGCCAACGTGATGATGATGATGATGATGATGACGATGACGATGACGATGACGATGACGATGGCGATGGCGATGGCGATGGATGATGGATGATGATGATGATGATGACGATGACAATGACAATGACGATGACGATGATGATGCTGTTGTCGGTGTCAGTGTCGGTTGATTTATTGGTCAGTTTTCCCTTCGATGCTAAAAGTCTTTCACGGGTCAACATGATGCGATGAACGCAATTGAGTCGCTTCATTAATTCTATCGGATGGACTCATGAGCAGAGTCTTCATTTCGAAGCGAAGGAGTTGAGGTGTAGGAGAGACAAAGCGGGGAGGGGTGTGGAGGAGGGGAGAAGGATGAGAAGGGGTGGAAGTGGAAAGGAGGAGAAGGAGAAGGAGGAAGAATATTTTGTTGGGAGGGGTGAAAGTCGGATGGAGGAAGGAGCATGAGGTGGGTGATGACGAATATACGTGAGAAATGGAAGGAGGAAGAGGAGGAGGAGAGGAGGAGGAGGAGAAGTGGAAGAGAAGGAGCGGATGGTTGTATTGTGGCAATAGTGCACATATTATTAGATGGTTGGCCCACAGGTTTGGGTTGGGCTTCCTTTAGAAGTTTAGAGATACACCTCCACCATTGGACTCTACCAGAATCCTTCCTCAATAACTTTAAACTGTTTCTGAGATGTGGTAACCTCTGATTAGTATCATTGGAGAGGCGCTATACAAATATCCGAATGAATAATTGGATATCATGTCTCACTCTCTGCATGTTTCCTCCTATTTTCCCTCTTCCTTCAATAAGTCCTCTTAGGTGTGTGTTTGTATGTATACGAATACAGTATGTATTATGCATGTATCATAATGTTACTGATACATAATCATTATTATAAAATCGTAAGCTATTATATATATATATACATGTAACATCCATATGTGTACTGTATCTGTCTTTGAGCGTTTTCTTTGTGCATGCTTCTTATTTACTCTTTCTCTATATATACGCATAATATAAAAGTATAAGCTTACTCTTACGGACAACCCTTTTGGCTTGAGCAGCACTTGTGAATAAGACGGTAGCGCTTTATATATGTTTAGAGATTACAATTACGATGCCGAAGATGTAATGATTACTAAACTACGACATAATATATAATAATAGGTGTGTGTTTGTATGTGTGTTTGTGTGTGTAGGGGTCGTGGCTGTCAATCTGAATGGATCAGTTGATGCAGTTCATATCGGCCAGTCTAACGGACATGACGAGAGGTGATCGTCTCTTGTCCAGCGCCACCGCAGCCTCCGCAGCCACCGCTTCCTCCTCGTCGGCCACCAGCGCTGCATCCAGCAAGCCTTACAAATGCGCCTTACTGGAAGAACGGACCAGCTCCACCTCATCATCCCACACTCCGCCATCATCCGACGCATCCTCCTCATCTTCATCCTCATCATCGTCATCATCCTCATCCGCTGTGGCTGCTGCTGGTGGTGGGGTGTCGATGACCCCTGCAGCGATGACCGGGGGTGGAAGTGGTGGTGGACCGCTGCCTGGGGGACACCACCACCACCATCACCACCACCACGCCAAACACGAAGGTAAGTAAGGCCACCGTCGTAGGCCTTTGCCTCCTTGGTAATTAGATTGGAGAGAGGACTCAGAGAAGGCTGATGAAGATGATAGCCGGGTAATTAGACGATGATTGCACGTGTATTATGCTGGGAGATGCTTAGGTCCTGCATTGCATCTTGGTGTTATATACATCTATCTATATATTATATATACAGTTATACGTAATATATATATATACAGTTACACATATATATATATATATACAGTTATACGTATATATATTATATATACATCATGCATATAGATATTATATATATATATTTAATATATATTATATATGCATAACTAGCTGTTCCCGGCCACGCGTTGCTGTGGCTGAAAAGACCGTCCATCCATCCCTCCCTCCCTCCCTACCTCCCTTCCCCTACCTCCCTCCGTCCCTCCCTCCCGTTCCCTCCCTCCTTCCCTCCGTCCTTCCCTCCCGTTCCCTCCCTCCGTCCCTCCCTCCCGTTCCCTCCATCCATCCATCCCGTCCGCTCCCTCCCCTCCCTCTTTCTCCCGCTCCCTCCCTCCCTCCCTCCCCTCCCTTCCTCCCTCACCCCTCCGTTCTTTACAGCTACATAGATATATGCGCTATATAAGAACACGCGCGGATAAAAAAAAGTCCGCATACACGCATTTGTGTTTTTTCCAAAAAAGCATTTTAAAACCCGTCCGTTCGAACGTTCTGTGAAAATTTGAAAACCGACAGTTTTATATGCGCTACAGAAACTCGCGCCGGTATGCACGGCCTCATTGGAATGCAAATGGACGGCGCGGCCTCATTGGAATGCAAATGAACGGACGCGTGAAAGTGGAATTAAAAATTGTGTTTTTTGGTCGCACGCGCGGATTAAAAGAAAAACATCCGCATTCACGCGTTGTGTTTTTTCCAAAAAGCATATAAAACCCGTCCGTTCGAACGTTGTGTGGAAATTTGAAAAACGACAGTTAGGGCCTACAAATAAATGCGCTACAGAAACACCCGACGGTATGCACCATCGACGTATATGTCGATGGTATGCACGGCCTCATTGGAATGCAAATGGACGGCGCGGCCTCATTAGGATGCAAATGGACGGACGCGTAAAGGTGGAATTAAAAGTTGTGTTTTTTGGGTCGTAAAGATTGCGCTTTTTCCCAAAAGGCATAAAAAAAACCCGGAGATGTTCGAATGGAACGGTTTGCGAAAATTTTCAATGCAATCGGTTCAGAACTCTCCGAGAACCGATGTAACAAACTGTAACTTTTTACATTTTTATTTATATAGATATAAACAAATGTGGGCACATTGGCACACACTCACCCAGACACACACACACACACGCACGCACGCACGAACACAAGCAGACACACATAGACACACGTGTGAAGATGTGGTATACTACTGTCCATTGGTTTAGGTACATCTTTGAGTGCACGTTCATGCATGGTTAATGTGTGTGCACAGGTACAAATGTGTGTTTTTTCGGGCGTACATGCATGCATGTGTGTGTGTGTTTGTTTGTGTGTCTGTTTGCGTGCATGTGTGAGATGGATAAAGAGAGAGAGAGAGAGACAGATACAGAGACACAGACAGAGAGGGAAGTCAATGTGTCTTAATGCATGCATGTGTGTGTGTGTGTGTGTGTGTGTGTGTGTGTGTGTGTGTGTGTGTGCGTGCACGTGTGTCTTATTGCTTCTGTTTTCATATTCTGCATATGCACGTGTGTGTGTTTCTCTGTGTGTGCATGCATACACCTGCATGAGTGTGCTTCTATTGGCTTGCATTCGACGCTGATGAAGATTTCTGCTGCTGCTGCTGCTGCTGCTGCTGCTGCTGCTCATTCCTGTTCAACGGATGCGGGCTGCACTGATGCTGATGATGCGTTGGCTGCTACTGCTGCTGCTCTGCTGCTGTTGCTGCTGTTGCTGCTGCTGCTGCTGCTGCTGTGGCTGTCTTATCGGATGGGCGTGCGTCCGGTGTTCGCGCGGAGGCCGTCGCCGTCGTTTCAGGTGTGGCTGGCAATTCCCACACCCGTCTCTCTGTACATCTGCGTATCCTTGTATGTATGCGTGTATGTATCCTTGTATTTATACTTGTATGTATGCCTGTATGTATCCTTGTATGTATGCTTGTATGTATGCGTGTATGTATCTTTGTATGTGTCCTTGTATGTATGCTTGTATGTGTGCGTGCATGTCTATATGTTTATGTGCATGTATCTATGTATGAGTTTGTGTTTGTAAAAGCTGCTTTAAAAGTCACTAGATGCTATATGTTTGTGTGTACATGCATGAGGGAATGTATGTGTTATTTGTTTGTATGTAAATGTATGTGTTTGTGTGTGTGTGTGTATATATATATATATATATATATGTGCATGTATACATGTCTGTTTATGTACTTGTATTTTATGTCAGTAAATGTGTATGTGTATGTATGTGTGTATGTATGTGTGTGCATGTATATGTATGTATGTATGTGTGTGTGCGTGTATGTATGTGTGTGTGATACTGTGTATGTGTGTATGTATGTGTGTATGTATGTGTGTATGTATGTTTGTACGTGTGTATGTATGTATGTTGCACCTTTCAGTAGGTTTCTTGTAGAGGCGCTATATAAATTATCAAAATGAATGTTTGTATGTATGTGTGTATGTATGTTTGTATGTATGTGTGTATGTATGTGTGTGTATATGTTTGCATGGAAATAGGTATTTTTTATGTATGGTTTCATACATGATTGTTTATAGCGCGCTATTTAGAGGTGCGCTCACAATCATAGCCCCAAGGGAATAAGAAAATCTCCAGATACAGAATTGATGATGGAGGGAACTAGCTAAGATCTTACTATGGATAGAGGTGTGGTTGTATGTGTGCACGTATGTGCGTGCGTGTATGCTTGTATAATTGTATATGAGCAATAATATTGTGTTGTCTATTCTTTTAATCCATCGGTGCATAATATAATGAATGAAGCCGTTGAGCTGTTGTTGACTGTCCGGTAAAACGCCTCAGGATTATCAAGGCTCTCTATCCAAGAGTTTTAATATATACGACATTTCTTTCTAAAGAGCGTATTAATACATTCATAATTTTATCATAATCCATGGCGGAACGATAGTTTGAAGCAGCGAAAAGATGCGCTTCGGTTACCACGCAGTTAATAAAGAGCCCTCTGATGGTAATGGAGGTGGTTTTGCGACGGACATTCATATATCGTGTACAGTAGACTTTTCGAAGGTGTGTAAATAGGACTCATCTTATATAATTATTGCATATTCGCTTAATTCAATAAACAACAGACAGAACGCTGTAGGTTTACATTAGCACAGCGGTTCCCAACCCGTGGCCCGCGGGCCAAAAGTGGCCCGCCTGGCCTACAAAAATGGCCCGCAGCATCACAATGAATTAATAAAAAAATAAACGCAAAAATTGACAATTTGGACGTGATAGAATATATAATTCTTTTCTATTACAAATTATTTTATTTGGACGTTAATAAATCGCATCAAACATTCTTTTTTGATTCAATCATAACAATTTTAGATGCCTTTTGTTAATTAAACTTTAGCCTTGTGGCCCCCTAATGTCCTTCAACTAAGAAAAAGTGGCCCTCGTGTCCTCTAGCTTAGAAAAAGTGGCCCGACAGTCAAAAAAGGTTGGGAACCACTGCATTAGCACAATCGACAGTATGGCTGCTTAAAACTTATAGTCAAGATAGTTAGTACATGTTTTTGTTTTTGAGTAACATTTTTGGGATAAAGTTCAACGAGTCTTTATTGGGGAGGATGAAATTGTGAGCACTTTCTCTAAAGTTATATAATGGCTTAGTGGAAAGAGGTTACGAGGACATGCAGTTTGTCTCCCTGGACAGCTTTGAAAAGCACCTAGTCACCCTATAAAGAATGTATACGGGTGGTTCTTACCAGCGGTGGTGTTGTGGGTATGTTCGTCACCTTGCAGCCGAAGGGTTGTAGGTTCGAATCCACCTCAAGCCACCGCGTATACGATGGAGACATTGGGCAAGTCCTTCACTCGCAATTGCTCAGCGCTTCGGTGTGAAACTCTGATGCAGTGTCCGCTCTGTAGTCGGTAGCGCCTCTGAGTAGGGAGCTTGAAGGGGTGCTTAACAAGTGCACATACAAACAAACATACAAAGAAACAAATTAATTCTGCAGTTCCTTCTAGTTCCCTTTTTGACCAACAGATATTCATTGTATGACGAGATGCTCTGTACGTTTTTGTCTCCATATAATTATGCATGGTTATGGTTAAGGTTATGGCTATGGTCATGGTCATGGTTATGGTTATGGTCATGGTCATGGTTATGGTCATGGTCATGGTCATGGTTATGGTTATGGTTATGGTCATGGTTATGGTCATGGTTATGGTCATGGTCATGGCTATGGGTTATGGTCATGGTTATGGTCATGGGCTATGGTCATGGTCATGGTTATGGTTATGGTCGGAATGAAAATTAATTTTGTGACTTTTCTAATGAGCTCATGACGCTGTCTCGAGTCTTACGTCAACTGTCGTCAACATCTTTTGATATCTTTTCTCATTAGATAAAACTTCATTATTGCAAGTGCTGCAGCTGAGATGCAATAACTGAGATAAAGTCGATGAGCTGCTTGCTTCAGGCCAGCTATCATTTACAAGATTTAATTTCAGATTAGTTGTTGCGACCTGCAGTTAGGTAATGTACGAAAAGAGTTCTGGACGTATGCGCTTGTAGGTGTAAGGCTGACAAGAGATATTCGGATATTCCGAACCCCTATAAGTGCACAGTGCAGCAGTCACGGGATCCTAAATATTGTCTTACGGCTTTGTGTTGTCTTGATACAAATTGAAAAGAATGAAAGTGCAGGTGCAACGTACGATTTTGTCTTTATATAATTTATTTTAAATTTTTAATTTTCTATAATTATTATACGCTGTGATTTATTTATGCAGTTGTTACTTTGAAGTTGAAGCCGATTGAACCGTAATTAATTCTCTGTAAGGATATTTAAAAGGTATAAATCGTGGACTTTGTATACTATATGATTACCTATAGCCCGAACCCTTGAATTTTTCCGCCCCCTTTCGGCGGCCCATGCATGTAGAGTAGATGAACGAGTGGAGGAATTGATAAGAATGCCGATGCCGACTACTTTTGTGAATAATTAAATTTTTAAAAATATGAGCATGAGGGAGTGGGTGCTCTTGGTTCCATTTGCACGAACTGCAGCTATGAAGAATCTTTCCTATTCGGTGGTTGGCCCAGTGGTCTGGACTGGACTCCCACAGGAGCTACGTGTGCTCCCTGAGGCTCTTACTGATGCATTTTTCATGCAACTCGAAAATGTATTTTTTGGCCGTGCTGGAATCAGAAGCGCTTCTGAGTGGTCCACTTAAAGAGGCGCTATAGAAATAATTCTGGAATGAATGATATATATATATATATATCAACTATTCTTCCATTGTCGAATATATATATATATATATTCGTTTAATGACAAAACCAAGTGACGCAGCGCTCATGGGTGATGACGACTAGAAGTGTATAATATGGTATTGTTGTTGGTGATGATAATATGGTATTGTTGTTGTTGATGATGATGGCGATTCCCTCCATCCTCGAAGTAGTTCCGAACTTCCCGCATCCCTCCTCCTCCTCCTCTCCTCCTCCTCCTCCTCTCCTCCTCCTCCTCCTCTCCTCCTCCTCCTCCTCTCCTCCTCCTCCTCCTCTCCTCCTCCTCCTCCTCTCCTCCTCCTCCTTATCCTCCTCCTCCGCTGCACAACGTATGTAAACGCGAAGGAGCAACAGTGCGTATCGACTCTCCAGTCGGTGCTAGGACAAAATGTCCCCGGACAAAATGTCCCGGACAAAATGTCCCGGACAAAATGTCCCTGGACAAAATGTCCCCGGACAAAAAGTCCCCGGACAAAAAGTCCCCGGATAAAATGTCCCCGGACAAAAAGTCCCCGGATAAAATGTCCCTGGACAAAAAGTCCCCGGACAAAAAGTCCCCGGACAAAAAGTCCCCGGATAAAATGTCCCTGGACAAAAAGTCCCCGGACAAAAAGTCCCCGGACAAAAAGTCCCCGGGAAAAATGTCCCCGGACAAAATGTCCCGGACAAAATGTCCCGAGACAGAAAGTCGCAGGGTAAAAGTGATGTCCCTACACTACGTCGCATAAGGCCTTTTGTTTATTGTATACATGTATCGTTCCATATGAATTTCAGTTATTAACGAATACTGAGTGATCCTTTACTTCAAGGCATCCATTTTAAAACTTAACGTGCCATATGTACAGTTGCCCGAGGGAGGGGAGGAAAATTTCCTAGTCAAAATGGGGGTGACGTCCGGGGATAATTGTCGGGGAATAAGTCCGGGGAATATGTCCAGGGGAAATGTTCGTTCCCCACCTAAACTACGCATCGCCGGCCTGTTGGGATTTTGTGCGGCTGCAGTATCACGCTAGACTGCGTCCGTGTGGGAGACTAAGCCTACGTCCAAGATGGACCGTCTTGTCCGGCAAGGCCCTCACCTGAAGATAGCCCACCATTTGAAACAGCTGTGTAGAATGGCAGATGGGAACCCCTTAACTTCTATCTTAGCGGACCAGGGCTGTGTTCTGAAACCGCTCCTAATGCAAACAGCAGGAAATTCTATCATTTTCTCAAATTCTTCTGCGGTAATGCCATTTCTGGAAGGAATTCTCCCTCCATTTGAAGATGCCTAGATTAAACACTGGCCACTGCCTGTATATCGGTCGCCCAGTCACTGTCTCCAGCGCAAGCTCTACTGCCAATTGAAGACATCTGAATCCACCATCTCAAAGGAGATGCTTGGTGGTCTTGCAGATGGTGGTCTTGCAGAAGCGCTGCCAGTGCATGCAATACCTAGAGAATAGGCAGGTTTTAAGACGAGAGAAAGATGACGAAAGACTATTAATAGAGAGAATGACAGAGCGAAGTGATGGGGGGGAGTCCATTTCATAGGGAGGGACCTATGCAGGCAAATGATAAGGATTGTGCCATGGCGGTACTGACGCGGGGACCAGAGCCGTCGAGCCAATCGGAGACCTAAGAGGACGTAACGAAGTGACAAAAATGGAGTGAGTACTGGATCACAAAGATACTTCGGAGCAAGACCCAATTGGGACTTGACGTTCAGGGGTTGTTGTCCCCAGAAATGACAATTCCAACCGCTCGAACTATAGCCATGACTGTGCAGAATCGAGTTATGTTCGTCTTGGGCCCAGTCCATGGTCGGGATAGTGCCGCTATGGCCCTCCGAACCCTTCTGTAGGTCGGGCCTGAAGTTGAAGGGGTTTCCAAATGAAATTAAATTTAGCTGCTCATTATGCCTATTGTGTAGGTCCCTTCCCATGTTTATTTCTGAAACTCATGTATTTACAACTTACAAACTGAAGGCCCCAAAGTGGAGTCGGATAGAGTGCCTCAAAAGTCAGGTAGGCCTACAGCTTTGCCCTAATACAAATATTATTGATTTTGTGAACAAGTAACGCCACTTAAACTGACTCGGGTCAGTAGGCCTACATAGAGTGTGTAAACCTACTTTCTTAAGCACAGCGTTTATAACATTGTAATTCCTAATAGGGTGGGCCCATAATAAGACATGAGTGGGGCCTTCAAAAACAATACCTCGGTAGGCACAGATGTCATTAAGACGCGCCTGGCTTGAAGTGTGTAGGGGGCCTCTACATTTATAAGTGTAGGCCTAAACGCAACTGTAGAAATATAATAATTTTCTTATGTTAACCCCGTCATCACTGATGTAAATGTAGGTTAGGTCTAATATTGCTGCTCAGATGTGCCACATAACATGCACAAATAATAATAATATAATAATATTTTTTTAATTAAACGCCTGCAAGACGCACTGCGCTTTACATTTACAAGTTATGCAGTAATCTTAATTAAACTTAACTACCAACTGAACAGACAGCTTTGTAATTACACGGCGCCAATGGCAGCCTATACAAAGCAAATCCGCCCAACGGGGGCTCGAACTCACTACCTCTCGCACTCTTGGCCAGCGTGTTAACCACTACTCTACCGGGCCCCTCTGAAGGATGTAACACATGGACGGCAAAAAGTATATTAGTGTATTCATTCATTCATTTCAGGCATTTATATAGCGCCTCTTCAAGCGTATCTACTCAGAAGCGTCCTGACCCAACCACGGCTAAAGAGAACAGTCTTGCAACATTGTAGTGTGGTGCACTTAATGTTTAAGGGCCCCAAGCCTTTAGAGTGTCCAGGGCCTAAGGTTGTCATGCCACTGCATATAGTTACGTCCTCACGCTAACGATCGAGAAATAATTTCTCGACTGATCTAATCTCACAAAAATCTTATAATTAGGATAATTTATAAACTATCAAAATAATGAGCGATCCGGACACACACCTTCAAGGCTGCCTAGGCCTATATGTAGGACAAACGCAGATACTATGAAAAAAGCTGAGCCCCGTGGCAAATTTGTACATTTCTGACGCAAGAATCGGAATTCTTCTAAAATAGTGAACCAAATGCAGCTTGCAATTGGTTGATTTGCTAAGAATGCTCTGTTATATTCAAAATGACTCGTTTTAGGCCTAATGCATTTAGAAAAGGTGGTTCTCTGACAGAAGGACTCTTTTTCTCAATGTAGGTGCGCCTACTGCTAGGCGCCCATGCGCTGGGTTTAGGTAGTGTAGGGACATTACTTTTATCCTGGGACTTTTTGTCCAGGACATTTTGTCCGGGACATTTTGTCCGGGACATTTTGTCCGGGGACATTTTGTCCGGGGACTTTTTGTCCGGGGACATTTTGTCCGGGGACATTTTATCCGGGGACATTTTGTCCGGGGACATTTTGTCCGGGGACTTTTTGTCCGGGGACATTTTGTCCGGGGACATTTTGTCCGGGGACTTTTTGTCCAGGGACATTTTGTCCGGGACATTTTGTCCGGGACATTTTGTCCGGGGACATTTTGTCCGTCCACGCACCCGGTCCAGTCTCTCCTCCGTGGCTCAACAATGCACTGCAGCAGCAGCAGCAGCAGCAGCAGCAGCAGTATGGCACTGCAGCTGCATCGACCGCTGTTGCTGCTGCCATTCTGCACAGACGCTTTGTCGACACCGCCACCGCACAACTATTCTTCCATTGTCAGACTCGCTTCCGTCGCTAAATGGCGTCAATGTATAATGGGTGTCTGCATGTCTGCCCGCATGCCTGCCTGTCTGTGTGCCTACCTGTCTGTGTGCCTGCCTGTGTGCCTGCCTGTCTGT
The DNA here is from genome assembly GCA_949752735.1 of Lumbricus terrestris. Lineage (NCBI taxonomy): Eukaryota > Metazoa > Annelida > Clitellata > Crassiclitellata > Lumbricidae > Lumbricus > Lumbricus terrestris. The sequence goes on from OX457039.1 coordinate 70,086,532, forward strand.
GTGCCTCCCTGCCGGTCTGTGTGCCTGCCTGTCTGTCTGTGTGCCTGCCTGTCTGTGTGCCTGCCTGTCTGTGTGCCTGCCTGCCGGTCTGTGTGCCTGCCTGTCTGCCTGCCTGTCTGTCTGTGTGCCTGCCTGTCTGTGTGCCTGCCTGTCTGTGTGCCTGCCTGTCTGCCTGCATGCCTGTCTGTCTGCCTGCCTGTCTGCCTGCATGCCTGCCTGTCTGCCTGCCTGTCTGTGTGCGTGCGTGCCTGTCTGCCTGCCTGCCTGTCTGTGTGCCTACATGTCTGTGTGCCTGCATGTCTGCCTGCCTGCCTGTATGCATGTCTGTCATTCGATCTGTCTGCGTGATTGTATGTATGTATGTCATTCTGTGTGCTTGCATGTATATATGTCTGTCTGTACGTGTGCCTGCCTGTATGTACGTTTGCATGTGGGTCTGTCTGTCTGCCTATCTGCTTGTTAGCACTTCCATACAAACAGACTGATACACTGCAGAACGGTTGCAACTTGTTTGCTTTCGATTCTGTTCTACGGAACTCGTCCGCGACGAAGAGATCAATGCGCGCGTTTAATCGTTATCGTTATCGCAATCGTTATCGCAATCGTTATCGTAATCGTTATCGTAATCGTAATCGCAATCGTTATCGTAATCGTTATCGTAATCGTAATCGCAATCGTAATCGTTATCGTAATCGTAATCGCAATCGTTATCGTAATCGTTATCGTAATCGTTATCGTAATCGTTGTCGTAATCGTAATCGTTATCGTAATCGTAATCGCAATCGTTATCGTAATCGTTATCGTAATCGTTATCGTAATCGTAATCGCAATCGTTATCGTAATCGTTATCGTTGTCGTAATCGATATCGTTATCGTAATCGTAATCGCAATCGTTATCGTAATCGTTATCGTTGTCGTAATCGTTATCGTAATCGTTATCGTAATCGTTATCGTTATCGTAATTGTTATCGTAATCGTTATCGTAATCGCTATCGTAATCGTTATAGTTATCTTAACCATTGTCGTACTGTATTGTTCTGTATCGTATAATTAAAGGATATGCTTGCTATGAGTGATACATGGTGTTTTCGCTTGCCGCACTGCAGTGTCTTTCCTTCTGGTATATACTCACTGCTATTATCAGTCAGTTCCTATTATCACCATAATAATTAGGCTATAGGAGTGCCAGTATTTGAGCAGTGTTGTGCTTTTCACTTTTTAGCCTTTTTTAAATTGTGACGATTGCTTTCATTGTAATTCAGAACTTTCGGTGATGAGAGAAATTCAAAGTAATTATTTGTTTCAAGTTGGGTGGACCGCCGTGAGATGTGGGTCAATGTATGAGCAGGGATAGGGCCAGCCAATCAGCCATGCATGGTTGTGGTTATGTTAATGGTATACCTGTGGTTGCATTGGTGATTACCGTGGTGGTGGTGGTGGTGGTGGTGGTGGTGGTGGTGGTGGTGGTGGTGGTGGTGGTGGTGGTGGTGGTGGTGGTGGTGGTGGTGGTGGTGGTGGTGACGATGAAGATTGGTGATGAAAAAATGAATTATTTAACAGATAAAAAATGACTAAAGGAGAGAGACACAGACAGACAGATAGACAGACATAAAGCCTCCTCCTCCTCCTCGTACTCCTCCTCCTTCTGTTGACATGGCGTGCTGTTTGATGCTAAATGTCATTGATGGGAAATTTTGAAACATGGTCGAAGTACTTGACAGTTTTATCCATGTCTCTGCAATATATGTGGGGCGCGGTGGTGTAGTGGGTATGTTCGTTGCCTTGCAGCCGGATGGTTGCAGGTTCGAATCAAGTCGCCGCGTAGGGACCTTGGGCAAGTCCTTCACTCGCAATTGCTCAGCGCCTCGGCGTGAAACTCCGATGCAGTATCCGCGCTGTAATCGGGAGCGAAGTTTCGGTGCTGAGAGCGCCTCTGAGTAGTCATTCTGCGACAGACAGGCGCTATGTAAATTACAATGGTGACGATACGAAACAGCTCGAGTGAATTGCTGACATAATAATAGTTATTCAGAACTTTAACCGTCCTTCTAGTATGGAATTACAGTAGTCAATAATTCGTGTCGGTATGACTTCATGCAGCCATGGAATAAGAGCTTACGACAGCGTTGAACGAGAAAGGGTTACGACCTTTATGACCTGCCGCAGCATCTGACGTAACTGACAGCAACCGCTTCTGTGGTCCAATGGTATGCAGTCATCGGTCGGTCGGTGGGTGGGTGGGTGGGTCGACTGATCAGCTGTCTGTTGGTCTGTGGGTCGGGAGGGCATCATCGTCTGACATCTGTTGCGCGTGCTAATGCTACGGAGAGATGATTGTCTGCGGTCGGTCGGTCGTCGATCGGTCGGTGAGTCGGTCGTCGATCGGTCGGTCGCTATCTCGTCGTCTTCGTCTCGATAAGTGTCGTTCAATCAACGTGAAGAACATTTCGCCGCTCACTTTGTACGACGCACGCACGCATGCGCAGACGGACAGACGCACGGTGACAGGGACGGATGCACACGGACAAACGCACAGACAAACAAACGGACGGTCAGAAGGACGGACGGACATAAACACAGACAAAAGGACAGAAGGACGGACTCGAGGAGAACTACACATACAATCGTGTAGAAGGATGAACAGGCATAATAATGTTATACCGACTGACGGACAGACGGATAGATGATTGTATATCGCTGCGGGCACCGTTTTAAAGCGTCGATTTGTTGCTTGTTGTGGATGTCGTCGGTGTGTGTGTCGTCGGTTTTGTGTTGAGGCGCTGTATAAAAGCGATTGTGACAGACGAACCACGGAAGACCCTCTGGTCATCAGCTTCTTCCGTCCTGTCTCCTGTTTCCAATCGCCCTGACTTTATTGGCTCCTTGCCAAACGAAGGCAATCGACACTTCCGACAGTGGCAATATGAATGTAGAGGCAATGTGAAAATTGAGGCAATCTGAAAGTCAAGGCTTTTTGAATTATGTGCACTGTTGAGCCAATATAAGAGTGAAGGCAATGTGAAAGTAAAGGTAATCTGAAAATGAAGTTTATACGATGATAAAGTCAATTTGAAAATGATGACAATTCTAAAGTACAGTGGCAATTGGAGACTGAATGCAATCTGAAAGTAAAGGTTATACGAAAATGATGGCAATCTGAAAATCAAGACAATCTGAAAGTAAAGTCAATTCGAAATTAATGGCAATTCGAAATTAATGGCAACCCGAACATGGATGCAGTTTGAAAGTAAAGGCAGTCTCTGAAAGTAAAATCAATCCATACATTAGTAAAATCTGAAAATAAAGGCAATCTGTGAATAAATACAAAGTGAAAGTAGAGGCAATCTGAATGTAGCGGCAATCTGAAAGCAAAGGCAATCCGAGAACGAAGGCAATTTTGACTTGTCACTGTGAAGATATCGACAAGAACGGTGTATATATAGCTAGGGGGCTTAGCACAACAGCATCTGAGTTGTTGCCCATTGTCTTCTTGCACTGCATGGAATGAGGGATTTTCTGCCCATCCACTTCCCTCCCATCATGCCTCTGGGCATGTTCTGAAATATGTCCATTTATTTGACGCCTTTTTGAAATATCACTGTAAAGTTTTAGACGTAACTGATGTAAGACAGGCGATGGCCTATAATAATAATGTGTTATAGGATCAAAGCTATGATCACCAGACTCCGTCGCTTTTGGGGGACATATACATGCACTTTAATGGCGCTATATCAAGTGTCCGGATGCATGCATGCATACAGACAACGACGGGTAATTTATTGGGTTGGGGAGAGTGTCGCATGTGCAATGTATGCATGGGATTGGTGAAATTCCTTCTGGGTAGAGAGAGGCTTTAGAAGTCGTCCCCAAAGACTCGTCTGCTTCTATATACGGGTCGATGAATCAACACACTGAGCGCGTCCTCAAAGAACTTCTTAAGGGAACTCGTACAAATAGCCTACTTTGATACAATAAGCTTACAATGCAATATCATGTGATACAATACAATGCAATATCATGTGATACAATGCAATGCAACATAAAGGTCAACTATAGCATCTTTTTGATCTGTTAAGATAAAGAATACAGGAGAATCCAATAAAATATACTATAAATCAAATCAGAGCTGTATACTGCCTAATACTATGCAATACACTACAATATACTTTATAGAAGCAGTAAAACACAATTCGACACATGAAATTCCGTACAAAAGCAGATGCTGCAATAGAATTGCAATGTTTCGCTGGTGTAAATTCAACACCACAGCAATGAGGTGATATTAAGTGCAATTTTATCTACACCGCCGTCAGATTTCTGAAGCTTTTCAGGCAGATGTTGCACGCGGTCGGTTGTTAAGAGCAATAATGATATTATTATGGCTAAATCATGCGGTCTTTTTTCACAGCGACCATCAAAGGCGAGCTGGAAACGTGGATCCCTGTGTAGTTATTTTCGATTATTATCAGAGGAGGCAGGATACCGGTAGCCGTTCGTTCGTCCCCCATTTTCAGCGCTCATCTCGCTTTTATGTTTCGCTCTCTACAGTCGCTTTTATGTACGGCTCTGATGTCCACGTCTGAATAAGTCGCTGGCGGTATTGAAATCAGTCGGAACGGGCGCTATATAAATTGCGACGACAAAGACGCAGCTGCTGCTGCTGCTGCTGCTGCTGCTGCTGCTTGTGATGCCCGGTGGAGATCATCTATTTGCGATGATTTCCAGCTTTATTATTATCTCCTTGGAAATCCAGCCGCCTATTGTTATAATATTATATATGGTCAACCCGGTATAATTATAGTGGCACAGTGTTGTTTTGCCACTCCTGTATTGGTTATCTATGCTTGAGAATTATTGTTGGGTTTTCGAATGCACGAATAACGACGAACCAGTCTTGGCATTCGTGTCTTTCTTTTCAGTCTTCGAGTGGCAATAATATTACAGAGGCAATCCTGCTATGGAGAGGACAAACCGATGTTGGCAATTTGTCTTTGCAGTTGTCTGCCATGGTGTCGAAGAAATTGTGTTGGCAGTCAGTCTGGTGTTGGCAATTTTGTCTTGACAATCTGGTGTTGGCAATTTTATCTTGACAATCTGGTGCTGACAATTTTATCTTGACAATCTGGTGCTGGCAATTTTATCTTGACAATCTGGTGCTGACAATTTTATCTTGACAATCTGGTGCTGACAATTTTATCTTGACAATCTGGTGCTGACAATTTTATCTTGACAATCTGGTGCTGGCAATTTTAACTTGACAATCTGGTGCTGGCAATTTTGTCTTTGCAATCAAATCTTGGCAGTTGATTTGCAGCAATCCATTATATAAAATACAAATGCAATATGGGCAATCCCAGGAGTGTTCGCAGAACCATAGCACTGGATTATTTACTCATTAGCAGCACTCATAATTGTAGCGTCACTTCAAGACTTCTACTCAGAAGCGCTCCCGACCAAACCTCGGCTAAATAGACAGTCTTAAGGCTAGAGAAAAACACTGTGGTGAGACCCTTTGGCAGTAGGTGAAATACAACAGGAGGTCCATTCCAGCTGACAGGGTCAGCGACCGAGAAAGCACGTCGTTGTCTTGTGGTGGTCCGTGAGCAAAGGAATTATTATCGCTATTATAGTTATGAAGTCATTTTAAAAACGCGACCTCTCTCGAAGCATAAGTCATTAATCGGTTTCAGGCAGTGTGCGAAACAATGGTACGAAACAATGGTACGAAACAATGGTGAGAAACAATGGTGAGAAACAATGGTACGAAACAATGGTACGAAACAATGGTACGAAACAATGGTACGCTTGGTTCCAGAGACAGTGGCATTACAATTACAATTTCCCATTACAACGTCAGATTTGGTCTGCGTGTAATCTAAACGTTGTCTGTGGCGTTTGCTGATCCTGTTTTTTGTGAACATTGTGGATCGATGAAAGCAATCAGCTCTTGTATCCGACAGACGACGTGTCCACCAAAAACGCCAGACAAAGGCAGACAAAGGCAGACAATTAAGGCAGACACAGACAGACAAAGACAGACAAAGGCAGACAAAGGCAGACAAAAAACACAGACAAAGGCAGACAGAGACAAAGACAGACAAAGACTAAGGTCGTGTTTCGTAGGAACCGGATACTGTTAGTTTCGTTTACCTTACCGTAGTAGACGATTTTTATGCATGAGAGCGTTCTTGTTCGTTTGCTTGTTTTCTGCATCTATCAACGATATGATGTATTGCATAGGTGTGTACAGTGTAGTTGGTGCCCTGTATGTCGCTATGGTGGTACTGGTACGGTAATCGGTGACGATCGTCGTCGTGTAGTGGCGTGCGAGTATACAATCAAGATACTATGATAACTTGAGAAATTCGATTTTAAGTCGTGAAAGACAGCTGCAGAGGAGAGTGCAAGCGGAGATAATTTGAAATTGAAATAGGAGGATGAGCAAACAGGCGGACGTCTTTTGGGAGTCGGCTCGATCCAAACGCCACAGATCTGGTGCAGCATAGCATTATAAGGAGCGGTTGCAAATTTCAGAGAGGAGACTTAATGTCGAGATCGAGAAAGATAAATTTATGGGCGCCCAGAAGATAATTTTGCAGGATGGGGCAAAATGATTACATTTTTAAACAACAGCTTGAAGATGGAACACAGGAAATTCGTAACATTGGTATTTGGTAGGCCTATGTTTATACACTTCTTAAATGTAAGTTTCTTTATTTCACTTTCGGCATCATTAGTATCATCAGCGCTTTAGTGTAAAGAAATCTGTTAAATTCGAAAATGTACATACTAATAATCTTCATTTAATCACTCAATCTGACAAAGCCTACTCAGAAACGGGTTATAAATAGAAATTTTCCAGGGGGAAGTGTGTGACAAGTACTTCGGATCCTCTTGCCCCTGGGTACGGGCATACATTGAAAGATATGTTAGCGGCTGTTTGACGAGTTGCTCGTCCTTTATATATTGTCCGTGAGTTATAAAGACGGAGAAGCACCTTACTTACTAAGTTACTTATCTCATGGAACCCAATGGACCTGTCTTCATCATGCAGAAGTGATGAGGGTTAATAAAAAATGCATTTTTGATGTGCATTAAAAAAGTACAGATGCGCGTACACAAGATATAGGCCTACCTATTAGCACACTATTATATAGGCACATTTTTAGTAGGTGTATACCTCACAAAATCACTGCACCTACAGGGTGGGCCAAAAAAAGTAATCCCCTACGGGTTTTTGTCAATATCTTGGCCAAAAATAGGAATTTTTCAAATCCAGTTTTACGGGCTTAAAGGTAATTCATATCTACGTACAATAGCCAAATTTCATCGCCATATGTGAAACGGAACAAAAGTTATATCCCTTTTAGTGAGGCCACCCACCGTTTTTTGACTATTCAAAAACGTAACGCAACAAAAAGAAGGTTTTTGCCAATATCTTGGCCAAAAGTAAGAATTTCGAAATGAAATTGTACAGGTTTATAGACAATTCATATTTACATATGTTGGCCATATTTCATAAAAATATTTCAAACGGAACAAAAGTTATATCACTTTTAGTGAGGCCACCCACCGTTTTTTGATGATTCAAAAAAAGTCAGAAAACGATGGGTGGCCTCACTAAAAGTGGTATAACTTTTGTTGGGTTTGAAATATTTTGATGAAATCTGGCTATCATTTGTAAATATGAATTGTCTTTAATCCTGTAAAATTTCATTTCGATATTCTTACTTCTGACCAAGATATTGGCAAAAAACTAATTTTGTTGCGTTTCGTTTTTGAATCGTCAAAAAACGAGGGGTGGCCTCGCTAAAAGTGATATAACTTTTGTTCTGTTTGAAATATTTTGTTGAAATTTGACCATTGTACGTAAATATGAATTGCCTTTAAGACTGTAAAGTTTCATTTAAAAATTCTTATGTTTGGCCAAGATATGGGATAAAAACCGTAGGGGATTACTTTTTTATGGCCCACCCTGTATATGTGACAATCTAACATCTAAAGAAGAGCGTTTTCTTTCCTTTTTCCACTTTTCTTCCCTCCACCATCCTCTAGTCCTCCCTCTCTCCCTCCTTTCCTTCCTCCCTCCCCCTCTCTCTCCCTCTCTCCCTCTCTTTCTCTTCCCCCCTATCTCTCTCCCTCCCTTCGTCATCTCCTGATGTTCGGCGCTGGTACTGGTAGAACATGAATCAGTTGTAAGTCGTGTAAACCTCATCGCTGCTGCAGTTTAAGGCCAATGAATTATTGAACATCAACGGCAACTTATAGATGGACGACGCTTTGCAGTCGACTACAGCGAAGAGAAGACGCCCACGGTCTGCAGATGGATATTGCTGAGGAGGAGAAGGATAGGAGGAGGGATAGGAGAGGAGGAGGAAGAAGGATAGGAGAGGAGGAAGGATAGGAGAGGAGGAGGAGGAGGAGGAGGAATAGTTTATGTGGAATAGGAGGAGAAGGAAGAGGATGAGCAGAAGGATGAGCAGGAGGAGTAGGAGGTAGAAAGAGGAGGCGGAAAGAGCAAAAAATGATAAAAGAGGGGAGGCCGTGGGGGAGAAAGAGAGAAGTGAATTGGATGAAGTAGAAGAGATAATTATATAAGGGCTGTAGTTATGTATTTTGTAAATTATGTACAATGTCATGTAATTATAATTGTTAGTTACAACTTTTGTTATCGTCGGCGTCTATTTCATAGGAATAAACAGGTGTATGGTTGCGATATCTGTGTATACGTTTAGCTTGTTTGTTTGTTTGTTTTTGTCTGTACTTTTATAATATATAGGCTAATTGTGCAGACCACCTAAGATGATCAAAACATGAACAGATCATTGCCTTAAGACGAAGTTGTCTTAAGACGAAGTTCATGCACATGACTCTCATAACAAAGCGCGTTGAGTTGTAGACTGAACACAATAGCGCGATTGTAGACCTATGTATCATAGAGACCACGTGTGAGTATTTTAAATCGACTTGCCTGTGGAATTTTTAATAATATTATATATTATATTATAGTATCCATTCAAGATAATAATATATGCTGAGGCGCTCCCACCCAGGCACTACGGCCAAAGGGGGAGTCTTGATTAGTTTGTCGTGACAAGTCCCGCGGAAGGAAACGTATTCCACATCCAGGATTTGATTTGGGGGGGTTTCTTCAGTTTCCTGTCCGAAAAAACTGATGACTTTTTTAAAGTCATCCGACCGAAATCTTCAGAAAATGTCGCAAATTTCCGGTCAGAAAAAACTGATGAGTTTTTTCAGTCATCCGACCTAAATCAATTCATTCTATTTTCCACATTTGTTTCATTTCGGGGGTTGTTTTCATGGCTTTATTTCATGGTTTTTACATCATGTGCTAGTAAATGCATTCTATTATTTTTTTAATTTCTGCATTTCGGGGGTGTTCAAACACCCAAAACACCCCCCTCCCCTTATAGCTACGGCCTTGTTCCACATGGAAGACTATTCGAAACAGAAGGACTTTAATATAAAGACTGTGTGAAATATGTGTCCATACTTGGTCAAATGTGGACCTATATACAAATTATACATCTATACAGCGTTTTATACGCGTTCGTTGAGTGGCGTCGATGTGTGGGGCACACACATGCAGAGATGCATGCATAAATACATACATACATGTACATGTATACATACATACATGCATGCATGTATACATACATACATGCATACATGTTACTAGCGCGTGTCGTTCGTCCTCGTTGCACTCCGACCTGCATGTGAGGACAGGTCGATACATCACTGCAGCGGTCTGCTTCCTCCTCCTCCTCTCTCAACTCAAGTCTTCGTGCCCTATTGTATCATCACACGCGGGCGTGTCCAGTCGTATACCGAGGAATCTTTGGACTCGACCAGTATACAAGAAGAAGCATGACGCGTGTAGCCTACCTTTTTCGCGGCTGCATGCATGGTGTCATTCGACCTGTAATTGCACGGCGTCTGTTTCGGTGTTCGAATCTATGCGTTCGCTCGTGTGTAGATAGTAGCTTCTATTGCGCCGTGTCTAATGCACGAAGCGTTAAACCTCGGCGCAGAAAAAGCAGGCCAAAACTAGGTGCATGTTCACATAATTGGAAGTTGTAGAGGTCTAGAATACGGGGTGGGCCATAAAATTATCGCTACGGTTTTTGCCAATATCTTTGTCAGAAGTAAGAATTATTTTTAGATCAAATTTTACAGGCTGTATTTAAGCCTGTAAAATTTGATCTAAAAATAATTCTTTAAATATGAATTATTCATATTTACACATGAAAATTGTTTTGTATTAATAATGCATTATTTATTTATTCTCTCGAATAATAATTTTAAAAAATATAATCGACGAGTATCGATATGTTGCTTATTCCCACTTTGACTTTTCTTCAAGAATTAGTGCTCTACATAAATTTGCACTCACGATTAACAATGCAAATGTTTCGCTTGGATTTTTTGAAATTTCGATCTTTAACGAGGTTCGACTCGCAGGAACTGATCAAAATTATGGTCGACACCAACCTCACATGCGGCAGAAGTTTCGAAAATAAAAGTCGCGTGAACGTGCGAAGACGACTGTATATGCTAACGCGTTTTTCATTCGTCCGCTAGGCGTCGCCTGGTCACGTGACGTTGAAGTGCTGCCGCGCGTGACAGGTGGCCGATAGGAAAGTCATTTTCCCGGGCGGTGGCTCTGTATGAGTTGTCCAGAGCAGAGTTACGACCGGTTTAATATCTGGCCTTTATGGCGGAGGTAATACCGTTCTGCCTGTGTTTATTGTCGCTGCACCTGCCCCAAGACTTCCGCGTTTATTGAATACTTTTTAGTACTTCTTACGGAATCCATACTTCGGAAATTGGACGTTGACGTCAGCCCTGTGTACTGCTTTTTGTAATACTCAGTGTCGTTAGACGTTGCACGGTGTCTGGTACTTAAGGTACTTGCGAGAGTTGGTACTTTGGTACTTGCGAGAGTTGGTACTTTGTGGCTTGCTGCTCGGTTGAATGCCGCAGTTGGTTGGGTTGTATTGAAGCACAGGAGGCAATGATCTGTTCATGTTTTGATCATCTTAGGTGGTCTGCACAATTAGCCTAATCCCCGTATTGTTCCATCCTGCACTGTTTATATATAATAGATTCTGTATATGTACATATATGTGCGTGTGTGTGTGTGTGTGTGTGTGCGTGCGTGCGTACAGAGATGAATAACCTCTCAACCTTCCAATGGTACCGAAAAGACGCTATATAAATCTCATTGTATTAGACGCACATTATGTCAATTATAGCCTACATATATTATGTATATATGCATATTATTTACATGAATTATGTATATAAGTTTATGTATGCGTGTGTATCAGTCAATCCATATATATATATATATATATATATATATATATATATATATATATATATATATATATATATATGTATCAATGCGTATGTATATCTGTCATGAAACCAAGATGATGTCACTGCTCTGTACCCAGATGATTCCTATCGGGGGGGGGGGCTTGAGTAGAGATGTCCATATAAATCAAATGATGCCAGTCCTTAGCCTGGAGAAGGAAGTCAGAAGAGAGGGGAAGCAGTCCTTATAAACACACTCGCTAGCCTAATAAAAGTGCTATAATATGCCCAAAAAAATTCTGTCAAGGCCAACGACCTCTGTTGTCATAGACCCTGGTCAAATCTGGATCCATCCATCCTGAATCAGCCATGGTATGATGGTACCAGCGTAAAGTGTTGCCACTTCATTTTCTTTACAAGTTGCTTGGGTCTGTTTTCACCGTTGTTTTAGGAGTGGCTTGTTTCACGTATATACGGTTCGTTAGGGTCTCATAAAGTCTGTCATGTTTTGTGGCACCACGAAACCCGATTGGCCGAGCCCTTAGACGCACACACACACGCATACACACACACGCGCACACACACACACACATACACACACACACACACACACATATATATATATATAATAGTTCATGGTTTTATTCTTGAATTGAAGGCAAGCTGGCAAAAGAATGTTCAGATGATATCCTCCTTGTTGTTGTTGTTGTTGTTGTTGTTGTTGTTGTTGTTGCTGCTGCTAATCGTTGTTGGTGTGGTTGTTAATCGTTGTTCGCTTGTTGCACATATAATTAATCGTTGTTCGCTTGTTGCACATGTGTTGTAGAGAGCAACAAAGACATCGTACAACAGAGTCAAGTGTCGTCAACGAGGAGTCCGTCTGTTCTGGCCAATGACATCATCGGACCTCTGCTACTCGAGGTAACACACGCATGCACACACACACACAGATGCAAACAGAAGCATATACACACACACGCACGCACACACTCATGGGCAGACTCGTGAACGTTGTACCTCTCTGTGTGTCTACAAGAAGTATGCTTGTGTCTGACTGTGTATCTTCTGCGTGTCTGTATGTTTGTGTTATGTGTGTTCAACAAGCTTATTTGTATACATGCATTTTTGTCTGCTTGAACTGATCACTTAAGACGATCATTATTGATTGGTTGTTGAAGCAACTCTGCCGGACATTGGAGACATTCGATGATAGTTTGGAGAATGTCATGTAGAGAAAGAATGCAGCACCTATTGAATTTGAAGCAAAAAGAAAGGCAGACCAAAATAATGAGGACTAACTAACTAACACTACATGTTGCAGTAGGATTAAGTGTTGGAGATAAATGGACTTGGCAAGTTACTGAGAGCAATAATGGGGAGATCACTTATTCATAGCAACCATTCCCATCTCAACAAAATGGCTGGCGTCATGAACTGATGATGATGATGATAATGACGACATGGCTGTCTGTCTATCTGTCTGTCCGTCCGTCCGTCCGTCCGTCCGTCCTTCCGTCCGTCTATCCGTCCGACTGTCTGTATATATTATATGTAGATATGTTTGTGTGTATTTGTGTTTGTGAAAATGTGTGTGTGTGCATGTGTATGTGGGTGTATGTGCGTGTGTATGATGGTCGCGGTGTGTGTGTGTGTGTGTGTATGATGGTTGGGGTGTGCACATGTGTGTGTGTGTGAGTGTGTGCGTGTGTGCGTGTGTGCGTGTGTGTGTGATGACAGTGAGAATGGTTTGTTGAGACGAATCTCAAGACATGCAACTTGAGATATTAGCAGATAACGTTTCTCGATCGTCTCTATAGAACAACAGAAAACAAGGAAGCAGGTTGCAAGGGTGGGTGGCAGCTTTGAAAGCTGTCTGCGCAACACTGGCACGCGCTGCTGGGATGTGCAGTAACACCAAGGGCACTGCTGGTACTTGGTGGACTTCAAGGTGATGGCGGGATATACGTGTTTGTGGGAGTTCACCGGTGGTGACTTCTCCAAGTATCGCTCTTGATGATTTCTGAAAGTGGTCTCGAGATATCTTTGAGGTTGTTAATTAACTCTTGAGTGATTTACATACATACCTGCATGCAATCATGTATTCATACACAAAAACAATGTACATGCGCATGCAGGTGCATGACATTGTGTCCATAGATGCATGCATGTCTACAAATATCGGCATACATTATACACACATGTCATTATAACGTTTACATCTATGAAAATATGAATTATAATATGTTTTATTCATGAATGAATGAATGAATGAATGAATGAACGAACGAACGAACGAACGAATGAATGAATACATGCAGTCATGTACATGCATACATACCGACATTATATACATTTAAACATGTGTTAAAACAATGCATAGATTAATATTTTGTGTCTTTTTATCATTGCAGGCACTTGACGGATTCCTTTTCATGGTAGACAACATGGGAAAGATTCAGTTTATATCGGAGAATGTGACTCAGTATCTCAAGTACACAAAGGTGACAATGATATGTCTTCCTTTCTTTCTCTCTTGCTTTCTCTTCCCATTTGTGTTTCCTAGACGGTTTATCCTCATACTGGTTTGTTTCATGTCATCCTGGAGAGCGATGTTAAGGACTACTTGATGATCATCTTAAGAGTTGGTATACAATGCAAAGCAGCACTGTATTTGGTGATTGCGAAAGATCCTTATTTATATTATTTAGTTATTTATGTTTTTGTGAACGCAAATAGATAGATGCTATGCTATTTAAATGTTGCTATTCAGTTACTCTCTCTTGGATAACCATACAAAAGATGTTAGTCACTCTTGAATAACATTTAAAAGATGTTATTCAGTCATTGATGGTATCATAAAAGGTGTTAGTCGCTCATGAATGACATCGTGAAGTATGTTATTATGTTATTCAGTCATAGATGGCAACATAAAAGTTTATAATCATAGATGACAACATAACAAATTGTTATTCGGTCATGGATATCATGTTACTCGGTCATAGAATAGAAGCCCTGCTTGTCCACCACTATATTGAGGGCTTAGCCAGCCCTCAATATAGTGCCTCACCAAACAGAAATTGGGTAAACAATGTGCCATGAGTTATGCTGGTACCTTGTCTTGGTTGATTCTTTGCTGTGAAAGCACCACGTGCTATCAGAAGTGAACTAATTCTTTGGCATTTTACGGTGCAAAAACCAATTCAAAGCTAAGAGTTACGTAATTGACAGAATTGCATTTGGGGGGGGAGGGTTCTTTTGGGGCAATTGTTCCCAATGTTCTTATCTAATCCGGATATGTTGCATGGTGTTTGAGTCACTACTTTGGAATTCAGGACTGAACTAACTTATCTAAATTATCTCTAACAGCCAGCTGGTTGTAAGCATCGCTGTTCACTGTGGTTTTCTTCAATGTAACTGGTTCTTTTCTTGGGCACAATGTCATGGCATAGCTGCAATGAATACTCTGGCCAAAACTCAAGCTTTTGCTTTCACTGGTCCTGCACTTTGGAACCAGTTCTCTCTCCATTGACACATTCCTTGCTATTAACTGGTACCCAAAGCATATCTTTGTGCCCTATCAAAACCACTTTCTTTTCTATGGGACTTTGGCATTGGGAGCACCTCTGATTGGTGTGCATTGTGAGACACGCTGTACAAATTCACAGATTCAATAAAATATGTTGAAAATTGTATTTGTCTAATTCACGTGAATTTCCAGGTTACATTGAAATGTTTCTGTAGCAACATGGTTTGGTTTAGATATTTGAAGAATTTAATGTTGTGTGTTTCGTTGATAGGATGACTTGATCGGAAACAAGATCTATAATCTTGTGCATGGTGAAGACTACAGTCACTTCACGAAAAGTCTCGAACTGCTGTCGAAAGAGTCGACGTCCAAAAGCAGAACGTTCTCATGTCGGATGAATGTCAAACCGCCCGGTAACAACAGTTAATTCATTCATTCGTTCGTTTATTTATTTGTTCATTCGTTCATTGTTTCGTTCATTTATTGATTAATTCGTTTATTTATTTGTTCTTTCATTCGTTCGTTCGTTCGTTCATTTCATCGTTCGTTCGTTCATTCTGAGAATTTCTGTTAGCAAGGGCTGTAGTCGGATGTAATTAATACAGCAGTTTTTAAAAGCGATTCTTCCGTGTAGCGTGCGAGCGTTTTAAAGGTGTCTAAAAATTGCGTTAATTCTCATTGCTTCGACAGTATAATATAGTACCAGGTACAGTTGATTTTGTCAACTACTCGTAATATTGCTTTGAGGGGTTCATAAGTCGTCTAAATTTATAACCTGATGTTTTGACAGCTGAAATGTCAGCACAAGCCGCTTGTGCCACAAGGGTCTGACGCGGATTAACGAGTTTTTACGTGGTGCGCATGAAAGATAACCAATTAATTTATATCAAAATTATTATTTTAAAGTGGAATTTCATTGTTTTACTGAACAATGCACCATTTAAGACTTAACTTTGCAAGAAATTTCTGGGACAGTTCACTGGTCCTTCTTTCAGATGGTTACCCCATTTTGTTCAGGCGGTTTCGGCATTAAGCGTAAACGACCCGTCAATTGGTGTAGAATATTTGCACTGCACTGCCAATGAATAGGGTTTGACCAGGGTTTAGTCTACTATTATTTGGAGTCATTGTCCCTAACACGAGGAGTTAAGTCTAGAATTGAGAATTGAGAAAGGATTGTATTTGAACATTCAAGTTTCAACATCAACAGTATCTATAGTTGATGGCCATTCACTTGGGCATCTGCTGAATATTCTGCAAAATGGGCAAACAACTTACACGGGTTGTGTTTAATTTTTCTATATGGAGATTGAAAAATGCTGGAAATTAAGAACATAGTTTTTGTTTTCACAGAGGCTTTTTAATGTAAATTTCTCAATTTTACTTTGAATTTAATTGGTTTCGTTAGTGCTTTAGTGAGAGCAAAATTTGTGAAAACCAAGAAGTGGTAGTTAAAAGATAGGTGCTGGTTTCCAGGGTGGGGCAAGTGCTCTTCCTGTTCCTACGTGCGGTGTTTGACGATTCCTTACATTAATATAATATTATGTCCGTGGCGATACTTTCGTCATGGTGGTGGTGGTGGTGGTGGTGGTGTGAGAGTGGTGGGAGTGTGTGGTGCGGAAATCGGAAGTGTTATTAGGGGGCGTGGTTCTATTGGTCTGGCGGAAGGAGAGTCGGCATTATCCTCCAGAACAATGCTCTCTTCTTCCCCATCCTCTGTCTCTTCCGCTCTGGCGCCGTGCACCTGCTGCCTCTGCTGCTGCTGCTGCTGCTGCTGCTGTTGTCTCTGCTGCTGCTGCTGCTGATGCAGCGCCGCCAAACGATAAGCTGATAAGTTGCGCCGTTGTCATGGTGATGGCATTGCTAATGGCCTGCCGCCCACGTCACGGAAAGCGACGCCTCAGAGCGCATGCGCGTGACACTGGTCGATGATGATGACGACGGAGATGATGATGATGGTGGTGATGATGATAATGATCATAGTGGTTTGGATGATGATGTTACTGATGATGCTAACGACGACGATGATGATGATGATGATGATGGTGATGACGATGATGAAGACGACGACGATGATGATGATGGTGGTGGTGGTGATGGTGGTGATAATGATGTTCATGTGGAGATTTAACAGGGCAAACTAAGGATAGGTGTGATGATGATGGTTATGGCAGTGTTTGAAGGTAAATAATGAGTGATGTTGACGGGATACCTACAAGAAGGCTGGCAACGTATTGCCCGCTTTATCAGTGCAGTCTCCTTAAGCTTACCACCGCATGTAGCCTATCTGCCTTCATTTTGCAATCTCCACACTGGCGTTAGGATAGTTGGGCATCTGTCCAGGGACATGGTGACTTTTACGGGCCCGGTGACTTTTAGGGCCCCGGTGACTTCTAAGAACCCAGCAACTTTTAAGAGCCCGGTGACTTTTAAGAGCCCGGCGGCTGGTTACTGTGGTTTGTTATACACATGTTGTGATTTGTGTCTTAGACAGATAGTTTTTTTCGGATTAGCAGCGGAATAAACTCATGATATGGCGCCTTAGAAGCTGTTGATTGAAATGGTTTAGTTGTTGTTGGCTTTTATCTTCGCTGTGTTTGCAGTGGGTGTGTGTGTGTGTGTGTGTTTGTGTGTGTTTGTGTGTGTTTGTGTGTGTGTGTGTTTGTGTTTGTGTGTGTGTTTGTGTGTGTTTGTGTGTGTGTGTGCGTGTGTATGTATGTGCGTGTATGTGTGTGCACGTGTGTCTATGTGTGTGCGTGTGTATGTTGCAGGGGAGGAGAGAGATCCGTGTTACGACAACATGCAGATCACAGCCATCCTTCAGCCACATCCAGGGGACGCAGACTCAGATAAATGTACGTTCTCTGCCTTTTTACTATTATTGTTATTATTATTATTATTATTATTATTATTATTATTATTATTATTATTTTTATTTAATTTTATTTATTTTTTATTTTTTACAAAAATTATTATTATTTTATTATTATTATTATTTTAAATTTATTTTTATTATTATTATTATTATTATTTTATTCTATTTTTATGGCCTTTAGGTACATAATTATGATCCCTTAAGGGGCTTATCCTATTATCATTATCATCATAATCGTCGTCGAAGTCATCATCAATGGCTCAAAAGTCGTATGTCGTTAGTGCCTTTTTTTGCCTTTGCCTTCAACCATCCTCGACACGAAGGTTGGTCGCATTTTGGACAGTTCTTCTCCATCCTCTCCTGTCTTCGGTTGCTCTCAACAATTGCTCTGTTGATAATCCCGTCCATTCACACATGTTGTCCCACCACCTCTTCCTAGGTCTTCCTCTTGATCTTGCTCCCGGAACCGTGCCTTGCATAATCTCCTTCTCCAAGCAGTCTCCATGTTTCCTCATGATGTGCCCGAAGTATGACAACTTCCTTCCTTTAATTGACTCCAGTAGACTCCTTTCTACGCGAGCCGTCTCCAGAACCCATTCATTTGTTTTTTTCTCAGTCCATGATATTCCGAGGATTTTTCTTATACCTTTCATTTCAAATGCCTTTATTCTATCTTCATCACTCTTATTAATTGTCCAACTCTCACAACCATACATCATCACTGGCCATATAAGCGTCCTCATTAACTTTAGCTTTGTAGATAGTTTGATGCTATGGCTTTTCCACAGTTTCTTCAGATCTGCACCTGCTCCATGTCCTCTCGCGATTCGTTAGTAACATTTAGATAATGTTTCTAAACTGCATGGTTTTATAGGATGGGTTATTTACGTCAAATAGGTGTCTTATTATTATGAAAGTTCTCACGGCACGCATGATAATTATAGCACATTGTTTGTATGTGCACTTGTTATAGCGCCCCTTCAACTTCAAGCTCTCACTACTCAGAGGCGCTCCCGAATGCAGAGCGGACACTGCGTCGGAGTGTCACGCGGAAGCGCTGAGCAATTGTGAGTGAAGGACTTGCCCAAGGTCCTTGCGCGGCGAGGTGGATTCGAACCTCGAACTTTAGACCTAAATCAATTCTGCACAGCGCCCAATCAAGATTACCTACTCAGGCGCGCTCCCAGTTCAACCTTGGTTGAAGAGAACCGTCTTAATAAAGTAAAAAAAGAAGGAAGAGAAATCAATAGTCATATTTGACGGAAGTGCAACGCAGGTTGCACGACCACACAGAGAAAAAGCCTGATTGCAGCGATAAGTATAGTAATAGGTTCCGCTTGTGCTAGTGGTGGAGCAGCAGAGCTCATGCAAGTGGGCTGAACCATCAACACAGCCACGTACCAAAACAGAAATTTAGCGAATAATGCACTGCATGCATGCATACGGACATTTATATAGCACCTTACCATAACCACACGAAGGTGTCCACGTTCGATGATGACACGCACAGAGCGCCACACCTATCGACGAGTTGTGTAAGTGAGCCAGTGGAGTAAATCCCGCGTGTAGTAAGAGACTCGGTGAAACCTGGGAATGCGCCATATGAGGTGGGCAGCGGTGTGGAAGACCCTGTTTACGGACCTTACCCGACAGGTCAGAAGTGCATCGTATTATGACGCTACAGTTGTCAATCCGTGAACTACACAGGCATGAGCAGGCACTGAGGCCCCGCACTAAGAGTCCCAGAGCCGGAAATGACCTTGAGATGGCAGTAGCAATTGTGACAGAGAAGATTAATGTGTTGCGTAAATGGAAACTCCTGGTTTTATTACTCGTTATAATTATATTTGTTACTTTACGATATTGATTGTGGTTGCGAGAAGTTGGAGACGCTCGGAAGCTGAAAAGATGGGAAATGTAGACAGAAAATTTGTTTTTCTAGTGATATTTCTTAGTGACGAGAAGTAGCTGAAGAAAGTTTTAGATCGATAATTATTGTGACAAGATAAGAAAGTTCTGCGTATAGACACCTTTTTAAAGCTGTCAACAGATATTATAGATGTAGCCTATCCGATTGTTTGTTCTAAATCAGAGGTCTCAACACGCGGCCCGCGGGCCGCATGCGGCCCGCGAACCCGATTAATGCGGCCCGCGAACAACCTCCTTTTTTATTTAAAAAAAATTAGAAATCGGTTTAAAAGAATTTTGCAGTTCCTTTACGATTTGAACCAATGTTTAAACTGCTTTCTACTCCTTTTGCTGTGGACATTGAGTCCCCTAACAGCAGATATAGGCATAGGCCCCTATGTGCAGATGGAATTAGAGGACCTTAACTTTAAGTGCAATAAAACGCCGAAGCAGAAGACAGTATGCTACAGCGAAGTTTTATGCCGGTGTCGCAAAATAGAGTATCTCCGAAATAATTGTATCTCCCCAGATGATGAGAAGTTGAAAAATGTCACTTCCGCGTGTGTTTATTTTTGCAAATTAACTTCCATTTGCTTGGTTTTGAGCAATGACACTAACAGGTAGGTCCTATGTTTATTCCTATAATCTTGGTGACTTTGGTTTAGAGGACTTAGAAGTTAGAACACTTAAGAACACTCAGGGTCTCTTGGCCTAACTAAATTTGAGTTGAATTACTCTGAACATTGCTTAGGATACTGAAAAAATTAGAGTCATTTTAAATTTTGATTACAGCATAATTTCTTCAATTATAGCGCCCATGCATTTTTCGATAATTGGGATAGAATGTTTTTTCAATTTTGTTTGTAGCCTAGTACCATTATAGTTAGATCTACACTTAAAATATAATATTATGTGAATTTTACAGGGTCATACCATCATTTCAGCATTGTATGCTGCAATGACACATAACTTATTTTATAGTTTCACGTGCACGAGAATATTTTTATGTTGCGGCCCGCGAGTCACTAAAAGTTTCCAAATGCGGCCCACATGCTGACTTGAGTTTGAGACCCCTGTTCTAAATGATGATAAGGTTAGGTTTGTGTATAATGTTTATAGTAGTGTATGCTCGAATCTTGAAAAAGGTGTCTAATAAGCATTCTGTCAGTGCCAGTCCCAAGTCTGGAAAACAGAGGAGGAGCGACGAAAATGATCTTTATTATCACACAGTGTTGTTAAACTGAAGCTACTAATGTTGACGCTGTCTATGACGGCTTGAATAATTGTGGTCGTATAGCCTACCATGTAGGCCTGACAACAATGCAGAGCCGTTCATTCTCTGTGGTTCGTCCAACAACCTGGGGTAGATAGCTCCGCTTGGTAGTCTCCTTGAAGAGGCGCTATGCAAAATTATCGTAATGATTGAATACCCGGTAGATAAAGATATTGATATCAAGGTCAATCAATCAATCATAATTTATATAGCGCCCCTTCAAGGTACCTACTAAGAGGCACTCCCGGCCGAGATCAGGCGAGAGGAAAAACAGTCTTCAACAGTTTGTGAAATTGAGAACAGCTTGGGAGGTGTCGCATAGTCAAGGGAAGCCCATTCCAGGTTGTTGGACCAACCACAGAGAACAAACACCTCTGCATTGTTGCAGAGCGAGTGAAAGGAATCATTAAATTTAAATCACCATGGACAGCAGAGCGCTGTGCACGGCGGCTTATGCAAGTGGAAATGAGGAGGCAAAGTCCGCACAGGCACAGATAAAAAGGTGATTGATTGATTGATTGACTTGGATGGATGATGGATGGACGGACGGACGGACGGGTGTTGAACCATGCAAAGTATAGAGAGTAACATAGATCACAAAATGGAACCCAGAAGGGACTGTCACTGTGGGGTCCGTGCTGGTTAGGACCTGACCACCTATATACCTACATATTCTGGCGCTAGACTGGTGTTAGCCGCAGATATAGGGAGAGACGGTTAGAAGCATAGGCGGAGACCTGGGCCGAGAATTGGGGGGGACGGAAAGACGCGAGATTTTCAGAAAAATTTCTGACGACCGGCGAAATCTCTGAAAAAAATATTTTTTCGCCGCCAAAAAAGTTGATGACCTTTTTTTTTTTTTTTTTTAGTCGTCCGGCCAAAATCTGGACGAAATATTTCTATTTTCGCCGCCCAAAAAGTTGATGGCCTTTTTTTTTTTTTTAGTCATCTGGGCCCAAATATTTGACGAAATTTTTTTTTCGCCACCGAAAAAAAGCTTGGCGCTCAAACATTGGGGGGGACAAATGCATGGGCCGTCCCCCCCAACACTTTCTTTGGGGGGGACCGTCCCCCCTGTCCCCCCCTAGGTCTCCGCCCATGGTTAGAAGGACGGTCGTATGTGTGTTTGTATCCGTGTTATCTGTGATGTTTTGTTGCTCCTTTTCTTTCTAGCAAGCCGTTGTCTGCTGGCGTGCATTGCGCGTCGCATGGGTTGTGTGGAGAAGAGTACGGCGTCACTTGGCATTGAGAAGTTCACAACAAAGCAGGACTTGAAGGGGAAAATACTCGCATGCGACACAAGGTATGAACACACCTAAGCAATCTACAGAAGGACGACGAGGAGGTGGAGGTCTATAGGTATTGTTTTGTATTGTATTATATTCGATGATAGGTATGAACGCCTAATGAATCTACAGTAGGAAGAGGAGGAGGAGGAGGTCTTTAGGTATTGTTTGTTTGTATGCACACTTTTTATAGCGCCTCTTCCAGCCCTCAACCGCTACTCAGAGGAGCTCCTGACTACAGCGCTTGTAAACAAGCTGGTAATTGTATAGAATTGTATTCTATTATTGTTTTTTTGAGTGATAGGTGGCGCCTTTAGGGTGAAAACTCCAACTTTGTGAGGTCCTGTTAATTTTGCTCTTTCTATCGTCTTCTGAAAGCCTTTCTTTTTTACCAGGCCT
>OX457039.1:70111638-70141638 GCA_949752735.1 Lumbricus terrestris
ACAATAATTGCATTATGTATTAGGCTTTGCATGCATCTGTGGGAATACAATTAGCACATTTTGCTTGTGTCTAGCCTAGTGCTCACCGTTAATCAGTTCCAGCCAGTTGATGTTGCTCTGTTGGTTTTGAAAATAAATGATGGTTTTTTCATAATAAAAAAAAAAAATAATAATAATAATAATAATAATAATACGAAGAATTAAAAATACTAATGAGACAATTTGTAAATTAAATTAGAGCTTCGTTACATAGTAGTTGTAGTAGTACCAGTGGCAGCAACACCTGTCCTGGTAATTGTAATAGTGTTATCGTAATTTTGTGAAGTTGATAACTTAAATTGGTATTATAATAATTGTTGTGATTATTGCGTTTATTATTAGTAGTATTATTATAATTATTGTGATTATAGTAATTATTATTATTATTATTGTTGTTGTTACTATTGTTGTAATTGCTGTTGTTGTATTATTATTAATATGATGATATGTTGCCATTTATTTGATTACATCTAATTCATTAGTATTACAAAATTCGTGGCAGTGCATTTAGAGCTGCAGTGCATTATTATGAATGATATAAATGGATTTCATTGGATTGGATGGCTAACCATAACCCTAACCCTAATCAGTGGTTTTACGGATCTTGCTTTGACACTTACTTGATCACCGAACCCTTCCTGCCTTTCCAAAGAGTTCAGAGGTTATTAGTCGACTAGAGAGAAGGACATCCACAGACAAGGAGACGGTCAGAGAGATATAGACAGAGCTGGAGAGAAAGAGGGGTAGAGACAGACAGAGAGTGAGAGACGGACAGACAGAGAGAGAGAGAGAGAGAGAGAGAGAGAGAGAGAGAGAGAGAGAGAGAGAGAGAGAGAGAGAGAGAGAGAGAGAGAGAGAGAGAGAGGTAGAGACAGACACAGAGAGAGAGAGAGAGAAAGAGGGGTAGAGACAGACACAGAGAGAGAGAGAGAGAAAGAGAGAGATACAGACAGAGAGAGAGAGAGAGAGAGAGAGAGAGAGAGAGAGAGAGAGAAAGAGGGGTAGAGACAGACACACAGAGAGAGAGAGAGTGAGAGAGACAGAGACAGGGATGAAAGGGGCAGGGACAGAGATCGATAGAGTGAGTGAAGGAAGGGAGAAAGACAAACGGAAAGACACAGTGTGACCTAGCGACAGACAGACAGACAGACACACACACACACAGAGAAAGTGAGCGGGAGAGCTGTAGGTCTGAGCGCTGGATCGGATTCTGCTAATAAGTCGTCGTATATTCCTGTGGTGCAGCTGATGTGGCGATAGTTTGCATCGACTCGACGTTGATCTATCCGACGCCTAATCCGCTTCACTGCCCCCAGGCGACCAATTCTCATTTGGCGGCAGTGACGCAGTCTGGCTGAGCCCCTTAATAAATTATGATCGTAATAACTTATGATATCCATGACGTTTGATCGCTGTAATATCTTTATGATCCGGGAGATTTTATGGAGATTTTGCCATCCACTGTAACCGCTCTCTCTCTCTCTGTCGTCTAGCACTGAGGAATTACACTGGTGTGCAGCATTGGTTTCGCCGGTGATATGCACTGGCACTGCAACGTTACACTATCCTGTAAAACTGCTTTGTAACTCTGATGCATGGTACTGGTGTAATACAATGGCGTAACATCTCTCTGTTCATTACACTTGACTGTGACTTGTGTGTGTGTGACACTGGTGGATAACACTGGTGTGTAATATGGGTGTGCGTGACTTGAATGCAAGATTTATTTACGCTGTAATATTAATATATTTTTCTGTAGCACATATCCAGAAATCTGGCACATTTAAAATTTCTGCAACATGTTCCTGTAATGCTAATATTTGCATGTTGCATCCACCTGCCACTCCTTACAATTACCTGTATAATATTCTCTTCCACTTAATCTGTAGCATCTGTTAACAATTATTATGTGTAAAATCTTCTTCTGTAACACTTCACTGTTACTGTATTTGTATTGTTGGGCATTGATAAGCTTCTGCTGGTGTGGATGATGTATGAAGGTGATGATGATGCCAATTAGTTGCAACTCCTCTGCGAGCGAAATTGGAATGCCCACAAAGGAAAGCGGAAGAAGGAGAGAGGAAGCTGGAGAAGGAGAGAGGAAGCTGGAGAAGAAGGAGGATGATGATGAGGAGAAGGAGGTATTCGGGTGGTTGGGTGGATGCGGAATTTCTCTCTCGTCTCATTCGGCTTCACTTTATTTTTTGTGTGCCTTCATTCTCTGCATCTGCAGCTAGTGAACTTCCATTGCATGAACAGACATACAGCTGTGCAATTGTACATACATGTTTATTTGTATATACAAAATGTATTTTATTATTACAGGCTTATGTGTATAAGTGGATGTGCATGCATAAGTGTATTCGTCGTATTGTGGATATAAATTGCATCTGTGTTTATTATTATTATTGCCTTTTAAAATACTCGTAGGTCTACTAACGTGATTATTACTGTTAATTAACTACTTCATTTTTCTTTATTAGGCTACTAACGAAATGCTTACTTGTTTCTGATCTGATTCCCGATGATAGATTTCATTGAGTCTTGTGTAACTTCAACTTCTTCTTCTTCTTCTTCCAGTCATAATGAACGGTTCAAACACGAGTGGCGTCTATCGCTTTCGACTGCATGAGAATCGATATGTATTCGTGCAGACGAAGAGCAAACTCTTCAAAAACCCGATGAATGGCAATCCAGAATTCATCATGTCAACGCATTCCATTGTCCGGTAAGACAATTCTTCTTCTTTAATAAACATTATATGCTCTGTCCTGAAACGTAGAGGTTTGTGTAACAATGGGTTACGTGACAATGGGTTATGTAATGCTCTTGCACACACTGCACTAAGTCTGTGCGTTCAACTTTAATAATGATGACAATAAAAATGACAATAAGGACAATTATATGGCGCCATAAAACGGCCATATCGCTACAAGGGCGTCTCACAAACAGCTAACTGCGGGATAAGCCACGTAGCAAAGAAATATGATTGAAGCTTTGATCTGAAAGATCCAGCTGAGGCTGCCAATCCGATGTCCGGTGTAAGACTGTTCCAGTATCTTTCTTCTACTTTTTTTCATAGTTTGTCTTGCATGATTTAATGATACTGTGGTACGTGTTTACTTGCGTACATTTAGGTTTCTTCAATGTCTTGGTTGGTATGACATTTGGGTGTGATCAACATGTTGGTCTGTGTGACATTTAGATTTGTGTACCGTAACAGTTGTGTTTTTTGTTTAACGTTTAGGTTTGTGTAAAATTTGGATGTGAGTAACATTTGGGTATGTGTAATATTTAGATTTGTGTAACAGTTGTGTATTTTGCTTAATGTTTAGGCTTGTGTAAAATTTGGGTGTGAGTAACATTTGTGTCTGTGTAGCATTTGGGTTTGTGTAACAGTCGTGTTTGTTTAACATTTTTGATTTGTGTTTGTGCGATGTTTGAGTGTGTGCAACAACTAGATTTGAGTGACATAACCACATTAATGTTTGTGTAACATTTACGTTTGTGCAACATTTCCAGGGAATGTGACACAGAGTCGGAACTGAAAGGTTCGGCATCGAGTTGTCTCATGAAGGCCATCATTGGGAATTCTGGGTCGAAGCTCAGGTAGAAATAATCTCATCAGATCTAATCATCTCTCTCTCACTCACCTGTCCAGCCAGGTGGGCTAATCTTGCATAAGACAGATATTTTCATTAGTAAGGAAAGTCCTCCACTCCAGTCTTTGGCAAGATGCATCGTCACAATGGGAAATTCTGTCGGCTTGAACATCTTTTGTCTCTACAGAAATATTTCATTAGCAAGTCCATCATATCCGTTTGCGATTCTAATTTACTGTCTCTTAATAAGCTGGTTTTACGCCTGCTGCTTCTGCAGCCACGAGCTACAGAGAACGTATTAATAAGCTGATTGTGTTTCTTTGTGCCTCTTCCACAATACCTTTTGAAACCGTATCGCTAATAAGCAGATTCGCCCTGATGCTTTTGTCAGTGTTTTTGGATCCATATAAGCTGATTTGTTTGGTGTACTTTAGTCGACGTTTTAAGCTATACCCTTTATAAAGTGATTTTCCACTATACTTTAATTAATATCTTAGACTGTAATACATTATAGAGTATACATGTTCTAGGACAATTTTCCTCTATGCTTTGGTAAACGCTGTTAAAACTATTCCTGTTAATAACTTTTGTGCTGTGCATATGCAATGATCAATCTGCTTGTTGCTGTTTAATTACACTGTCATAATCAAAGATGATTAGTATCGCCCCCTCCTTTATCCAGGCTTGGGACTGGCACAGCACTGGCAGAGTGCATCCAGTAGCTCGGTATGTAAGGTAGAGTGTAAGTGATGAATGAACTTCCACTCAGGCTTTCACTCAGAAGTCACCTTGAGCCAACAACAACCTGTGCCATCAAATCGAGGCCTATCGAGGCACAAGCATACTATATCACTCTGTGAAAATACGTTTGTTCTGTACATGTATGTCTGTACATTTGCATGTTTGTGAATGTATGTACGCATGTATCTGTGCATGTTTGTATGTAATAATGTATATGTATGTTTGCACATATGTTTAATTAGTATATGCATATTTTGCATATGCAATTATGCATAATATATGTTTGTTTGCGAATGTGTGTATGCATATGTGTGTGCTTTTCATCTTTCATTTCCAGCAAAGAAAGAATGGATCTGAATTCGTCAAAGTCCCGCCAGCATCAGCAACAACAGCAGCAGCAGACGCTGGTGTCGACCCAACCACAATCAACGATGTTCGACCTTGAGGATCTCTTCAGTGACCCTCATCTCGACTTCGGAAACATCGTCGACGACTCATCGTTCTGCGACATTCCGGACCTCCTGCCGAACTCCACCCAGTGGTCGAGCCTCTCCGACCTTTCCCTCGACAAGGGTCTCTCCTCCTGTCCTGCAAGTCCCATGGGATCCATCCCTGCGCTCAGTCCGGCCACATCCGCGTCGCGCAGTCCACGCATGGGGTCGTCCTCCTCCTCGTCTGCCACCGTCCAGCAGCACCAGCAGCAGGGGTGGGTCCCGAAGGAGTGCCGGCCTCCCAAGCAGGGCAGAGGCCGTCCGAGGTCGTCGAAAAAGGCGGCTGCCTGTGAACGAGTCCCGTCCTGGATGCCCCCTTGTTCATCGACGATGGGCGGTGGGCAGATGGGGAGCCAGGGAAGCACGTTCAATGTTCCAGCTGTTACAAGTCAGCAGGAATCAAAGTCGAAGAGGAATCTGGTGAATCCGAGATCGGTTGGAAGCTATTCGTCTGCAGGTGAGAAAGCGATGCGGATGATCTTAACGAAGCTTTTGATTCCGTTGACCGTCGTTTGATGTTTGTGCTTTATGCAAAAATGTTTATTGTTCTGGAACGGATTGTTTAGTGGAAAATGACTGCGTTAAAGCACTGCATGGTAACGTACAGGCACTTAGACTATAATAGGCAATAGAACAATACAACAACAGCAACAACGATGACAACGACAGCAACTTATGCAACGCTGGACATTATCAATATTCGTGATCTGCCCAACAACATGGAATGGACTTCCATTGGAGATGAGTCTCTGGGTCGGGAGCACCTCTGAGTAGTGGTTTTTAAGAGCACACTTTATGACTTCTGATTGATTGATTGGCTGGTTGGTTGATTAATTGATTGATTCATTGATTCATTGGTTGATTGATAGATTGATTGATTGGTTGGTTGATTGATTAATTAATAGATTGATTGATTGATTGATCGATCTTCATTGGATGAGCTGATGGTATTACCTTCTTCATTGTAGGTCCCTCGTTAACTGACAGCTGGGAGAACCTTTATTCTCCGCCGATGACATCCGGCGACCACTTCTCCTCCTCTCACAACACATCTATGTCGAAGAAGTCTGGCTTCACTGAAGTCGGACTCATCCAACAGATGCGACAACTGCAGCAGGTCACACGTCAGCGAACCATCTCCGGTTCATCGAACACATCGGCATCATGGATGGAGAAGCTGACCACCACACCGAGAGGAGGAGGGGGAGGAGGAGGAGGAGGAGGTGGTGGGGGAAGCGGCAACAAGAACGCCCACCTCCTCGACCTACTCATGCGTGACGACGACGAGGAAGAGGAAGCCAGTACATGTCTGTCGAGTCCCAGCGTCCACCGTGATGGTCAGTCAGCCAAGACGGCCGTCAACTCGGAGATGAGTGACTCCGAGATGATGGTCGGCTCGTGCAGTCAACCGCGTTCGAAGCAGGAGGCAGAGGATGAGGTTCCAAAGGTTGGACCAGGGAAGAAGCAGCCAGCCATGCAGAACGTCATCCTGAAGCACCTGCTCAGTCAGGTGGACGAGGAGGATAGCCAACCATTCAAGTGTGACCTCAAGCTCGTCCCTGCTGAGTCCGGTCAGCTGGATGTCACTTCACACGCGGTTGTTGATTCTGCAGACTCATCAGCCGTGCAGTCCGTTCCACCCGTTGACATCAGCAACTCAAGCGTATCCAATGAAGCGGAACCGAAAAAGGAAGATGACGTACTGCTTAAGGTTTCTTTCTTTCAATTACTTTTTTGTTGACGTATTTTGTGTCCACAAGAACAGCATGGTTGATTGGTTATATCGCTCACCTGTTGATTACGCAGTGAATATTGTATTGTATTGTATTGCATTGCTCTGTATAATGTATTGTATCGTGTTGCATTGTACTGTATTGTATTGTATGGTGTTGCATTGTACTGTATTGCATTGTATTTTCTTGTATTGCATTGTATTTTCTTGTATTGCATTGCATTGCATTGTATTGCATTGCATTGTGTTGTATTAAAATGTCTACAAAATGCCTCTATGTGAACCGTTCAGAGGCGCTCCCACGAGATAGTAGATAGATTTTGAGAAGAGGGCTTTAGTTATAGTTATCTTTATCTGAGACGTCACTATTTGAAACATTCAAATACTGTACGATAAACAAGGAGCACCACATTACTTCTTTTCAGGAGCATTATATATAATAATGATATTGCGCTATAATATGTATAGGCTACACATAATTATACCTTTTCCCTGGATCCCTCAATCTATATAAGGATATTGTAATATATTTATTGTCAGCATTTTATACGTGTATATATAATTATAATTATATAATGCATCAAAGAATGTCATGCATGGTTTTATATGTAATTAAATTGCATTTGTGAATAGATGGCGGTTATGTGCATCTGTAAGTACAGAGATGAAATCAATTCGATGACAAAGGATTCATTTGTTGCATTGTATTTATTTTGTTGCATTGTATTTCATTTCTTGCATTGTATTTCGCAATGTCGGCGTTTCCTAAAACGCAGCCTCTATGTCGGGAGTCATTACGAATAATAAATTGCGCCTTTTGTTGATTTGCCCGTCGCAATAAAGTTTTATAACCTTTACGTTCGATCGGTATCTGACTTTACCACCTGCTAATCAGCATTCCTTCAGGTCGAAGTAGTTAAGAAAGGTATATGGTGGTGGCTCGTAATGGTTACTTTAAACTCTGAATTTCTACAGCAGTGCATCATTTAGATCACCTGCTTAAATGACAGGTGCTGCTTCAACATGAAATGACAAGTGAAGAAAAATTTGGTTGCCATATTAGCCAATGGAATGGAGGCGATGGGGGGAGGGGTGGTGAGGAGGTGCGAGAGAGGAGGCGAGAGGGCCATTCAAGACACACTTAAGAAGGTCATTGTATTTACTGATTCATTGCATTAATCTGTATGGCGCCTCTTGAAACGAACTGCTCAGAGGCGCTCCGAACCATAGAGCGGCGGCTAAAAATAACAGTTACTGTCTTGAGATAGGAGTGGAATACCTGAGAAGCAGTTCTAGAAAGAGAGAGGAGCGTCAAGCGGAGGCCATTCCAGGTCGAGGGTTCTACCACCAAGAAGACATGGCTCTGCTTGGTGGATGTATGAGCAAATGGGACTGAGAATGGACTAATTTGCGACCAGGCATCGGTCTATGGCGCTCAGTAACTGTGAGTCTCAGGGTCTCTGAATATACACAGTGTAACCGTTTAAGAGAAGGAAGATTTGTCCTCACACTTGCTACAAGATGAACATGCTAAGCAATCTCACATTCACCTGCATCACATTTCCTCTTCTATTGTCTCAAACGACTGGTTAATTGTTGGTTAACTTCTGTCCTATATTTGTTATTTGGATATAATGCTGTCATCTGATTCCTTGTGCATTAGATTATAAACCGATTTTGCAGAACTCACTATTGATTTTAGTGGTCATTATTATTGATAATATTTCACATTTTGCTTTGAATTTCGTTCTTCTGTTTTCTTTTGTCTGTACCTTTAAAGGTCTCAATAATATGTTTGATTGTATTTCTTTGCGTTGCTTTGTTTTATCAGCAACTTCTCAACAAGGATGATGAATCGTTTGTGAAAAGTCGATCGTCATCGCCTGAACTTCTGAAGTCCCTGCTCGCCAATGACGATGTAAGTCCACTTCTCTCTGTCTCTATGTCTTTCTTTATGTCTGTCTGTCTGTCTATCTGTCTGTCTGTCTGTTATCTGTCTCTGCTAGCTGTGACTGTGTTGACTTTCTGTTAGTTTTTCTCATGTGAGGTACGATTGTTATTATTATTATATTATAATAATAAGGATTACTGTCTTGTCTCTTGTAGACATCTGCACAGCCTGCAGAGGTTCACTCAAGCGAAACGGAAGTGGCCTCATCCGGTCTCTCCTCCCCCGTTGCCATGGAGATATCCCTCCCCGATCACCTGATGAGTGACTTCCTGTCTGGCGGTGGTGGTGGTGGTGTTGGTGGTGTTGGCATCAAGCGAAAGGCGTCAGAGGTTGAGGATGCGACGAACCACCCTGCGGCCAACTTCAAGTTCCCATCTCGTAGCACATCTCTGACGGAGAGCGGACCCACCAGCCGTGGCAGCAAGCGAAAGGCGGCTGGACTGACGACGACGACGACAGGACCGTCGAAGAAGAACATCCTGCTGGCTCAGCTGCTGTCGAGGGAGGTTGACAACGATCCGATGGTGAACGTGAAGAACCCGAGCGCCATCGCCACAGTCACACCTCTCATGCAGATGCTGCAGCAGTCATGCGGAAAGACGGACGAAGCAGCGATGCAGAACCGTGACGGTCATGCGGATCCGGGTTCGGTGGCGACGTTTGAAAGCGCAGAAACAACGGATCTGGCCGACGACCTTGGTTGTGTTGCGACGGAAGTACCGCGTGTTGCGAAGACAAGACCTGCGAGTCATCATGGAGATGTTGTTGGTGGAGACGGAAGGTCGCACGACGCGCTGGGACTTGATGAGGAGTCCGGGGGATGCCTGGGGCTGAAGGACTGGGCGGATTACGGGATAGGGGATCTGTCACCGGCCGATAATAAGTGTGATGACTCAACGCTGAAGGAGTTTATTGAGAACACGAAGACGGAGGAGGAGATGGAGGGAGTTGAAGAACCGAGCCGCAAGGGGGAACCATCTGCCCCCACGGCGGCAGCTGCAGTGGAAGACCCAGACCGGACGGATGCAGGGTCTCCCTCAGAGGAGGACAAGAAGATCCTCGCGGAACTCGAAGAGGTGCTTGAGTCTTCGAGGTTCACAATGGAGGACCTCAACTCGATGCTTGGCATCAGCGCTGGGATCGTGATGGAGCCGACGAAGAATGCAACGAAGTCGGCGATCAATGCCCTTGAGGAGCAGGTGTCGAGGATTGACTCCGATCTGAAGCTACAGGGCGGAATGATGGAGGACCGTGACGGACCAGACCGAGGACGTCCAATGCCTGGCCACGGTTGGCCGGGCAGCGAGATGGCGGATCTTGGATTGCTTGGTGACTTTGATGAATTGGTGACGCCTGGTGGACAGAGATGCTCGCAGATGATGCAGGGATGTCCGAAGAGGATGGGAGGTAAATGTACCCTCATCAATGTTTTCATCCATCATATCGTCCATCATTGCTCTCTTGTCAGTTTCATTGTTTCACTTAAGTTACCCAATTGCGATTTCTCCATTGTTATCTATGATGTGATGTGTCGTATTCAATGACAGTTTATTTTCTCTCAGTCTCTCTCGCTGCTGTTGCTCTTTCTTTCTGTCTGTCTGTCTGTCTCTCTATGTCTCTATCTCTCTATGTCTGTCTCTTCTCTCTGTCTGTCTGTCTCTCTCTATCACTCTCTCTCTGAAACATTTGGTCAAATTTCACAAAATACTGACCATAGGTCATGAGGTCAAATGTTACAAGCTATTATCTGGATTTTGTGCGGATTTCAGAATCGATGGCTTCACATGCGATGAACATGTTTGACCCGATGAACCGTCCCAATCTGTCGTCATCTATGACGTCATTGCCAGCCTATCAGAGGCAGTCGTCGTTTCAGCCACAGCAGCAACAGCAACAGCAGCAGCAGCAGCAGCAGCTATTCAGCCAGGGTCAACTGCAGGTCAACACGAAGCCTGTGCTGCCCTCTGGCACGTCTGAACAAGGAGTTGAGACAAGCAACAGCAATCGAGAGGTTAGGTAACCCTTTTTCAGATAGATTAATAGGTAACCCTTTTTCAGATAGATTAATAGGTAACCCTTTTTCAGATAGATTAATAGGTAACCCTCTTTCAGATAAATTAATAGGTAACCCTCATTCAGATAAATTAATAGGTAACCCTCTTTCAGATAAATTAATAGGTAACCCTTTTTCAGATAGATTAATAGGTAACCCTCTTTCATATAAATTAATAGGTAACCCTCTTTCAGGTAGATTAATCGGTAACCCTCTTTCAGATTGATTAATTGGTAACCCTCTTTTAGATAAATTAATTGGTAACCTCTTTCAAATAAATTGATAGGCAACCCTCTTTCAGATAAATTAATTGGCCAGTGAAATGAAGGAATGAATGAAAGAATCATTGAGTGAATATTTTATTAATCAAATAAGTGATATGTGAATTGATTGGAGGATGAATTTGATGAATGATTTCATGAAGTAATCATTGAGTGATTGATTTGATGAATGAAATTTGATGAATGATGAAAATTTAGTGAGCAAGTGAATGGTTTATTGAATTTATGAATGAATCGACAATTATTAGTGAATTGACAAATGAATTAGTGATATTAATGGTTAATTGATCATTTCATGAATTGATTAGTGAATTGGTAAGTGATTTCATTCATGAATATTTGACAAGTGGATTAGTGAAACAATTAATTAATTGATTTGCGAATAAATGACTGAATTTCGTAATGAGATGATTAATAAATCAATGAGTTAATTGACAAATGAATCATTGATGAAATTAATCTGACTGAATTGATCTGCGAATAAATGAATGAACTGGTCTATGAATTGGTGAATAAAATAATCAATAATTTAGCGAATGAATTGATTAACGAATTTGAAAACGAATCTGGTAATGTTATCACTGAATGACATGATTAAAGAAATCAACAATGAATAATAATAATAACGGAATTCATATTTCATTGTAGGAAATCTTTGGCGACTACACTCCCATTTCCCCCGCACTCCAAGACGACGTCTTTTCCCCCGTCGACTCCTATGGATATCCCCCAATGACCAACCCAGAGTTGCTCCCACGCTCCTCAATGAACTACCCCGGAGCCCCAATGAGCAGTCTCTACTCACACGGTCCGAGTCAAGCGTGCTCACCGAAGCTCGGTCCAATGAACAGTTCATCTCGCTGTCACTCGACCCAAATGAACCAGTTTGGATCGTACTTCGGTGGAAGTCTACCCGTTCAGAGCGGAATGAGGGAATCAAGTGACAGAAAACGACAACGCTTTGTTGAACGCTTGAACCCAGCTTTGAACTCCGGAATGAACCCTGCGTTGAACGCCGCACATGCGGATGCTGCTGGCAGTGGTGAACTGGGATTGTTCCAGAACCAGCGGAACTTCGACGCTATGAACCAGGCCGGCTGGAACCAGATGCACTTGGGTCAACCGGATGGGAACCACATGGTTGACCAGCGAACGGTTGCCCAGTTCAACCAAACGCGGCTGAACATGATGAGCGGAAGTCGAGTCAACGAGCCATCCAAGGGCGGTTCATCGTTCTACGGTTCAAATATGAACTCGGTTCGACAGATGTTCAAAGGTTCCGTCAACCAGATGAACGCGGTTGAACCGATGAACCCGGCTCAGATGAACCAGATGAATCTGGTGGGTCAGATGGGTCAGATGTCATCGGTGGGACAGATGAACATGAATCAGATGAATCAGATGAACATTGGCCAGATGAATCAGATCAATGTACGACAGATGAATCAGATCAACGTGGGTCAGATCAATCAGATCAACGTAGGTCAGATCAATCAGATCAACGTCGGTCAGATGAGCCCGATGGGCATGGGACCGGGGACCAATCAGATCAACATGGGGCAGATGAATCTGGGCCAGATGAACATGAGTCTGGGTCAGATGAACGCGATGAGCATGGGTCAGATGAATCACTTCGATCGGATGAAAAGAGCGACAGGCGCATTCAACAGTCCGAAGGGCAGCACAGTTTCCTCTCCGGAGGAGTTCTCGCATCCGGTCAAGCCAGGGAAAGCTGGGCTTGGATCACTGGATGTGCCCGCGACCATGGCGGACAGGATGACGTCGTCAAGGTCGAAAGGTCACAGAGGTCACGCAGAGTTCATGCCAGGGAACCAGCCTCAGGTGATGGATGCTGCGCTGATCCGGTCGCAGCAGCGAAGGATGAATGCGGCTGGGATGATGAGTCCATCCGGGATGGGAATGAACTTCGAGACGATTGGATTGGGCATCGACTCCGGTCACATGGGTCACGGCGATTCGGGGGTTATGGGGGGTCAGACGGGGGTCATGGGTCAGATGACGCCGCACCCTGGTCTTGAACGTATGACCCATTCAGGAATGGGTTCGATAAACCATCACGGTCTGGGTCACATGAATCAGATGGTGGGGAATGGGGCGCTGATGAAGGCGGGCTCTATGAACCGCATGGGGCACCACCAACACCCGCACTCGATGAATCAGACGGCGGCTGGTCAGGCCCCTCATCGCGGAAATCCCCCATGTCATACAAAACCCAATTCGTCCGCTGGCTTCATGAGGCCCCTTGAAGTGCCTGGCTTTGGACAGGTCACCATGGGCCATTCCCCAATGGTCCAGTCGCCGATGGGTCTGTCCCCGATGGGTCATTCACCAATGGGACAGTCCCCGATGGGCCAGTCTCAAATGGGCCAGCCCCAGATGAGCCAGTCGACCTTGGATCGGGTTTCCCAGCCTGCAATGCATGGCATGAGCTCTTCGGGATTCGAAAGTCCACCGGAACTCAGCATGGAAGACATCTTCCAAGCGAAATCCATCTGCAATCCGGATCAGGTGACTTTTCCATTTGTCATTATTGCATGCTTGTTGCTGTCAGCGCGCTGTATTATATTTTATCAAGGATGGCATGATTAGTGTCAGCGAAGCATTTGTGAGTGAAGGACCTGCTTAAGATCTCTACAGAGTAAAATCTTTGAACTTCAGAAAAACACCGTTGACCTATAATATATCTGTCGTTATTAGAAAAATTAAACTCTATCACCTTGTCTGTTATTCAGTTGTATTGTTCAGTTGAAGATTTGCACAGATAAGGTTTACAAATTTCATTTTAGCTGATAATTAATTCGATGTTGTCGTTGTTTGACTTGGGATGGACTGCCGGTTTAACTGCTCTACAAAACAGAATCTTCAGTGCTATTGTTTATCCTAGTCAGGCCAATTATCCTATCTTATGTCGAATCCACAGTTACCTTTTGCAGTCTTTAGCTGTTTTCTGCTACAAAAATGATTTATTGATTGGTTGGCTGATGTATTGATTGATTGACTGATTGACTGACATTGATTGATTAAATTTAATGACATTTCGTTTATCGCCATTATTTCTCTTTTCCTCAGTTTGCTGGGAGTTCAATGGGCGGCCAGTCAGGCTCTGTCTTTGGAGATGGGAGACAAAGCAACTACCGCATGGGATCTGATCGCCACAGCTTACAAAGCCAGTCGAGTGTATTTGCATCGGAACAGCCGCGCCATCTAAGCGCCCAGCCAACACAGGGTAGACCTATAGTCCTCCGCTTATTTTTCTAATATATATATTTTCGATTATCTAACTTATGTGCCTAGTTTACGTGTAGTCATAGGTTGGCCATTAAAACCGGGTCACTTTTTGGCGACTGATATTTGTGATCCCTTAGCTACTGGACCACAGGCGCATAGGCCTACCGTTGGGCTATAAACTATACTGTTTTCTGTCATTTGCATCAACTGACGTTTTCAATGTCCAAATTTCCTTCTTGTCAAAAACCGGGACAATTTCGCTCTTTTACCAAAGCTGTCGGGACACCGGGACGCACCACAAAAAACCAGGACGTATGGTCACCCTAGTGTAGTCCCACTGGCATGGTGACCTGCGTTTTCAAACGTCTCTGCTTTGCTGCGATTACGTTGTCCTTGCTTTGTTTTGATTAAGTTCTTTGAAAATGTCTGTTATCCTTGGTTTGACAACGTTGTCTTTGCTGGATGTATTGCAGATCCGTTACTTCTGTCACCGATATCTAATCACAGTCTGTCTCTTGATGGGCCTGCATCTAACGGTAAAAATTCGATGTCAAACGTCTGCACAGGAAACAACAATGTTGGTCGCCAGGCTAGCAGCCGAGATGCAACGAAAACTGTTCAGCGGTACATAAACATAAACATTGCAAAATCCTTGAACCAGATACATCGGTTAACTGATGAAAAAAAATACATTTGAATAATGACGATAACATCTTTCTCTCACCTCATAATAATTTACCGTATATCCTGCCTCTTCTGTCTCGGTCACATGCACAGGGAGCGTTTCTGAAAGCCTGAAAGGTTTTACTGTGAGAAGCGTTTTATAAAAATTAATGGTGGGATACAATACAATACAATACAATAATAATAATAATAAATAATGATTGTAATGCCCAAAATCATCTATTTGCAATGAAATAATAATTATGAATAATGATAATGTGATTATAATGTTAATAACAGCAGCAGAAACAATAAGAATAATGAGATAACTGGTCGAGATTTCTGGTTTGCCAAGGAATTACACTTATATTCAAGTTTTGAGCACCGTTGCTCAGATACCAAGTAATCCAGGACCTGTGAACTTGACCTTTACTTACAATCTTGCAATATAATAACAGACTGATGTTTGCTACTTTCAACCGAAGCTTGACGGAAGTGTAAGAATAGGCCTATTATTGATAATGAGTCTTAATGACTTTAAATTAATATAATAATAATTATGAACTTAGTAAAAAGTTGAAAATAATATTTTATTTATAACAATGATGTACGGGGCTTTAATAATAATGATAGTAATATTCATGAAGATAATAAAGTGTTAGGAATAAAACTGTAATGATGACAGTGATGTTTGGTGCTATAAAATAGAAGCCTGTCGGAGATGAGTGGCTTGAAGGAGACGTCATCAACGAGAGAGTATATCAAACAAGAGCTGCGCAATATGTGCACAGCTCGAGCGCAGCAGGGTCATCATTCCATTCACCAGCAAATGCACCAGCATCAGCATCTTCAGCAGCAGCAGCAACAACAGCAGCAGCTTCCACAGTCTGCAGCTTCCTCCCGACTTGGTTCCGTGCCCGGATTCGATGATGAAATTCCACTGGACATCCTGGAATCAAGTGAGGGATAGATCATAGATGTGGTGATGTATAATCTGTGAACTAAGTAATGTAATTGTAATCAGTGACTTCTGTTGTGCCAGTGTCTGATCCACAAGATGTGAAATGATGATGGGGCTTCGGAACCAAGCTGTAACTGGGCATTACCATCTAGATATTGACAGGCCGTAATGCTGACTAAATTTAGGCTGATGACGTCACACTGCGGGTCCGTCCGATTCAAACGGAAAGTTTGTCAACACGTAAAGCGATCTTCGTTTTGCTCAACTTTCTTGCCTAAAACTTCGAATGTCGTTGAGATTTACTTTTACCTAGTGAGATTTTTAATGATGTCACGCATTCTTGCTACTTGCTAGACCTTATAAATATATATAATTGAATTTTTGAACCTTTGGATTCTATCATCGTCGTCGTTCGCGTCTTTCGGTTGGACTAAAATCCGTTGGTTGTGTTTCAATCGATATACCTTTACTGAATTTCGAGAATGCCTCGACATTGTTGTGTAACAGGATGTATTTCTAACTACCCACTCAGGAACGAGAAATCGGATTACACTTCAATTTTGAGCATACTCAGTGAGTGTAAAGGAAAACGATTTTGAAAGTGTTGTTCAGTGGCTATAGAGAATTAAGTGGGAGGCAATAGGAACGGGAGGTTGACAAGAGAAACTGCACCTGCTCTGCAACATACTTTGACGTCTATAACCTTAGTTCTCTTAGTCACACATCTCTTGGAAAGTCTTGACTAAGTATGTTTTAACAGGCAAATTTCAAATTGATTACTTGGAATACAGATTTTTCGGTACATGTTTTTTATACGACCACCAAGACACCAAGAACTAACGTTGCAGCGTTGTTATCTTTCATAAATCCAACTTCTAGTTTGCCGAGAATCCTTTTAATCGATCCAGCTTCTGTTTACAGGCAAGAGTTTGTTCGATAAATCCCGTTTCTATTTCGTCAGCAAGTATTTTCATCAGTTTTTCATTGAAAATTATTTTTCATCAATCCAGCTTCAATTTCAGCAGAATATGACTGCACCAACCCTAAAACTAACCCTAACCGACCCTCACGACGCGTAACCTGAGCCCTAACCGACCCTCACGCGCTAAATCCCGCTTCTATTTCGTGAGGAAATATTTTTCATCGAATTTATAAATTTTTGGTGGTCGTATAAAAAACAAGTACCGATTTTTCCAGTATGGAAGATTGGCTGGCACTAATTTTCATATTTCTGTGCATGAAATCATGGAATGTCAGAAAAGCTAAAGCTTAACAGTATAGTGCACATAAATTCTGCATCAAAGGGCAAGATGTCAATAATTTTGAAATTTGCAAATGACTGTTTCTTAGAGAAAAGTCAGATGATATGATAGAATATTAGAATGTGATATCAGTACCTTTGAAGGAGTGTTGGGTGAGTGCAGTCTAATAAGTATCTTAGATTTGCTGGGTATACATATATTGGTAAAAAATTAAGAGGTCTGTTGCATGTGAAATTTGTGTTGCTACACTGGTGTCTGCAGATGCGATGGCATGCGACACTGCAGGCACATCCTTTTTTTATTTGGAAACACTGGACAGAGGAGGTCTGACTTGGCCAACGCAAGAATTGGTTGATGCTGTTGTAAAAGTATTCGGCATATTCCTGTGTTTGGTATCAAAAGCTTATGAGCAACAAAAATTAATTAAATTCTTCTCTGAAAGAATTATTTGATGCTAGCAAGTGTTTTTGGCATGGTTTGTGCTGACTAGTATATTTCGTTAAAGTGTCAGTGTTGTTATTGTGTTATTACTACTGCGGCTGCCAATGTTGAAAATGTTGCCAATATAATAATTATTATTTTTACTTTTTATTATTGTTATTATTATTATTGTTTTTGTTTATATGCTGCTACTACTACTACTGATACTAATACTTATCTGCTACTACAACTACTACTACTACTGCAGCTGCTGCTACTATTACTACAGCTGCTGCTACTACTACTACTACTGCAGCTGATGGTTGCTGCTACTACTACTACTACTGCTACTACTACTACTACTACTACTACTACTACTACTACTACTACTACTACTACTACTACTACTACTACTACTACTACTACTACTACTACGGCTGCTACTACTAGGCCTACAGCTGCTACTACTGCTGCTACTAGTACTACTACTATTATTACTACCTCAGCTGCTGTTGCTGCTGCTACTACTACTGCAGCCACCATCACCACCACTGCTACTGTTTATTTATTAAAGTTTATCAATGCAATTGCTGCGTTTTTATTACTGCCATTACTGTATATAGCGTAATATTATGATGTTATTACTATAACTTTATGTTGACTATACCTTTTGGAAAACCCCTCTAACTTGACGCAGCGTTCATGCATGAGCATTAGAACGCTGGCGCAGTCAACTTACTTCGAGTGGCCTTTTAGAAATTTGGAATTTGCCATTAAGTATCTATAATTTTGTGTTCATTAACGCACTATTCAATGAAGCCGACGGACCCAGGCTGTGACGTCACATAATCAGCATTACGGCCTGTCAGTATATAGAAGGCAATGAACTGGGTCAACCTACAGAAGGTCCAAGAGAGAGAGGCCATCCTTGATGAATAGACCAGGGCTGTTTTTAAGGAATTTTTAGAACTGCACATCCTCTTCTCTTCTTTCTCGTCCTTCATGGTAAATTACTCTAAATCTGAGGAAAATGACCTGTTTTTAGTAGTTTTAACTGCACGGAACATGACGGAAGTGCTTCTACAACTGCACGAATCCGTTTAGAACTGCACATTTTGTGTAGAACTGCACGTTAAAAAAAGCCCTGGAATAGACAATTATTTGTGATCAACTTTTAGACGACTTTCCCTCTCACAGCTCTCCAGAAACATCTGTTGTACTTCTTAATCTCCTCGTCCTACGGCTCAACAAGCAAAGACTGTTTTGGTCAAAACTTGAGCTTTTGCCTTCATTGGTGCTGCACTTTAAATCAGCTCATCTCTCCATTGACTAAAATGCTAACTTGACTATAATTGTCTTAGGACTTGACGAAACTTCTATTAGTAGTGCACCGAAGCACATCTTTTGCGCTGTCTTTCTTTTCTTTGGTCTTTCGCACTGGGAGCACCTCTGATTCGTATGCACTGTGAGAGGCACTTTATAAGTATATAGATACAATACAATATTCTGATTATTTTATCATTGTACGATTCTAAATTATTCTTATTTTTATGCTCCCGCAGTGCATTTGCAGGTGGTTCAATAAAGTAAATGCTTAATTCCTTGCTTATTTTACTTAATTACTTACTTACTTACTTACAAGGCGAGCGCTCTAATTTCACACAACTTGTCTGAGAACTGATTGCAACATTGTTGAGTGCAGCTGCACTACAGTGGCTGTGTGTTCACTGAACTTTAGTTAACGAAATAACGAAGGCTCAGGAGAAGCAGCAGAAACTGATGACGCACAACACAAATCAGACGACGTCATTCGAACAGGCGATGACACCAAGACCACAGTCAAAAAATCGAGATCCGTTGCTGTACACAGGTAGAATTAATTAATTAATTAATTAATTAATTAATTAATTAATTAATTAATTAATTAATTTTGATTATTGCATCTACATTGCATTATGCATTTCAATGCCTCAGATTTACTTACTTTTCCACCATCTGATTCCTTCTTTCCTGATGTGGGTCAGTGGCGGCGCTAGGGGGGCTGAGGGGGCTAAGCCCCCCTACAAGAGGCTCAGCCCCCCATAAAAAAGGGCCATCCGAAATTTTTTACAGTGAAATATCCACGATTTTGGGCTGACGACTAAAAAAAAAACGGTCGTCAGAAATTTTGGCGGCGAATATGGAAAATTTTCATGAGATTTCGGTTGAGGCTTCAGCCCCCCGAAACTGAAATCCTGGCGCTGCCACTGATGTGGGTGCCCAAGTTTAGCGGGTTCACTCCCTTTCTGGGCTACCTATTCTTAGGGATACTTTCTATTATTTTACATTAACTTTTGTTACTAAATCCTTATGTGCTTATTATATTATTATTTTTGGTGTACTCGAGTTTTTTTCTGCTTTTGATCTCTATGAATAAACAAGTTTCTAGTTGTTTTTTTTATTTGCATTCGGAATAGCATTGTAGGCCTACCCGTTAGACTTACAATTGTCTGTGATAATAATAATGATAATGACATTGATAATGATAACAATAACAGTAGTAGTATTGTAGTTGGCGTTGTAGTTGTAGTAACAGTAGTCAGAAAAATGGTGCCGAAATTCCATTGTGCAAAGATCCTTGTTAAAAAATTAATTGGTGTTAGTGGTGGTAAGGGTGTGAATTTCAGTGTTTTTGCATCAAAGCCTCATAGGCCTATGTCATTGCTAATGCAGGTCACAAGTGGCCTCTGGCGACGTTGTTTTTACTTGTCTCTCTGTGCTGTGTCTCTGAATTTCCAGCAAAGAAATAGTAATAGCAGCAGTAGTAGACTTGCTATATTGCTTCCTTGTAAATTTCAATAGTAGCCTAATATACAGATACATTAGCCTTTAGGTATAATATATTATGAAGAGTATTTTTGAATTTTTTTTTTTCTGTTGTGTTGAAGGTGAGATGAGTCATGATCCACTTGGATTGAATCCGTTCTGGGATCCTCTGGATGGAAACGATGATCTGACGATCGATCAGATGCAGAACAATTCATCCGTTCTGTCGTTCGATGGATTATTTGAAGCACAGAACATCACCGATCCATCACATTCATCACGCATACTGCCTAAGGTACTCGATACTGGTACCAGTGGATGGATGGATGGATGGAATGGGTGGGTGGGTTGGTGGGTGCATGGATGGGTGAGTGGGTGGGTGGATGGATGGGTGAGTGGGTGGGTGGATGAATGGGTGGGTGGATGGGTGGATGAATGGATGG
Source organism: Lumbricus terrestris (assembly GCA_949752735.1). NCBI lineage: Eukaryota > Metazoa > Annelida > Clitellata > Crassiclitellata > Lumbricidae > Lumbricus > Lumbricus terrestris. Next base: position 70,132,332 of record OX457039.1, read on the forward strand.
GTGGGTGGATGGGTGGTGGATGGAGGAGTGGGTGGATGGATGGATGGGTGGGTGGATGGATGGGTGGATGGGTGGTGGATGGAGGAGTGGGTGGATGGATGGATGAGTGGGTGGATGGATGGGTGGATGGGTGGGTGGATGGATGGGTGGATGGCTGGTGGATGGAGGAGTGGGTGGATGGATGGATGAGTGGGTGGATGGATGGGTGGATGGGTGGGTGGATGGATGGGTGGATGGGTGGTGGATGGAGGAGTGGGTGGATGGATGGATGAGTGGGTGGATGGATGGGTGGATGGGTGGGTGGATGGATGGGTGGATGGGTGGTGGATGGAGGAGTGGGTGGATGGATGGATGAGTGGGTGGATGGATGGGTGGATGGGTGGGTGGATGGATGGGTGGATGGGTGGTGGATGGAGGAGTGGGTGGATGGATGGATGAATGGATGGATGGGTGGTGGATGGAGGAGTGGGTGGATGGATGGATGAATGGATGGATGGGTGAGTAGGTTGGTGGGTGGATGGATGGGTGGATGGATGGATGGATGAATGGGTGGATGGGTGGATGGATGAATGGGTGGATGGGTGGGTGGATGGGTGAGTTTGATTGGCAAGCAATGCAATGCAGTTCAAGTTCAGTGGATGGATAGTTAAAAGGTTCAAATGAGCTAAGTAATAGTAATAGTAATGGTAATAGTCGGTATAATTGCTAATTACGAGCAGCTGATCGTACCACATTTTGGCCGATAAATAATGAATGGATTGATTTTGGTGGAAGAATGGACACCTGGATGGATGAACGGATAGATGGATGGATGTGTAAATAATAATAATACTATTCCTTTTAATGTTTCACTCTGACACACCGCAGAATGATTACAAGTACAATTAGTACATGTTATACGAAATACGGCCCACTGTAGCATGACACGCAGGTCGGCTTTACAACAGTGGGTTCGGTAACTTAACTAATGGCCTAAGTACTGGATAACTTCTGGTTCGGCCAAGCCAGAAGTGGGAGGGGCTATCTTTATTTTTGGCAGATCCCGAGTCAAGCAACACAACAGCAAAGCGCCAATGGCAGCTAACAGAAACTTTAATAAATTTTTGCCCTGAGCGAGGCTTGAACCCGGGTCGCGCGGATGACTCTCAGTTTAACGGTCAGCGCTCTCTCATCTGAGCTATGGATGAAAGTTTGTTCAGAAGAGTGAATAGATGGATTGAATATCATGTGGTTTTGGGATGAATGGATATCTAGACATACAGCATAGATAGTAGATAGGTGATTATATGCATAATTATTAAAATGATTTGTATTTCTTCGTTTTACAGATTTCTATGAATGCGCGTATGTCAAACAAGTCAGGCAGCCTGCTTCAGAAGTTGCTTTCAGATACAACTTAGCCACACAGCAGCAACTTCTCTGACAGGAATACGTTTCTGGGCATTTAGTCCAACTCTTCAGGGTCAGGTCAACAGGTCACTTGGCCAATCGGACTCAGCCATTGGCTGCCATTATGTTAATCGATTATTTCTGTAAAGTCTTGATGCGTCGTTGCATCACCAGGATTGGTGACGTCATCAGTTTGCGTGCACTGCCGTCACCGTGGTTGTGACTCTTCGCCTAGAAACACCGGCCTTACGATTCGGATAGCGAACCTTAGCACTCACTTGCCTTAATTGAGAGTCGAATCACGTGATGCGGCGGTGATGTCATCATGATGTCATGGCTACTGCAAGAGACGGCAAGTCTGACATCTTCGGGTCGCGAGTTGAGTTTTAGGAGGAATTGCGTCACGTTGAGGCGACGTATTGTTGCAATTTGTATTGAAGCTTGGCATATGATTTATTTCTACCTGCAGGTTGTTTGAATTCGTCTGTAAAAAGGACGGACTATGAAGCACAAATGCTTACAAGAAGATGGGACTTCAGTTATGGACGATATTAATTATCCATTATTAGACATCAAAGGACGAGAACATGAATGAGTGACGGCAATCATTTATACCCACAGCCCTACAAAGAGAGAGAGAGAGGAGATGTCGCTTCACTAAGTTTCAGTTTTTCCCAGTTACGTCTCGCAATCTTTCAAATTTGTTTTCTTTCCGTCTTTATCGTAAAATTGAACAATGTCAGCTGTTGACGATCTAAAGCTTTAGACAATGATCGTCTAAAAGAAGTGCTTCTTGCTCTGATGATATTGCACGAAGAAGTATATTGCATAAGTGATGCGAAGCTGTACAGGATTACGAGCGAGAGGCGATGTCGCGAGAAAGACATTGTGTGAAAAATATTGTTTCTTTTCCGATTATGTGATATGTTTCTTGAACCGTAGATGGTGTTTGTTGACATATATATATATACACATGTGTGTTTTTGTTGTTATTGTTGTTGCTATTGCTGCTTACGATGGGCATGTTTGTTTACCGTCTCGTATTGGTGACGTCGTTGACTTGACACACGAATAATTGTTAATAGGAATTTGACTGATTCTGTGATTATTAGCTCGGGCTCGTTGCGTTCGACGCATAGAGAACACGAGTTCGTATACTTGCTCTGTATGCCTCTATATATACACATACATATGTATATATTAATATGTATATACACATATGTATGTGTATATATATATGTACTATATATATGTATATATTACATGCATAAATGATTTTGAAAACTGTTAGTATGTTAGAAACAGTTGTTAATGTATGTTGTGTACAGTATGACTTCGAACGTTGCAATCTTGCAATCTGCTTTAGGAGGTTGCAAGGCGACGGCACCATGGCCAGCTATCTATTTGATGAATCCTGCAGTTTTATGACGCGTGCACTTACTTTACGCCAAGCCAAGTATGTTATGAGATAAGCCTGTGTCCAGGTTTTTGTGTGTTGAGTCATTATGGTTGACTGTTTTGACGGAATGGTAGGGAAAAAGAGCTTGGGGTGGTAGAAAATACAATGCGAAAACAGAGGTCTGTGATTCGGGAAGGGAAGGTGTGATGTGTCTGTACCTGTTGCATCAGATCCGGATGGCCATGCTTTCAAGGAGACTGGTGAATAGTTTCACAGTTACTGCATTACCCGAATCACGTATAATCTGCGGCATTATCGAAACGCTGCGATTTTTGTTCATGCCTTTATTTTGCTTGTGCATTCTAAACTCTTATGGAAAATTGCCTGTCTGTTTTACTAGGAGGTAGAGATATAATTGTGAAAACCTTTCCTTTGATTTTAATTATTAATTACCGATAGTAACGTTTATCGTAAACTCGAAATTTCTAAAGCGCCACTCAAAAGCCAAGCGCGGGGCACCAGCTTATTCACGCCAATACTGTAACAGGACAGCTTACCCCTCAACAGGTACCATCAAACCTATGTCTATGTGGCCGGTGTGTAATAGACATAGTGTCAACTGATGATGGCACACCAAAATAATGTCGAGGTGATCAGTCAGCTTAAACAGAGAAGCAGTCGACGGTGGATATTGGGTCGGAGGGTTTGCATGGTACCTTGTTGAGTTGTTGAGCTGTCGTGGATTGGCTTGCTGAGTTGATGTCGTCACATCAGGTCAAACCACAAACCGTTCTTCCGATATGTTCCTTAGGCAAGTCCTTTTAGTTTCACCATTCTGCGTTGTAGATCATTCGCCATAAACAGATGTGGAGGAAAGACAGTGACACACGAGTACCTTGCTAGAACGAGTGCTAGAACATTTGTCATTGTAAATTCAGGCGCTATGTCTTGTTTCTTTAAGAAAGACAGAGACTCCTCAGGGTTGCCACCTCGTTCAACACGCTCCTCATCCTCCATTACACTGCTTCGCCCTCCCATCACTTCATCACTGAAATTCGCAAACCGCTCCATAGCCATTGCCGTTCCACCTCTCTGGAACAAACTTCCGCCAGCACTTCGGCAAACTTCCGACCCATCATACGAACTCACCAAAACTCCACCTCTCGCTATCTCCCCACAGGTCTTTCACTCAAAACTGAAAACATTGCTCTTTCAAAAATCCTATCCTGATTCTTCTTCTCCTTACATCCCCCGCCACTTCAACTCTAAACATCACCCACCTTAGCCGTCCATCTATCTGCCTGCCTGACTCTCCGGACTTGACCCGCTGCCTATCGATTTTGTTTTGATTGAGCGCCTGTGAATAAACTGGTTCCCGCGACTTGGCTTTTGTGGGCGCTGTAGAAGTTTCGAGATTACGATTACGATTACGATTACAGAAGATGATTTCCATTAAACATTTAATTTTTAGCTACAATGGTAAGTGGAAACAGGCAGAGCCCAGAGAGTGACCGAGACCCAGTGTTTAATCTAGACGTCTCTGGGGGGGGAACTTTCCCCCCCAGGATTGACATTTCCCCCCCCCCAGAAAAATTTCACAAAATGTTATTGGTTTTTAGTAACTTTTTCATCGTTGTTTTACTTGAAGTGTTTTGATATACCGTGATATTATTTACTATTATATGATTATAATGACATTATTTACTACTATAATATACGACACTATCATGTTGCAATGAATATGACTTACTGTATATATTTAGATAAACACTATTTTTTCTAACTATAAACAGAGATGACATCTCCTCCAGAAAAATTTGTCAAAATGGTAATAGCATTTAGTTGCTGTTTAGTGTTTATATCATTGCATTACATGAACTGCTATAATAATATAACCGTAATATTATTTACTGCTACATGGTTGTAGTAATTATTTACTGTTATATTATATGACAAAATCCAGCAAAAATGAGTATAATTTACTATTAATATCTGTACAAATACTATTGTGGTACAACTGAATGGCTATCAAGTGCTATACTTCAATTTTAAACTGTCAAATTTCAAATGTTTTGGTCCTATTATCTGAACACCTAGTAAAACAACATCATTACTACAAGACTAGTGGCTTCTTGACTTTGGTACCGGTAGTTTATTAGCTCTTGGTAGATTTGTGTACCATTAAATATAATTTCGGAAAGTGTGTACTGGTCAGCAACTCAGGGCCATATGGAGAAACTGGGATAAGCTAACAGTTTCTGGTTACATTGCTGAAAAGTCAGCTTATTTACTCATGTAAACAGTAATTCATTAGAATAACCCAGCAACAGCAGAACTGAGCTGCTGAACACGATACATAAAGATTTTTTATTGTAATTATATAATATATATAGAAATCCTAAAACACTTTTTATCAGTACTGAAATAATGGAGTTATTTTGTTAAAATGGCATCTTCAAAGAGTACCATTGCAATGAGGAAATTCAAGAAGTTTCTAATGAGTCACTGAAAAAGTACAGCTATTTTGTTAAGATGACACCTTAAAATGCTGCCATTACAATTTGGAAATTCAAAAAGTTTATAATGGATCACTGAAAAAGTACAGCTATTTTGTTAAGATGACACCTTAAAATGCTGCCATTGCAATATGAAAATTCAAAAAATTTCTAATGGATCACTGAAAAATTACAGCTATTTTGTTAAGATGACACCAGGGCTTAAAGTGTGGCTGGACGGTCATGGACGGCGTCCATGCACTTATTTTAAAATCTGAATGCCGTCCTGGCACTTATTGACCAGCAAAGCCTGGAAATGTATGGGGCGTCCAGGCACTTATTTCGGAAGGGTAGGGGCGTCCAGGCACATAATTTCCCTCACTTTAAGCACTGGATGACACCTTAAAATGCTGCCATTGCAATTTGGAAATTCAAAAAATTTCTAATGGGTCACTGAAAAAGTACAGCTATTTTGTTAAGATGACACCTTAAAATGCTGCCATTGCAATTTGGAAATTCAAAAAGTTTCTAATGGATCACTGAAAAAGTACAGCTATTTTGTTAAGATATATAGATATTCGTTTAATTCGTGAAAAACGTCCAGGTTGACACACCGCAGCCTGGTTACATGGTGACATCAAGAGAGACAAACATCATAAAATGAAATTAAAACGTCTTACTAAAAAGATCATTGTTAATGAGATTGAATGATTTAATGGTTGTAAGCGTTCTTGTAGATGACACCTTAAAATGATGCCATTGCAATATAAAAATTCAAAAAATTTCTAATGGGTCACTGAAAAAGTACAGCTATTTTGTTAAGATGACACCTTAAAAACTGCCATTGCAATGTGGAAATTAAAAAAAAATTCTAATGGATCGCTGAAAAAGTACAGCTATTTTGTTAAGATGACACCTTAAAATGCTGCCATTGCAATATGAAAATTCAAAAAATTTCTAATGGGTCACTGAAAAAGTACAGCTATTTTGTTAAGATGACACCTTAAAAACTGCCATTGCAATGTGGAAATTAAAAAAAATTTCTAATGGATCACTGAAAAAGTACAGCTATTTTGTTAAGATGACACCTTAAAATGCTGCCATTGCAATATGAAAATTGAAAAAATTTCTAATGGGTCACTGAAAAAGTACAGCTATTTTGTTAAGATGACACCTTAAAATGCTGCCATTGCAATTTGGAAATTCAAAAAGTTTCTAATGGATCACTGAAAAAGTACAGTTAATTTGTTAAGATGACATCTTAGAATACTGCCATTAAAATGTGGACATTCAAAAAATTTTAATGGGGAGGGGGGTTTCCCCCTCCCCATTACCCCCTCCCCTCAGTGCGCTACGCGCCTCACGAGCGTACTTCGGACGCTCAATTGTCTCCCCCCCCCAGAAACCTCAATTCCCCCCCCAGCGGAGGGGGACTAGATTAAACACTGACCGAGACCTTTGGATGATGACAACAGACAGGTTTGGATAGGGTGGTGGGGGGTTTGGATAGGGGGGTGGGGTTTTGGATAGGGGTGTGGGGACCTGGACGGACGGCATGGTAAACTATAAAACCCTGCATCAAAGGCAGCAGAGCATTGAATTTCTAGCTTACATCGCAAATCTGTGCAAACTAACGAAATGTAGGCGCATTGTTGTAGCGATGATTACTAATGCATTGTTATCATTGTTAGTATTAATCGGATGATTAGTAGTTTTATCCACAGTAATTGAAATAATTTTGTTGTATTTATGTGATTACATTTTGTTTGCTTTTACAACGATTATTATTATTATTACTACTATTATTTTTATTGTTCTTATTATAAACATCTATCAACATAGATATTTGTACATATTTGTAAATACAATGATTTTAAAGTACTATGTAACTACCCTTGGACACGGCATTTGCAGCATTGTGTGCATATGCGTATTTCATATATACACCGATATTATATATACATAATATATTATATATATATTATATATATATATAAATTATATAAAATAAGATGTTGATGTGTGTGTGTGTTGATTTCTGCATGTGTTTACATGCAGTAATATGTGCCTATAATTATATATATATAAGATGTAGGCAAAATTTCGATTGTGACTGATTATAGATGGTGTATTCTACAACATAGTGCTTGTTGAGATCAATTGTACATGTAAGTAGGTGTGTGTGTGTGTCTGAGTCCGTGTGTGCCAGTTTGTGTAGGTTCTTTCGTTGTATCATGTGTGCTTGTATTGTGCGTGTATGTTTCGTATGGTCCTCTGCATTTGAAAAGTGTTGAATGTGTTAAGTACTGGAAACGATTGTGAAGATCAACGAGTTTGTCCGTTTGAACTGTATTTTGCAAGGGTCATCATATTGTTGATATTGCAACTGCATTAAATGATTTCATTCTGGTCCGTAGTGTTTTTTGTGTGTGTTTTAAGTGCATCCTTAACATGAAGTTCGTGTCATACTCTTATGGTCCCTTCATTTCTACAATATTTGCTGTTTCTGTCTTTTTACCATCTTTCTTTGTTTATGACCTATGCTCCTTTTCCTTCTCTTTGGCTCTATTCTTTTTCTTTGCCTTCTCTCTTCCATTCCTACTCTTAACCTACTCTTAGTCTGTCTATCACTCTTTCATTTTCTCCTTTTTGTCTGCTACTACCTTGCTTTCTTTGCATCATTCACACAGACCGTTGTGGTTGGATGTATATGTTGTTTTCTTGTTGTAAGCCAAGTCAAATTGTAATCATCAGCTGTTACTGATTTTTTCGTTCCGGTTACGTGCTAGTTTTGTTCCGTTTTTCTGCTTTCTGTTTTCGTAATGGACATAAGCTGAGAATGTTTTGTCCATGGTTTTAGCATCCGTTCATTTGTTATCTGATTTTGTAAATTCTGATTTTAAAAGATCTGCAAATAAGCACAATTAGAAAACTTTAAAGTTTAATCTTTTATTGTTCGAAATTACAGATTACTAATTGTAGGGCCTACATGTAAAACTTGAAGCTGGTCTAAGTAATAGTTTCTGTTGGATTATACATGGCTAGAGCAACTGTCTGTTGCTAGTAGCATTCATTTGTTGTATTGGTTCTTGCTGTCTAAGTTATGTAAAGAAATTGGTGGCAGAATGTTGCTAGTGCATTGAGATATTTTCAAGTTTAAAATGAAGCAAATGTGACTGGAATCAGTAGTGTAACATAATCGATAATTGGAGGATTAAAGTTAATTAATTGTGAATTTATGGATGATACAGCATAATAAACACATGTTGGTATGATATAATAAACACATGTTGTATGATATAATAAACACATGTTGGTATGATATAATAAACACATGTTGTATGATATAATAAACACATGTTGGTATGATATGATAAATCATGTTGGTATGATATAATAAACACTTGTTGTATGATATAATAAACACATGTTGGTATGATATGATAAATCATGTTGGTATGATATAATAAACACATGTTGTATGATATAATATTTAAACTCATGTTGGTATGATATAATAAACATACGTTGGTATGATATAATAAACACATGTACACATGTTGTATGATATAATGAACACATGTTGATATGATATAATAAACACATGTTGATATGATATAATAGACACATGTTGGTATGATATAATAAACACATGTTGATATGATATAATAAACACATGTTGTATGATATAATAGACACGTGTTGGTATGATATAATAAACACATGTTGATATGATATAATAAACACATGTTGTATGATATATTGGACACATGTTGGTATCAGTGTAAGAATTGTGGAAAAATAACTGGGGGTTGGACCTTTGTCCACTTGAAATTTGGGTGGGAAAAACAGATTTTACTATGGGGCTCTAAGAAAGACTGGGGGGGTTGAAACCCCCAAGCCCCCGGCAATTCTCACCTTGGTTGGTGTGATATAATAAACATGTTGGTATGATATAATAAGCACGTGTTGGTATAATATAATAAACACCTGTTGTATGATCTAATAAAAACAATGTTGTTGG
>OX457039.1:70146638-70341638 GCA_949752735.1 Lumbricus terrestris
TCCATATGTGTCAAGCACACTAAGATATAAGGCAGGAAAATAGTTACATAAAGCATAACAAGTATCACAAATTAAACAGGCAATAATCAAGGTAAGAACTGATTAGTTAACGCAAATTATAAAAAACCTTTGGGCTAAATTGGGGATACCCCCAGGAATATATAAGAAGAGATTATTTAAACCCAGTGGCTATAGGATAGAGTGATACCATGCAGTGGGAAAAGATAACCCTAAACCTGTTAGGCTACTCTCTCCGTCTCTCTGCTTCTATACTCACCACCCTCGACTCCTTCGACATCCTCTTTCCTCTACCTTCCTCGCCTATAGGTGAGTAAAGAAGCAAGACAGCTTCTATCTAGTGTTGTTTTCGTTAACGAAAACGAAAACGAAAAGGGTAATTAACGAAAATGAAACGTTTTCGTTAACGAAAACGAAAACTAAAACTAAAACACGCTGACAACGAAAACTAAAACTAAAACGAAATATGCAGCAATCAAAACTAAAAGTAAACGAAAATTGATCAAACGAAAACTAAAACGATATATGGCCAAACGAAAACTAAATAATTTGCTCGTAATTTCACCTTACTTTCCTTATTTTTGTGTATTGTGCAAATGGCGTATTTTAGTATTGTGAGGAAGGAGATTACTCACAAGTGGGTCGTTTTACCTGTATACCCGGGGTCATAATTATGGCTCTAAACCTGTCCAAACCGGTTTGGGGATTAGGGGCTATTAATATGCAAATCAGAGTAATGCAGGACAGTGATTGTCTGAGGAAGCCTTGCAGGGCCGACAGGCAGGGTGACCAGTGGAGTTAGGTAAGATATGATTGGCCAGTGAATAGGGAGAAACAATGGTGAGGCACGGGAGAGTGAACAAAGGCTGACCGCTGGCAAGGAAGACTCTGTCTTGCTGTGGCTGGCTATGAAAAGTAGGCCTATAGTCGTCTCTGGTGTAGATAAGAGCCTACTGAGCCTATATGATTGCCCTTCGAGAGAGAAACCAAGAGAAGTCCCTGGCCAGGATCTGATATATGATATATATCCAGGGTGAAATTTATTAGTCTAGGAGAATTTCTGTAGCAATATATTTTGAGGCCAAACAAGGAAACGGACCACTTTGTTTGATCCGAGGTAAGAGTAAGTCTTAGAGTTTACAATCATAAAATATTCTCATTGATATGCTTTGCCTGTGACCTTTATTTAGTTGTGTAAAATCCTGCTAGAACTGCGTGAATAGTCGCACAATATCATATTATTCTCATTCATTCACTTCACATTTCAATATTCCATTTTGGGATGTTTAGTTCTTTGCATTCATATATCCAGACTAGTGTTATCAAACGTTCTAACGCATGATAGACTGAGTGGTCTTTGGGATGATAGCGGGCATCTACCCTGCATCCTACATTGTACCTTTGTTTCTAGAGTCCTTTACAAACATATTATTAAAGCATAGTCTAACTATTGATTCAATTTAATTCCAATAACTGATTACTCCCTATAACATTAATATTTTTTATTACAATGTAATTTTTGTCTATCTCAATGTACCAGGTTGCGGTTTGCCAACCTGTTTTTGCTTATTAAACGAATACACATTCTTCTCGGATAAAGTCTCCTCCCTTCGCTTCACACTGCAGTCCCTCCTTGATTCACAATCCTCCAACACCGATGCATCTCCGTTTCCAAATCCTACTCCTCCTGTCTCTCAGTCATCGCTTCCAATTCTCAATCCCGCCTCTGAAGCTGAAGTGTCACTCCTGTTAAATTCTCTTCCAAGCAAACAGTGTGAATTGGATCCCATTCCCACTGCTCTCCTAAAAGACTGCGCCTCAGTCCTCATTCCTATTATCACTAAAATAATCAATCTTTCACTCTCCACTGGCAATTTTCCAATGGTTTTCAAGCAGTCCCTCGTCACTCCTCTTCTGAAAAAGGCAAATCTTGACAAGGAAAACCTTTCAAATTACCGACCCATCTCCAACCTTTCTTCAGAGCCGTTTTAAGGCACAGGCACGCGAGGCACGTGCCTAGGGCCCCGCGAAGCAGGGGGGCCCCGCGGCGACCCAAAAAACTACATCACACAACAAATTTGCAACATGTTACATGCGAACTTTAATGTATGTTAAACTTAATTATATTTTACAATTGTATTACAAAGATTGCTGTGTCAGCAGTATACCACTATATAACAAATGTAAGAAAATGACACTCATGCACATAGAAGACATGAATGCAACATAGTCCACTCTAGCCTCTAGGGCGTCTAGGCCTATATCTGAGACTGAGATATTTAGGCTGGAATCGTGTTACGTTCAGTGTTTAATCTAGGCATCTACGGTGGACTCTACCCTTAAATGACTACCCAAAACATTTGGCCAAAATAATTTAATAGTTTTTAGTTGCTGTTTAAATTATTGCTGTACACGAACTCTAATAATAGGTTATACCGTGATATTATTAGCCTATTAGCCTAGGCTATATGATTCTAATGATAAAATCAACCAATAAAATATATGATAGGCCTACTATCATATTACGATGAGTAGGCCTAGGCTATAATTTTCTGGTAATATTTATACAAAGACTTTTTTCGCAAGACTAACAGGCGTCTTTCCAGTTACTTTTCAAAATGTCAAATTTCAAAATATTTTGTTCTTTGAACACTTAGTAAAACAAAATCATTACTGAATGGCTTCCTGAATTTGGTAGTTCTTCCTTTTTGTGTAAAATTTTTAGCAGTTCTATTAGCTGTGCCCTGTTCAGCAACGCGGGTCCTTTTTTGAGCAACGGGAATATGTTAAATTAATTCCAGTGCAAGAAGGTAGGGCCTATATATGCCTTTATTATAACCTGTCTGCAGTTATTCATTATACTGCAACGGAAGTAACAGAACTGAGTTGTTGAACTTGATGGCTTACGTAGAGAACTTATTATTGTTATAATAAATTATAGCTATTGAAAGTTTCAACCACTCTTGTTATCAACATTGAAATGATAGAGCAATTCTGTTAAGATCGCAGCTTACAAAGATACCATTCCATTTTGCAACTGAAAAAGAAATTATTAAAATTGTAAGAACATTGTATTTAAGTCTCAGACTACTCATGTCAGCACTTCAATAGTTGACAATAATTTTGTTCAGATGGCAGCTTAAAATGCTGCCATTGCAATGTGGAAATTCAAACATTTCTGGTGGGATGGGCACATGCCCTCCGCATACATCTCCCTGTCGGCACCACGCGTAACGCGTCTCAGCGACCGACCGGCAAACACCCGTTCTCCGCCCCCTAGAAACCTTGATTTCCTCCAGAGGAGGGGACTAGATTAAACTCATGGTTGCGTCTAAGATTACGTTTTGTGCCTAGGGCCCCAAAATGCCTTAAAACGGGGCTGCCTTTCTTTTCTATCTAAATTAACCGAACGAATTGTCCTTTGCCGGCTAAACGATTACCTCTCCACCAATCAGGCTTCACTAAACATCACTCCACAGAAACTCTACTTGTCTCTCTGTATAATAAACTGGTTTCTGCCGTCAGTCATCAACAAGTCTCCTGCCTCTGCCTCCTCGACATCTCCGCTGCATTCGACACCATCGATCACAATCTTCTTCTTAACCGTCTCTCTTCTTCTTTTGGCGTCTCTGGCACTGCTCTACTTTGGTTCCAGTCATATCTCTCTTCCAGATCCTTCTCTGTTAAAGCCTCCAGTCACTGTTCACAACCCCTTCCACTATCTTGTGGCGTTCCACAAGGCTCCGTCCTGGGTCCGTTGCTCTTCATTCTCTACACCACTCCTTTAAGTCATCTCACAGAATCCTCGTCTGTCGACCACCATCTCTACGCAGACGACACTCAACTCTTCATTTCCTTCTCCCCAGGCTCTTTTTCCACCTCCATTGCTCAACTTCTCAATGTGGTCAATCTAATCTCTAAATGGATGTCTTCCAACCTCCTCTGCCTCAACCCCTCCAAAACAGAGTTCATCATTCTTGGACTTCCTGACCAAATCAAGAAAATCCCAGACCCTTCAATACACCTATCGACTAACTCTTCGTCTCTTACCTTTACTTCTGATGCACCTGTCCGCAATCTTGGTGTAATGTTTGATTCGCATCTCTCCTTCTCTAACCACATCTCCAACCTATCGCGTTCCTGCTTCATGCACATCCGGGACCTCCGTCGCATCCGACCTATGCTCGATTTCAAAACTGCCTCTACCATTGCGACGTCCATCGTCCACTCAAAACTTGACTATTGCAACTCTCTGTTCTTAAGCCTTGACTCCTCACAACTTAAGCGCCTCCAACTCATTCAAAATTCTCTAGCTAGAGCCGTCACCAGAACACCCAGACATCATCACATCACCCCCATCCTCAAATCACTTCACTGGTTGAAAATCCCAGAGCGAATCCACTTCAAAGTTCTCTCCTTAACCTACAACTCCTTGCAATGCTCTCAGCCAAGTTATCTTCGCGAACTCTTCACCATCCAACCTACCCGTTCTACCCGATCATCCGCCTGCCTTACACTGTCTCGACCGCCGGTCACAAGTCATCTCAAGTTCTCCAACCGAGCCATATCCATCTCAGCACCACGCCTTTGGAATGAACTGCCTCCTGAATTCCGATCCTTTTCAGTCCACCTGCCATCATTACTAATCACACACCACAACCTTCCTCAGGCTCCTCTATCCATCACACCTCGGGCTTTTCATTCAAAACTCAAGACACTCCTTTTCACGAACTCTTACCCTGTCTCATCTGATCCTCCACCTTCCAATTCCCGGCCCAAACGACACCCGCCTTAATAGCTGTTCCGCCCCTCTGATCCTATGGAATTTCGACCCGGACCACCACGGACTACTCTCACGGACAACCCTTCTAACTCAACGCATTTGATCCTGATCTTATGGTAACTCGACCCGGACCACCACGGACTACTTTCACGGACAACCCTCTAACTCAACGCAGCGCTCGTGAATAAGCTGGTGCCCCGCGCTTGGCTTTCGAGTGGCGCTTTAGAAATTTCGAGTTTACGATTACGATTACGATACACACACACACACACACACACACACACACACACACACACACACACACACACACACACACACACACACACACCTGTTCTTCACGCCAGTGATGCTATCATTACTCTATGGACTCCACATGCATAGCAGAAACAATAATTCCCTCGGCCGTTACCTGGGATATCAAAGAGTGATAAAAACTGATAAGTGCACGGATAGGTAAAACTATATAAAAACTGTAACTGGAAGAAGCAAAAGTATTTGAGAACTTGAAGTAGAAGTAAAATTGCTTCAGGCAGAAGTGAATAAGAACCAGAAGTGATATTATTTGAGAACTAGAAGTGGAAGTAAAATCACGTCAACAGAAGTGAATAAGAACTAGAAGTAGAATTAATATAAACTAAAATATCACTGAGGGACACTATAATTATTTACATGTACGATCAGGGTTGATACGCAATTTTGACCTTCCTGTGGTGAGCAACTGCATATATCGTCATAAAATGTTATATTAATTCAAAAAAAAGTTATGAACTGTAATGCTGAGGTATTGTATTTATCAATTGGGCAGCAAATGACATTTCACATAATGATCACGTTTCATGTTCAGCACATCTTAATTCGTATTGATTTGTATCAATATAGTTTATTCAAGGAACGAAACGGTATTCACTGCTAACGATTGTGTAGCCCCGGATTATTAAAACTAAAACTAATATTGTCATACTAAAACTAAAACTAAAATTGGCATACGAAAACTAAAACTAAAACTAAAATTGATCCCTTAAAACTAAAACGAAAACTAAAACTAATATTCAGCAACAATTAAAACTAAAACTAAAACTAAAATTAAGACTAACAATCAAAACTAAAACTAAAACTAAAATTGGGGCAATATTAAAACAACACTACTTCTATCCATTCTCCCCTCCCTTTCGCACACCTCTACGTTATATTTCTTCCAGGCAGACAGACATACAGACAGACAGGCAGATACACAGACAAACAGACAGGCAGACAGAAAAACATATACACGCGTACACACGCACACATACACACACACAAACACAAACACAAACTTTACAAACACAAACATTACATTACATTACAAACACACTCAGACAGACGGGTAGACAGACATGAAAACTGACAGAAAGCGAGATGGATAGACAGACTGAGCGCTCTGAATGTGTTGCTATTCCAAAATCCACCTTTCCTTATCCATCCGTCATTCTTCCTCTCCTGTCTTCTTCCTCATATCCTCCTCCTCCACCTCCTCCTCCTCCTCCTCTTCCTCCACTTCCACACCAATTCCTCCCTCAATCCCCTCGACCTTCTCCATCTCACTTCATCCTGGATTCAGAGCCAGAGCAATGCATCTTCATCCGATAGACATCATCGTCGTCGTCGTCGTCGTCGTCGTTCTCATGGTAACTGCCTCTGTAGCAGCTGCCACAAGCATCTACGTTCGCATGCATATAAATATACGTACATGTAACTATGTGCTCAGACATAAGAAAATACACAAATTCATATGCACACACGCCTTTGCACAAAAACTGGTGCACACACACACACACGCGCACACACACGCACACGCACAGGCGCGCACACACACACGCATACACACATACACACATACACACACACGCACACACACACACACAAACACACACAAACACACACACATTTATAGAGTAGACAAACATACGCATGTCTAAAAATTCCAGGTTCATAATTATGTATAACATATTTATGGTATTAAATGCGTAAAAATTGCGTATATATACACACTGATCCAAACACATGCACACACGATAACACATGCGCACGTGCAAGCGTAGGCATACATACGCATAGGCTACACGTACGCAAACGTATACACGTGTACACACGCACACATACACACGCACTCATACACGCATCCACGCACACATACACGCACACTCCATTGGGCGAACTTTCCCAACGCGAGTATCTTCCTCGGGTTGAACGTTGTCGTGTAGGCTATGATCGTCCGCCAGATGTAGCGGTGTAGATCGAGCGTCAGCAGCAGCAGTACCAGCAGCAGCAGCAGCAGCAACAGCAGCAACAGCAGCAACAGCAGCAGCAGCAGCAGCAACAGCAGCAGCAGCAGCAGCAGCAGGCATTTCTTCAGGTAGTATAGCGTCGAGCAACATTCTGAAGCAGTGGATTCTGCTGCAATCACCATAGCAACGGACGCGATGAGTTTGTTTTTGTGACCGTGAAATCTCGGTGGATTGCTTAAAGCGTTGGAAGCAATAATTAATAATTAATTGATGTCAATTTGCTGTTATAAGTAGGCTAACGCGAAAAACTTTGCTGCGTCCGTCTTGAAACTCTTCGAACGGTAAAGATGTGAATTTAGATTCGGTTGTTGTAGTCGCAACTTTGTGTAATTGTAATCGTAATCCAAATCTATTAATTGCGTTGCTCCAAAGGTAGGTGCTCACGAACGTTGCGCGCGATGATATTAGCACTAGTCTTGCTGTTGAATCCTAATTTCTTGTTCGGCCTTGTTAGCTGCATTAGCCACAGCGTTCATGTTTCATATTCGCCTTCTTGTCATTATAGACCAATTCGTTGATTTCAATAATTGCTTCATCCAGTATCTGCTCAGTTTTGTGGAGTTCAGCAGCTCGTCGGTATGGATGTTGCTTTCAGGTGAGTGGTCCCCAGGCCGTAGCTACATGTAGGATGGGGTGTTTTGGGTGCGTGAACACCCCCCCCCCCCCAAATGAACAAATGAAATAATGCATTCAATAGCACTTAAGTGAAAACTACAGCGTGTAATGCAAGCTTACAGAACGTCCAGAA
The DNA here is from genome assembly GCA_949752735.1 of Lumbricus terrestris. Lineage (NCBI taxonomy): Eukaryota > Metazoa > Annelida > Clitellata > Crassiclitellata > Lumbricidae > Lumbricus > Lumbricus terrestris. Next base: position 70,154,512 of record OX457039.1, read on the forward strand.
CTCGTTTGTGGGCTTGCTCACGGACGACGGCCTTGGTAGTCCATATATCTGTACCAGTCAATGGAACATCTGTAAAAATGGAGGAGACTGAGGTGCTGAGGAGAGCATATCGAGGTTTATTAGATGATAATATTACAACTGGATAGGAGGAGATGCTGCTGTGGGAAGCACATTGCGAAGGTCGCAGATTAAACAACAGAGGCCATTATACATATAGTAATGAGCTTTACAAGATACAAAAAAGAACATTTAAGCTGAGGTTCCTCGGCAGAGCCCTGCGCCGGCCGCGCCGCGCCGCCGCCGCCGACACTTTGCGGGCGCCGCCGCCGCCGATTTTTTTGAGTCGGCGCGCCGACGCCGCCGCCGAAAATTTGTCGGCGCGCCGCCGATGCCACGTGGATTCGGTTATTTCTTTTCGTTGCATTTTTATCTGTTGCATAAAAAATTGCTGCGTCAATGAAAATAGAATCTTTCTCTTATATACTTTTGATTTTTCCTGGCAACACCGTTTTTGCATCAATGCTATGAAACCTATGATGCTACCTATTTGTTTGGACTTTAACGTTTAAAATTTTGAGGATTTTGTGATTTGATTTGAATTATGGCATCAACAAAGGTAAAAAGAACTCCAGGTATGCCTAAGTGAATGATATGCCGTGTGTGCGTTAATTCCTGATAGTCCGCTAGGATGGAACAGAACCGTCTGCCCTCTATTATTAAGATACATGTTACTATTATGTTGCAAAGAGGTGGCGCTCTGCAATTTTATGCAGGCGATTGGTCGTGTCTAAACTCCTACGCTGTACGTGACCTATGTAAAATTGGTGATTAATTAAGCTTTCGAACATTAATAGGCTTGTCTATATGCACAGTGGAGTAATGTTAGGCAATTGGACAATAGATCCTATTTTGTCAACAACTTGAGCAACGTCTCATAAATGGGATCAGATTAGGAAAATAAAAACATTTTCCGCACAAAACAAGTGTAACTTAGGGTGACTTGGCCTGCTTAGATGGAAAGACTTGTACACAGCAATTTTTGGATTTAAAGAAGATGCTAAGAGTTTCGCTTGGAAGTCGTTCGGATTATTGGCCGAAAATCAAAAGGGTGGTGAATTCTGATCACGTTTACTACTTAATGTGCGTTGACAAGGGAAAATTTAAAAAAACTGCACGAAGCCTCTTCTGCTGATAAGATTGCAGGATAACTCCCACTTTGTGGCAGATAAATATTTCTACGCAAAAACAGTACGTATGTATGTAGGCGTGTATGTATGCATGTATGTAGGCCTATGTATGTATGTATGTATGTATGTATGTATGTATGTATGTATGTATGTATGTATGTATGTATGTATGTATGTATGCATGCATGCATGCATGCATGCATGCATGTATGTTTGTATGTATGTATGTATGTATGTATGCATGCATGTATGCATGTATGTATGTATGTATGTGTGTGTGTATGTATGTATGCATGTATGCATATAATCTATGTATGTATTTATGCATGTCTGTGTGTATGTATGTATGCATGTTTGCATACATGCAGATATACAATTTCAGCAGGTCGCGTGAAGGAAAATGGGCCTCTATAATTTCTGACAGGTCATAAGGCAGGTCAAGAGTAAAATAGGCAGGTAGCGCAAACAGTCCTTTAAGTGTAATTAGTAGGCTACGTAAGCTGGAGGCCTGAATTTGAAAACGTTGTCATTTGTTTTTCTTAATCAAGCCTTTGCAGAGTTTTGTAACTGAACGTTAATTCAGGGAATAGGCCTAATTGTTTCTAATCAATGCTGACTAAAGACAAGATAATTGCCAAAATAATGGCTGAACACGCTTATCTTGATAATATAGGGTTCTTGTGTAACAACATTCAAAATAATTATGCGACGCTGGAGCAGTAATTCCACGACGCCGCGCTGCGCCGCCGACGCCGACATTTTGAGGGCGCCGCCGCCGCCGATTTTTGTATGTCGGCGCGCCGCCGCCGCCGACCAAAAATGACCGGCGCGCCGCCGCCGACGCTCTCATGTCGGCGCAGGGCTCTGTTCCTCGGTGTGAGAGTTGTAGACTTGTGGGATTATTAGGCTTGTAGTAGGCCCATAGTGTCTATAGCGCACCATCACAGCTCTGTGATGGTCCGCAGATGGGAAGGGTTGGCTCGTTGGGCATTGTACGGCAAATTAACCCGGAATGCTTAATGGTGGTCGGGAATGGTCCATAAAACATTCGAGGTTGACTTCTTGCAGTAGTTCTGGAACAGATCACTTGTCATCTGAATCGCCTAGAACCTTGGTTATGTTATGCATTGATTCGGCTGCAGCTGTTATATGCTAAGTTTAGTACAAGAGTACGCCCTACCTCGAGTCTGCGTTCGATATTCGCCTGTAATGTGGTCGAAATTCCGCATGCACACAGAAATGCTTCTGCAACTGTATGAATCCATTTAGAAGCATTTTGTGGAGAGCTGCACGCTAAACATTCCTGATGTGCTACCTTCCTTTTCAGTCTATTTAAGATTGTGGTATCTACAATTCCAGTCTATTACAGGTATATCATCTACGTTTTCTATTTTAAAATGAGCGATCTGCATTTTCAATCTATTGAAAGTGTGCTATCTACATTTTCATTCTTTAGAGTATATAAGATGTGCCATTTTCAGTCTTTTTATGATCTGCTATCTACATTTTCAGTCTATTGAAAGTGTGCTATCTACATTTTCATTCTTTATAAGATGTGCCATCTACGTTTAAAGTATTTTAAGATGTGCTGTGTATACATTATCAGTCTTTTTAGGACCTGCTGTCTTCATTTATTTTTCAGTCTATTTTGGATGGGTATGCATGGGAGCTGAACGGTTAGAGCCATCGGCCTTGAAACTCGTAGTTCTCTTGTTTAAGCTACTGCATCCAGCTAAACGTTCGGTCTTTCTCATAGAGACGATATTTCTAAGTATATGCATGTAATTAGTCAGTCTCTATTTCTATTTTCCGTTGTATATACATCCGAAGCCGGCATTGAGATACTAAGACACAGCAATGCGACCAATAATAATAGAACTAAGACACAGCAATGCGACCAATAATAATAGAACTAAGGTAGGCCTATTATAGGGCCAAGGCTACCCGCACGTACAAACAATCACTGAACCTGTATCTTCAGCGTGTAACAACGTCGTGTATTGCGTATACCATCGCATTGGTCAGACTGTGGTTCGTTTCACTGGATGTTTGAGAAGCGGCTTTCAAGATCCGATCGACGCAGTAAAAATAGAAAGTGGCCGTACTTTAGATTGTCTTTGTTGATGCTGAACTGTACAGCATCCGATGTAGAATACATAGACCAGATGGAAACAGGTGTACTTGTGTGTGTGTGTGTGTGTGCACGCGTGTGTGTGAATGTATTTGTACGTATTGTGTAGTGTGTAGGCCAATACATGCCATTGTGTTGTAGCCTTCGTGTAAGTGATTGTGTTGTGTCTTTATGCATATGCGTTATGCAACCTATTAAATTTTGTTTGTGTACTGTATATGTTTGAGTCTGTTCGTCATGAGGATATGCACGATTGCCTACATTGACATGACTCTTTTGCTTCAAGTGTATGTGTGAGTGGGTGTATTTTGCGTATGTTTTATCTGAAGGTAAATTGATTTTTTTCGGAATTGATTGTAACTATGTCCATTTTATTGTTCGCAGAAGATGTCGTTTAGTGTGAATTCAATCCTATCGGATCTCACGCAAACATCTTTATCCTCCGAAAGTCTAAAGACGGTGATCCACGAAGTCGATGGATGTGAATCGAGTGCATTTCTGTTGCTACATTGACGTATAATCACGTATTGTTCTCGTTAGAACACACGAATGCGACAATCACTAGAATTAACCGTTCTTACCTTCGCTGTCGCTTTATTGAGCTAAATAAATAGTCGTACTGCTTTGGGCATGGAACTGAGTGTATGTCACTCCACCATGCTTATTGAATGGTCTTTGACGGCGATGATTTGTGGCGTCATTGATTCAAATCAGCTTTCAATGTTTCAGAATTAACTGGAGCTGCAAAGGTCGAAACATTGAACAGTAGACTTAATAGCTGGATGCATAAAGGAACAGCTGAATGTTGAAATGGACAGCTGAATTATGAATGAGACAGCTGAATTCTGAAAAAGAAGCTGAATTTTGAAAAGGATAGCTGAATTCTGAAAGAGCAGCTGAATTTTGAAATGGACCGCTGAATTTTGAAATGGACCGCTGAATTCTGAAAGTGACAGATGAATTCTGAAAGAGAAGCTGAATTTTGAAAAGGATAGCTGAATTCTGAAAGAGAAGCTGAATTTTGAAAAGGATAGCTGAATTCTGAAAGAGAAGCTGAATTTTGAAAAGGATAGCTGAATTCTGAAAGAGATAGCTGACTTCTGAAAGGGACAGCTGAATTTTGAAAGTGACAGCTGAATTTTGAAATGGACCGCTGACTTCTGAAAGAGACAGCTGAATTTTGAAAGGGACATCAACAGGATTATCAATCGCTAGATCCGCAGGTCGCAGATTAAACCTAATCTCTGGATTACGTGAAGCAGTTGAATTCTGTGTTCAGAATGTCAGAGACAGAGACAAAGCTAGAGTTGATAACAGCGTTGAAGTCGTTCGAGTCGACTCTCATCCAATGCGTTGCAACGTTGAAGAAGAAGCATGACCGACTGCAGCAGATCAATTCAAGCAAATCGAAGTCGATGCAAAGCTTAACGAACGCATCAATAGAAGAACTCGTTACATCATCAACATCACGTGAAGACAAGGTAAGAACAGACTGTCATGATAAATAGAAGTTACTTTGCATTTCTGCATTGTGTATACAGGTGTATAATTATAAATTGTGTGTAATTGTGTATCCAAGTGTATTATGCGTGTAGAATATTCATTCATTCATTCATAGCACCGTGAGTGTGAAGATTAAAGGTTATTAATCTAGAATAAGATTATTTTGTTTCTGTGTTTGTTTGCATTGCAAGGGACTTGGCTGAAAAGTCTAACCTTAATTTGTCTTAAAGCCACTTTGTTGAAGACCTGCAAATATATAGAAAAGAGAATTCATAATTATGCCAGTGATTCAACCGGCATAGTGATCTGCTTTGCGGGTTTTATGTACAGATGTAAGGTCCGAATAGGGGCAGGGAAATGCCCAGGGGCCCGGCGATTTGTAGGTGACCGGGCTAAGTAGTCATTATGTTATAAAAAGTTATTGATATATAACTGTTAGATATAATATTACAAAGAATTGACAACAATCAGTCTAAACCTCAAATTAATATTTAGAAATCGAATCAGGTTGTAGGCCTAATAAGCGATGTAATATCGTAGGTCGAACCTACACTTTTATTAGTTCAAATTGTTTAGAAAAAAGTTCTCATAAAGACTTCAGATAGTTTAAGTGCCCGTGACTGTTTTGCTTATGAACCTGGAATTTCTCCATTCTGATGCTGTAGACTACACCAGAATAATTTATGTTTTGTTTACGTCAGGCTTCCGTCAAAAACTGTCAGTTCAAAAAGGGTTCTGTAGTCAAAAAGCGATTGGGAAGCATGCACTGGTCTACAATATATTCTGGCAGTGCTGTAGGCTATAATTACGAGCACCATGTGTGGCTTGACCAGAGATTCCTCTACGTGAGCCACACACACACGCGCCAATACATTCCTACCACACCTACACGCATTGCACACGTCGCCTCTGCCTTTGCTTGTCCATCTCTCTTTCCGTTTGTTTTCCGTCTCTGTGTCTGGCTGTATGATTATTATCTGTTTGACTGTCTGTATGTTACACTGTCTGGTTGTCTATCTCCATCTGGCTCTGTGCATTTGTCTCTAAACATACATCTCTCGCTCTGTCTTCGTTTCCATGTGAAATACCTGTGAATACCTCACAGGACTACACATGCATGTACTTAGCGATGTTCAATGCACATGACTATATCCATGCATGTATGCATATAATGTACGTATGCATTTAGAGACATAGGAGAGAGCAACATTAAAGTACCAGACAGAGGCGTCACTTTCGCCTGGTTAATTAAGTAGTTAGGATCAAAGGTTTATCGGCAAGGGAAAAATGCTGAGACAGGTTGAATGCTCTCAGCAGACTTCCTTCCACGAGAATTTAGAGCTCGACCAAAAAGTCTCCCTAAATAAAGCCTCCAAAACAGGGGTCTCAAAAAGTCTCCCCAAACAGAGCCTCCAAAACAGAGGTCTCAAAAAGTCTCACCAAACAGAGCCTCCAAAACAGGGGTCTCAAAAAGTCTCCCCAAGCAGCCTCCAAAACAGGGGTCTCAAAAAGTCTCACCAAACAAAGCCTCCAAAACAGGGGTCTCAAAAAGTCTCCCTAAACAAAGCCTCCAAAACAGAGGTCTCAAAAAGTCTCCCCAAACAAAGCCTCCAAAACAGGTCTCAAGAAGTCTCCCCAAACAGAGCCTCCAAAACAGATGTCTCAAAAGTCTCCCCAAACAGAGCCTCCAAAACAGAGGTTTCAAAAAGTCTCACCAAACAGAGCCTCCAAAACAGGGGTCTCAAGAAGTCTCCCCAAACAAAGCCTCCAAAACAGATGTCTCAACTTCAAAACAGTCTCTCCAAACAAAGTCTCCCAAACGGACCGCATTCTCTGCGACAATCAGGTTACCGTTAGCTGTAGTCTATTATAGCGAAGGGATTGGCGGCCACTATTGAAAGAAATCGACTACATTTTTAATGTGTAAATATATTATATATATATTACATATATTACGTAATATATAAAATAATGCGAAATTGATTGCATATATATATACATATATATATATATATCACGTAGTAAATAATTATGCACATTAAAAATGTATAAATACATGGTGAAAACTTATTAGACTGCATAAATATATGAATAAAAATAATCAATGAATATAACCTGTATAATACTATATTGATCAGAAAATGACCTCTCAATGTTTTATATCATTGCCAAATACAATGATTAAATAACACCACTATTATGTTGGTTGAATTGATTATAATAACTCTCGATGCACAGCCACTTAATAATTACGTACACGGTTCATTCTCATAATAATTATACACGGTGAGAATAGATGATATTTCAGTCGTCGTGATACGCTTTTGGTAGAAGATGTCGAATAACTCGCGATCCATCAGTAGTAATAGTAGTTATTGTAGTTGTCTCAGTAGAAGCGGTAGTGATGGTAGCAGTAGTATAGTAGTAGTGGTGGTAGTAGTAGTATTAGTAGTAGTTATAGGCTAGTTGTAGTAATTGTAGTAGTAGAGTAGTAGTGGTAGTAGTTAGTAGTAGTAGTAATGGTGGCAGAAGTAGTAGTATTAGTGGTAGTAGTAGTTGTAGTAGTTGTAGTAGTAGTTGCTGTTGTTGTTGTAGTTGTTGTTGTTTTAGTTGTTATTTTTGTAGTGGTGCTTGATTCTACATTTTTAAAATCAATGTGCAAGTCCTTCTCTCACTCCATTCAACTACGTTTAACCTGTCTGTCACCAATCGTTTATTCCTCTGTCGTCCGTGTTCTGTCCGCCTCTGATATGCCTCTTTGATTGTGTCAATTTTTGCACAATTTTGCTCTTTCCCACTAGAAGCTGTCTTGTGAAACATAGACTTCGCCAATTTGATATCCCCATTGGTTATTATTATAGCCAATCAAATAACGAGGGATGAAAATGTAAGAAATGCGCTTTAGATCTTTCCTGGTGATGGTCTAAAGTCTAAACTCTTTTGTGTCAACTAAAAGCTATCAGCTGCTGCACTGAACATCTCAATAATTCGCAGCAATATACGGAACAGCAAAGGCAGATGAAGACGGCTGGGTAGCTAAGAAATAAAAATGCGATACCTTGAGCTAAAATATGCGACTAGTTGTCGATGATGATGATGACGACGATGACGATGATTATGCATGTAGTGATTATTATGGATCTTTATGATGATGGTGTTGATGATGATCATACTGTTGATGTCGATTTTGATGATGATATTATGATGTGCTGTTGTTGACGAGGATGATGACTATGATAACGATGATGATGACATTTATGATGATGACAATTATGTTGTCATATATTTTTGATGGTGACAATGACGACCATGGTGATGATGATAGTGGTGGCTGCGAAATTATTACAACGAAGTTATAAGATTCGCAATACGTCGCAACGTCTATGCTGATTCGAACCCCTATGTGTTCTAGGTGTTCTATGTGTTCTATGTGTTCTATGTGTTCTTTGAGTGCTGTATGTGTTCTATGTGTTCTGCGTGTTCTATGCAGCACCAAGTGATCCTTGCCGCAACTAGAAAGAGTTGTTGACGATATAGAGCATAAAGATCATTTTTCTTTGTTATTCAGTGCTTCTGGTTCTACCATCTGGTTTTACCACTTTCCGTATGTCGAGGCGGACTTGACTTTTCATCTCATCCATGCGCCTCTATAACTCCTTTCACCACCCACTCCCGTCACTTGAGTATTTCGCCGATCAGTCAGTCACAGTCAGTCAGTCAGTCAGTCAGTCAGTCAGTCAGTCAGTCAGTCAGTCAGCAGTCAGTCAGTCAGCCAGCCAGCCAGCCAGCCAGGAGTCAGTCAGTCAGCCAGTCAGTCAGTCAGTCAGTCAGTCAGTCAGCCAGCCAGTCAGTCAGTCAGCCAATCAATTAGTCAGTCAGTCAGTCAGTCAGTCAGTCAGTCAGTCAGTCAGCCAGCCAATCAGTCAGTCAGTCAGTCAATCAGTCAGTCAGTCAGTCGGCCTTTCTGTCTGTCTGTCTGTCTGTCTGTCTGTCTGTATGTCTGTCTGTTTGTGTCTTTCTATCTATATGTGTATGGTGTGTAGCTGTGTAGAACTGTAGATCTATGCATAGTTTTGCATGCACGTGTAGCGTTTGACACCTCGTTAGGTTGAAACTCATGGAATGGAGGTTTCGAAAGGCTGAAACTGGAAAGTATCTTTACAAAACCTTCTCCAAGCTCTTTCTTTTCTTTGCTTTAACTTTCCCTAGGCGGTCGCTTTGCTTTTCTTTGCTTTGTTTTGCTTTGCTTTGCGCTGCTTTCTTTTTCTCTTTCCCTTTCCTTATCTTAATTTGCTTTGCATTGCGTCTGAGTTCCAGTTATTTCCATCGAGACTGAAGATGCGTGCAAACACGTCTGCAATACGTCAGACTTCTAACTCATCTCTTCTCTGAGAAACACTCAGAAAAAGGATCAACATAAATCATTCACAGACACGCGCACAAACACACACAAACGCACACACACACACACACACACACACACACACACACACATACGCAATCGCACACACGCACACTCAAACACACAAACACACACAAACACACACGCACACACGCACACACAACACTCGCACACACAAACATACCCGCGCGCGTAAATACGAGCATTGCACCAGATTTTTCCTTGAAGCAGTCTCGGTTTTCAACTTATGAGTCACATGAACAAAGACATTTTGGACTTACGAAGCAACCAAAGCAGCGCTGCATCCAGCATTTGCTGAAACGCCTTCGCAGCGCTTAAGTGGACCTATATACACTAAACGCCTTTCGTTCAGACCATTTTTCTCTCCACTGACAGCAAGATATCGCTACGTGAGCGGATACTACTACTACACGCAACACGTTCTCAAAGCCTAATTGAAGCGCTTGAACAAGATCAGATGTTTCCGAGAGTAGAAAAACGATTGGTTACGTAAACAATTTAGGCAAATTCGACCTCGCTTTAGACATCTCGCTTCATTATTAGCAATTATTGCTAATACGAACCGAAGTTAACGATTTCTATATGCAGCAAAGAAAGGCACTCCCTTGCACACCGCTTTTAAGATTTTCATGGCCCTACAAGTGCAAATTGAAGAATCTGTATTAAACTTGACTGCTTTCACTGCAATGCTAGTGCATGGAGCGCTTCCGAGTATACCCCGCAGTCGATCATAACTCGGCCAAGTCGAGTCGATCGAAAAATCGTCGACTCGATCGACTTGCAAGTCGAGTCGATCGTGAGTCTTGCCAAGTCGAGTCGATCGAAAAATCGTCGACTCGATCGACTTGCAAGTCGAGTCGATCGTGAGTCTTGCCAAGTCGAGTCGATCGAAAAATCGTCGACTTGCAAGTCGAGTCGATCGTGAGTCTTGCTAAGTCGAGTCGATCGTTGTTTCATCTACTCGACCCGACTTAGAAATATTTTACTTAGGCCTACTATTTCTTGAAGTCTCAAAGTGACCTATACAGTTTTTGCACACAAGTTCAGCTAACGAACCTTTTGGCAGCTGTCGATTTCGTGTTAGTGGAACTGTGAAAGTTGACTATTATGATAGACGTGCGTTTTCGATTTGAGTTGAACGAATACAGGGTAACAGGAGCGAATAAAAATTTTTTGGAAGGGTGGACAAAATTTGTGGTCTTGAACCAACAGAAATTTTCCTTGGTCTTCCGCTGAAAGAATCTTTTTTAGTCTTTCGCCCAAAAAACTTATAAAAACCCGTGGCGACTTTGGTTTTTTAAAATCTGATGACTTTTTAGTCATGTGCTAGGCCTACTTTCTCTCTCACCTTCCTGTTCCCGTTGTGTTGATTTACAGCTTATTTTTTTAAACCTGATGGAGGGAGGGACCACGTCATATGCGAATCTCTGAATGGGGTGGGGCATGGCCGGATTGGCCCCTTCCTTGGATCCGCTCCTGAATGAGCATGATACAGATCTACTATTATATGCCTGTATATACAAGTCATGTAGATGTTAATTTTGAGAATATAAAAGGAGACCTTTTATGACGTCACTTCGATTATGGTACAATTCTAGAATTAAATAAGTTCACTGAGAAAACGAAATTAGGCCTATTGTGACGTCACTTCGATCAGGACACAGATCTGCCGTCATATTATTTCATTAATGTTGAGAATACAGAACTAGGCCTATGCCTATTGTAACGTCGCTCTGATTATGATGCAATTTTGCTATTATATTATAATTAAGTTCACATCAAGAATTATAAAAAGAGCGCCAATTGTGACGTCACATTGATTATGATACAAATATACCAGACCTATTGTGGAAGTGCATTTTGAGAATATAAACAAGGTCTAGTGTGACGTCACGTCGATTATGAGACAAATGTACTATTATAGAAGTGCATATTGAGCATATAAACAAGGTCTATTGTGACGTCACTTCGATTATTATACAGATCTACCAGTATATTATGTTCGTTTTGCGAATATAACACGGGGCCTTTTATGACGTCAGTCACGTCACTTCTATTATAATACAATTCTACTATTAAAATAAGTTCACTGGAAAAAACGAAATTAGGTCTATAATTGTGGCGTCATTTCGATTATGATACAGATCTGCTGTCATGTTATTTTATTTTCATAATACAAAACTGGGGCTGTTTAAATGCAACATCGCTCTGATTATTATACAAATCTACTACTATACGTTCAGTTTTAGAATATAAAACTAGACCCATTGTGACGTTACCTAGATCTTGATACAGACCTATACTATTAAAGAAGTTCATTTTGAGAATGAAATAGGCCTATATTGTGGCTAACCTCGATTATGATAATGATCTGCTATTATATAAGTATAGGTCTACATTTTGAGAGTATAAACTAGGCCTATTGTGACTAACTTCAATTATTTCATAGATCTACCGTGATAATTATTGAGCTTCATTTACATAATCTAAAACGAGACCTATTGTGACGTCACTACGATTACAGTGCAAATCTATAAATTCACTGAGAATACGAAATTAGGCATATTGTTACGTTACACAGATTTATGACACAGATCTACTATCGTTTAATTTCATTTTGATATCATATAACTGCAGATGGTGAGCAAGAGACAAAACTAGGTCAAGTCGACGCGAAGTCGATCGAGTCGATCGTCGGCCGAGCCAAGTCGATCGAGTCGTAGAAAGGTCGGCGAGTCGACGAAGTCGATCGAGTCGATCGTCGGCCGAGCCAAGTCGATCGAGTCGTAGAAAGGTCGGCGAGTCGATGAAGTCGATCGAGTCGATCGTCGCACGAGCCAAGTCGATCGTAGCCCACGACTCGATCGACTGCGGGGTATACTTCCGAGTAGCCCTTTGAACAGGCGCTATAGAAATTCACTGATGAATGAATGATTGAATCCACCAGCAAACTATGCTGCCATAAATTGTCCAATGCCTTCAATATGACACGATGATTTTCAAGCGAATGGTTGAACAAGAAATCCAATACAATCGAAGTTATTCATCCAAGGTTTAATGTCATCTTGTGGCAACAAAGGCCGTTGACTACTGTAACAATACAAAATTAGTGTATAGAGCAGCAAAAATAACTAATAGCATCTGAATCACCAAAGAACATTAAGCTTTAATATGCATTTCACAAATTCTTAAAGACCAGTGCAAAGATTTAAAAATGAGGTGTATAAAGGGGCGCATCATGAGGAAACATGGAGACTGCTTGGAGAAGGAAATTATGCAAGGAACGGTTCCGGGAGCAAAATCAAGAGGAAGACCTAGGAAGAGGTGGTGGGACAACATGTGTGAATGGACGGGATTATCAACAGAGCAATTATTGTTGAGAGCAACCGAATACAGGAGAGGATGGAGAAGAACTGTCCAAAATGCGACCAACCCTCGTGTCGAGGAAGGTTGAAGGCAAGCAAGGCAAGCATAAAGGGGCTGGTTAGTTTCCTAGCAATTATATTATTTGACGACGACGACGTCACAACATTATTTTGCCATCTACATTTCCCATCCCTTGAAACACCTCTTTTAAAGAATGCACGTCTCCTACAAGTAAAATTAGCAGTGTAATGTTTTAATTGAGCCGAAGACCCGGTACTCCCTATCACTGAGCTTGATCTGGTGTAACCTATCGGATGATGTATAAACTTTAAATAACAAACCATTCGGAGCACACAATTTCAAGGTTGTTTAAATAAGATAACTAAAGAAATCATGAAAACTATCGCAACTCCTTCGTCATTTATTACGCAAAAATAGCATAGATCTACTTTTGAAAGATTTCTTTAAGCAAAAGCACGATATGTAATCTATCGTTTAACTAATAATATTTTATTTTATTCTATTCCACTCTAATCCATTCTATTCTATTCCAGCTTTATTCTAATCCATTCCATTCAATTCTTTTCCATTCTAATCCATTATGTTTTATTCCATTCTATTCCGATTCATTTTATTCTATTCCATTCCATTCCATCTTTATTCTAATCCATTCCATCTAACTGTTTTCCATTCTAATCCATTATGTTTTATTCCATTCTATTATTTTATTCTTTTCCATTCCGTTGTATCCTAGACTCCTAGTCTATTCCACTCTGCTCTATTCTATTGTATCCATCTTTCTAGCCAACTATTTAACTGCTTATAGCATCGAGAATGGATATTGATAATTATACGATTAAGTTAAAGACAGTAATCGAACATCTTTAGATTGCATTAAAAGCGCTAAAGAAATCTAATCTATACGGATTTGATTTGTTCTGGGTGCCTCCGATTTTCTGTCAAGACAAAGCGCAATAAAAATCAGCAAAAAACAATTATTGTGTTCAATGGGATAACAAAGTGCGATTGGCTAGACATCTCCCTCGCCCGTTCATCCTCTCAGCGACAGAATACGGTCAGTGTGCTCCGTTCTCGTCAAAGTCGATTTGACTCAAGGATGAAAGAGACGTTAGCTGTGAAATAATTCCTACTTTCCAGGTCTTTCATTAGTCCCCCTCTGCCTCCAGAATGATGCGTTCATATATCCATGTTAGACTGACGGCTGGGGTCCAGAGATATTGCAACAGCCGTCTCAGCCTTTCTTCCCCCACGGTTCCAAAATGGCTTCCGAGTAGCAGAGGTTAACAGTTAGATGCTCGATGCTGACAGTAAAAATGCTACACACGAACATATCTCGAATGCCTTGCAGTTCCAACGCAGGCGAAGCATCGGCTTTTATTCGTATGCAAACAGGAAAATTGTCGGACTTATGATGATGATGATGATGATGATGATGATGATGATGATGATGATGATGATGATGATGATGATGATGATGATGAGAGTCATTGTAAACTACAGAGTGGGCCATAAAAAGACACGTCGACGGTTTTTCGGCAATATCTTGGCCAGAAGTAAGACTTTTTAAATCAAATTTTGCAAGATTAAATGGAATTTATAGGTACACGTGATGACTATATTTCATCAAGATATTTCAAACAGGACAAAAGTTATATCACTTTTAGTGACACCACCTGTTGTTCAACGATTGGTGGTGGTTGGGGGTGGAGGTGGGAGGTGAGTGGTGGGTGGTGGTAAGTGGTAACTGGTGGGTGATAGGTGGCGGCGGTGTCGGGGGCGATGGCGGTGGCGGTGGTGGTGGAAAAAATCATATATCGGATTATTATAGTTAAAGACGTCGAACGATTAAAATGAGCACTGCTGCCCGCCTACTTATAGATAACAGTGAAAAGTAAACGAGGTATGCAAGGAACTGGCAGATTTATGAGCAGTATTATGCCAAACAAATTTTTTCGAGGGCTACGGCCTCTGTTGTCATAATCCCTCGTCAAATCTAGATCCATACATCCATCTACGGAATTATTATTAATCGGCTATGCGTCGTTAAACATTTTGCCATGAAACAAGCACTGATTAGCACACCTCTTTTATCGCATAAAATTCTTCACTTATACTCATTTGAAGACCCTGACCGTGACTGTATTGTTGACATCTTAATATGATGTGAAACCGTTGTCTTGGTCACGTGGATCCAACAAGAAAATTGAAGGGCTAGCAATGCAGATCACGTGAAAAAGATAATGGCGGTTTAGTCCGACATGCCATCTTGGTTACGCCATGGCCCTTCAATATAGAGCGGGGAAGTAACGCAAGTCACGTGACTGAGCCAAAACCAGTGGTCATATAACTACTCACTATAACAGCCTATAATGCTAGCCTTTTTGTTGGCACTCCTGGACATGTAAAATCTGTGTCGCAGCTTACGAAGAGATACACTCCGACCAGCAAACTCGTCTGTGTTCCAGGCTAATCATTCAAACCGATAAACACAATGAATGCTGCTAATGTTAATTTACTACGCACACGATCAGTGCTCCTCGGTTTTTCTCACCGGCTGGTCCAATGCATTGGAATGTGTTTCCCGGTTAAGTAAGGTCGTTCCGTCAGTTCTTTGATTGTCATTGATGCTTGAGGAGCTTAACCTAAATTCTCGTCGCATAAAGGATTTCTGTTTGGAATGTTCGACGAAACATACATGTACAGTGATGTAGGCTACTCGTTGATTCACTGCTATGTCATTGTGCGTATCATCGCATGCATGCACGAGAAAGAAGAACGAGTAATGTGTAGGGTGTGAGCTGTATAGCGGCAGAGAGACGGTTAGAAGAAGAGACGGAGAGAGACAGATAGGCGGAGAGACAAGGAAAGATATATATGTATCTGTCTGTCTGACTGTCTCTTTCTCTCTGGCCCGTGTGTATAATATACATACGGGCCAGAGAGAGACAGACAGACAGAGACAGAGAGGGACAGAGATAGACATATATATATATATATATATAAGGAGGGAGGCATGGATGGGAGGGAGGGAGAATGGAGAATGTATTTGGGAAGGGAGGGTGTGAGATGAGCGGACGAAAGAGGATGGAGGGATGGGTATGGATGGAGGTATGAGGATGAGTTAGATGTGAGGAAGGAGGGATGGTGAAAAAGTGAGTTGGCGGTAGATGCCTGGCAAGAGATGTGAGAAAGAGATAGAAGCATGACTAACTGGATTGGACGGAATAGAGAAGCTCTTAATGTCTTAGTGATAGACTGATGTATGCGTAAGATGGATTAATAATTGACGGGTGAATTGATTTATGGAAGGATATAAGGATGACTGAATGTATGGGTGGATGAATTAATTAATTGATATTTTAACGAATGATTATGAATAATGATATATTCGTTTTTTTCAGTTCTTGCAGCCAGTTGCAAATAAGAAATGATAAAGAAAATCATAATAATTCAATCAAACGGGTGGAGGTCAGAAAGAGGAGCAATGGTCGAGTATCTGTAAAATACTCGAGAAATGTAATTCCTTTCGTCCTTAATCAGTAGTTCAAAAACGTGAGGACGAGACGAAGATTATACGGTCTGCGGACTCTCGGTGAAAAAATGGAAAATGTGTGAGTCGAGTTGGATCATAGTAGGCCTACGAAGTACAGCCGATTCTAAGTGTCATGTACAAGAGCTTAAACGCTCCTAATATCAGGCGTCAGTAAACCGTAACCTTACGATGAAAACTCTCTAGTTTTGATCGGTCATCAGCAGTGGTTACGCCCCTCCAGGCAGGGGCAGCGTAGAGGATGCGCGCTGTTGTTGCAGCCCTGGCAACGTTGTGTAGGACAGTAGACCTATGGCAGTCTATGAGCTCTTAGGACGCTCAAAGAGATAGACGTTCTTATCATTTGGTTAAAAACCAAAAATGATTAAATTCAGAGGATGTGGATTGTGGATAGACAAAAGAGAATTCATTTCTTCCATCATTACTTTTAATATCTCTTAAAAAATTATAGCATAATTATTCGAACCAATCATAGCAGAAAATATATTGTTTGCCTCTGAGCAAAATTTCCACAGGGGAGACCTAATTGAAGCATACAAGATCATTACTGGAAAGGAAGCACTAGGTTGGGAGAAATTCTTTGAATTAGCACCAAACAAAGCAACTCGGGGTCATAGGTACAAATTGAAGCCGAGAGGAACATTGGGACAGAAATTCTTTAGTGCTAGAGTTGTAGACATATGGAACGGTTTGGATGACAGCACTGTGTCGGTGGACACGGTCTCAGCGTTTAAAAGGAAGCTAGGAAAATTGGGCTATTAAATGTTCCAGGTTAATCTGCAGTGGTTCTAACACAGACCCAGTGTCTTCTGAACCACTTAAAACCCATGTTATGTTATGTTATGTTATGTTATGTTAAGATGGGTATCCTCTGCAGGGACATATTAATTAATATGCCAGCTGAAAATCGTAACGATGATGACGATTAAAAAAGGTGTGAATAATAATTATTAGTCCATGATTAGTCCATGAGACGATTAAGGCCAAATGAACTGTTCACATTTCACTCTGAACTATTAGTTCCTTAGAAAATTGCTATCGTAATATTTACGAGAATAATAAGTTGTCTTGATCTTGCGGGAAAAGTCGAAGACTATCATAGTCATAATGGGGCGCGGTGGTGTAGTGGTCATGTTCGTCGCCTTGCAGCCGGAGGGTTGCAGGTTCGAATCCACCTCAAGTCGCCGCGTAGGGACCTTGGGCAAGTCCTTCGCTCGCAATTGCTCAGCGCTTCGGCGTGAAACTCCGATGCAGTGTCCGCTCTGTAGCCGGGAGCGCCTCTGAGTAGTTATGGCTTGAAGGGGCGCTATAACAAATGCGCATACAAGCAAATGAAATTGCCTTCAAACATCGAATGATTGAACTCTGACCTTAACTTAAACACCTTCGAAACGAATGAGTATGACTTTACTAAACACTAAAACGTATCGCTAAAATTAATGAGAACCTCGTTGTACGCTCGATTCGAGACAATCTAAATCAAATTGAGTTGTAAAATAGCGACAACAGTTCACTGAATTTTGGCGACTGCAACTTGGGGAAAAAATTAATATCGAAGGAATATGAAGCTTACGAAAATTGGGCAATTGAACTAAATTATAACTGTGGTTGTATTCGGGACTTTTGTAGGGTAGACCTCCATCAGCCATTCCAGTTTATTTTTTTGACGACTCTCATTGCGAAAAATCAAATTAATTTAATGATAAAGAGAACTTACGAGAACTATATATCTAATGTGTTATAAGGAAGTGTCTTTGTGATTGTATTGATATAAATGTAGGCGATATTTTTAGGCGATTATCCATATGACGAGTAACTCAACCGTCGAAACGATGCGACTCTGTTCGAAATTATCCTGCTGATTACCCGGATAGACGTCACATGCATCGCCCGCGACGCATAAGAAAGTGCGATTTCTTATTGGGTGACAGTTTCCAACTTTAAATCCCTTCGATATAATAATAGTCCAGTATATCACCGTTCACGGTGTTCTCTATGTCAGCGGACGATGATTAACGTCGCCATCTTATTTATCCAGCAGTAAATGGAAGTGGCTGAGTTTCAACGTCTTTCGTTCTATGCTTAAGTATAATTTGGTTGTAGTCTTCTTATGGCTGCCATGGCTTTGATGCCAACTCTAAAATTATACTATCTCGCACGAGACGACATATTGGCATACAGTGTTTCACAAAACCGTTTTATACGACACCCTTTTCATGTTGGTCAGCGTGTTATAATTAAAGTTACTTTACCAACGCATTTATTTCACTTCATAGATGGAAATTTTACCTAGCCTATAATAGAACGCATCAGTGAGGTCGTAAATTGCATCGCATTATAAAAACCAACAAAACATAAAATTGTGCCAAGCCACTCGAGAATAGTGCTCTTTGATTTTTCATAATCTTGACTAATCATTTGCAACCTGCATAAAACTACAATAATAATAAACCAATAATGATCAAAATGATGATGAATAGACTTACTGATGATGATGATGATGATGATGATGATGATGATGATGATGATGATGATGATGATGATGATGATGATGATGATGATGACGATGACGATGACGATGATGATGATGATGATAATAATAATAATAATAATAATAATTATTATTATTATTATTAGGCCTATTATTATTATTATTATTATTATTATTATTATTATTATTATTATTATTATTATTATTATTATTGTTATTATGGCAAAAACTGCAACAACAGCGAGAATAGAGATGACAGAAGTTACATTTGTGGCGATAAAAGCAAAATCTGTCTGTCAGTTACATTCGTTCAAAAGTCATATTAATTATGCAGTAAGAAGTATTATAATATTTATTATCATAAAGGTAGAGATGTGAGAGTATTTGGAAAGGCGGGCAATATTGTATTGTATTGTATTGTATAAAAACATTTATAAAGCGCCTCTACTAGGGTGAACCGTTCAGAGGCGCTCCCAGTGCGCAAGGCCACGAGAGAAGAAATAGGTTTTCAGAAAAGAAAATGAGGAGGAGGGATTACCTGTCAGAAGTTGAGATCGAGTAGAAGGAGAGAGCGTATTCCAAAGAGAGGGGCCAATTGATGTAAAGGAACGGGACTGAGCCATAGCCGTTCTAGTAGGAGGTACTAGAAGTTCAAATCTGTCTAAAGAGCGGAGTGGACGATGTGAGGAGGCTGAAACTGGCCTGCGAATTCCATTGGTTAGATATTTTGGGGCAAGACCCCGTTGTGCTTTAGAGACCAAAATGAGAATTTTGAACTTAATGCGCGCAGTTAGAGGAAGCCAATGGAGCTGCTCAAACATAAAAGTAGAGATATGAGAGTAGCGTGGAAGGCGTGCAATTAATCGGGCGGCCGCGTTAAGGACCGACTGCAAAGGTGAGAGTCTAACCTTGGGAAGACCAATTAAAAGAGAATTACAGTAGTCAATTCTGGAGCAAATGAAAGCATGGACCAAAGTGGTAAAAACAGAAGGCGAAACAGAACGCCGAACTGCCCTTAGACGCCTTAAATGAAAATATGAAAAGCGTGTAAGATTAGATATATGGTCTTTAAATGAAAGGGAACTATCTAGAGTAACACCCAGATCACGAACAGTTGAGGAAAAGGTATAGTGAGGAAATAATTCAGAGAGGAGAACAAAATCAATTTTCAAAAGCTGCTGAGGTGTGCCGAACCAAATAAACTGCGTTTTGGAGGCATTAAGAGAGAGACGATTTGATGACATCCAGGAGTGTAGGGAATGTGAGAGAGACTGGATGCGTTCAACTAAAAGTAGCTGGGATGAATGAGACCCATGGACGTATGCCTGCACATCATATATATATATATATATATATATATATATATATATATATTATAGTGTTAATTACTGCAGTAAAATTTGTAGCAGATTTACGTTGCAGGCATTCTTAAAACGCGCGTTCTATCTGCACTGTTTAAATATCAATGCGTTGGATAGTCGTTTCCTGCCCGTTTCCATACCAAAAGAAATTTGATTCAAGGATTTTATACAGCACATAAGAATTTATTATACTAGTTCTCTACGCTTTGTATGAAAATTGTGACGATTCTGACTTTATGTCAAACACAATTTTTTCCTCCTCCGTACAGGCATCACTGCTGTAACCGGTCTGTGAATCGGATTATTGAATAAACGCATTTTACTTATTATTTTAGACACCTTCAAAATAATTTCTACATACACTATATTTATATTATTTTACAGCGTTCAAACCGTTAGCTAGAAAACAAGAATCATATAATAACGACAGAAGGAAAGAAAAAACTGACGTGAAAATGAATTGAAATGCATCAAAAAAACTTTAAAGACAATGCCTATCTATAAGAAGGACTATTCATATATCGCAAGAACGAGAGAGCGATGAGAAAAACGAGATTATTACTTTGGCTTTTAGTGAGGGACGAAGGTCATTGAAACGGAGGGAACAACTGCAACAAACGGATGATGCTGGGCAAGAGCAGCAGTCCTAATCCTGGGAACAAATGTAATGTATTGTAAAATGTAATGCAAATCTTTGAGAATTTCTCAGCGCACACAGAAGTCACGTCAGGGAGACCAGCTTATTCACCGGCGTTATATCAAATCAAGTCCGCAATAGCCAGAGTTGCCGTTTTCGTTCCGGTGCCAGGTCAAAATTCAGGGAGGTCAGGCCGAGGAGACAGCGTAGTGCTTCGGCGGTTGTCGGTGATGGTGGCAGTTGGGTGGACCGGGGAACCTGACTAGAATCGGGATAGGATAGCTTCTTAAAGAGTTCGGCTCTCAGTCGTGAATGGAATGCAGCAGAGAGGTCAAACAAAGAGAACAAAGAGATCAAGACGATCTACAGAATGCATTGAGTGAGATGAAGATGCAGATAAGGTTTTTTTGCATTATAGTTTGAGAGGTAACTTATCTAGAAGCATTTCCCAGTTTTGGAGACCAGACAGTGGATCTTGTAGTGGTTGTGTGCACTGGCAGGTATTCATGTAAAACTTCAGGTATATGTAGAAATATTCGCAAAACGTGGGAGTCGACTATGACTCTAGCCGAAGCACTTAAGACCGATTAAAGGGAAAGACGCTGTTTTAAGGGCCCATAAGAATTGAGTTGCAGCAGTTAGGCTACGTGTACCGCGGAAACAGACAAATTGCATGAACTATCTTGACAAAGACAGAGGTATGACCTTTATTTTGCCAAAAATTGTTTTGAAGATTTAATGCAAATCGTTAGAGAACAAGCATGACCAACCTAGAGATTTGGCAAAAACTTAGTCAAATTAATGACATTTGAAGGTAGCCTACTATAATTTTAATTCACCCGAATTAATTTCGGGTATAATTATAAGAGCCATTACATTGCGAAAAAATTGTCAAATCCAACTTCTGATTCAGCGATACTTTTTTCATCAATCCAACTTCTATGTCACCAGATATTATCTCCATCAATCTACCAGGGTTTCTAAGTACGGCACTAACCCTAACACTAACCCTAACCGACCATCACGACGCTTACCTGAACTAACCGACACTTGTGACTTACGACAAAGACTTCCCTCTTGGGATAAATAGTCTGTATTTTTGGTATGCAGCAATGACAACTCCGACAGCGTTGTAAAAAATAAGGCTATAATAGGCCCCTATGCCTATAGAATAAATACGAATTAATTCGGGTGAATTAAATTTATAGTACCCATTTGAAACCATATACATAAATGTTATGAGTAGACCTGAGAGAAAGAGAGAGATTTGTGAGAAAACTACTGGAGGTTGTTTTGAGCACGACCTCTTTAGACACCTTTAAAGCGATGTCAAGTACAGGTATATAAATTCCATACACGTTATGCAAATAACTTAAAACTTCGAAAGAAGAAAGCTCTAAAGTGCTGTAATATGCCGAGCAAATTTCTGTCCAGGGTAACGGCCTCTGTTGTCATAGACCCTGGTCAAATCGGATCCATCCATCCATGCAAATAACTTTGACGTAGATGCAGTATAAGATCAATTTAACTGTGAGGACTGTTCGAAACAAATTCTGCTGACCTTATTAATTTTCTAGTTCATTGTTAAATGATGACTGATAATAATAATATTCTCTTTATTAACAATCCGGTTGACACACCGCAACCGGTTACATTTGTACAATTATGCAGTTTAAACAATTCACAAGAACAGAGATCACAGAATACACAAATCTTAACTATACTAACTGAGCAGACCGCCTGCAATATATGGCGCCAATGGCAGCCTACAAAGCAAATCCGCCCAACGGGGGCTCGAACTCACTACCTCTCGCACTCTTGGCCAGCGTGTTAACCACTACTCTACCGGGCCCCCCCTGATGAGTAATATTCCTGCCTATAACGGCAAGAATCAATCTGTAGTTTTGGAAAATAAAAATCAACCTCACAAACTGCAATGCTAAGACACGTGACAGGCCAGAGATTAGGTGAGGATCGATCGCTGCGCTTAAAATAGCTCATTATTTACAAATGCCATTTTGGACACCTTTCAAAAGTAATAAACTGACCCATATATATTTTACAATCATGTAATTTTGCGAATAGATGCAGTCGTCCAATTCGCGTTGAGGGAGTAGTGTAATCCATTCATTTTAGCGGTTTTCATCTTTGTTAATTATGGAGAGCTTTCTGAGTTATCTGCTTAGCATTCAACATATTTGCGGTAGGTTTAGTTAAACTCATTTATCGTCAAAGTCTTGTGCAGTCTTAATGTGGTGGTGGCGATACAAATGGACTTCAGGAAACTATCTATAGGTTTGTTGTTTCAGTGGTTTGACCAATTTGAAAACGCTGACGTCGGCTACCCTCGAAGATATAGACTAGGATGTTATTACAACCAGCATTGACTGTCATCCTTTGGCGTCCATCGAATAAATCTATTTTATTATCACTGAACAACACCGAAGCAAAGATAAACAATTAAGAAAATTAGAAACTCACAAAATAATTGAAGAAGAGACAAGGAGATTGGAGGGAGTAACAAAATAGCATTTTAACATGCATTGTATGTTTGTGCAAGTAAAGAATGTCGGGAGTGATTACAAAATTAAAATATACAATTATAACCGTAACTTGCTGGAAGGCATGCAGGACAATCAATGTATGCCCTGCGTATTCTCGCTGCGTGTGGACTCAGAGATCTGAAACTTTATGTTGTAGTAGGCCTACGTGCAGTAAAAGTGGCTAATTTGCTCTGTGCTGCCCTGGTGTGGTGGGGATTCCCAGTTCAACAGAATACAAGCCACCTCCGTGCATTCTGTAACAAGTAAGCTAACATACCTCCGGTGCGTTCCTGACGGCTTTCCAACTTTTGAGCGAATTAAATTTTGTCTTCAATTCGAAACCCGTCTTTTCTCTGCGGCTTTGATTAACCTATATCACTTACTGCATGTTCCACCTCCAGCAAAAAATCACTAGCAATTAAGTAGGCTTAATCTGCGACCACGATCGCAAGACCGTTTCCTACGTCTTGCAGACAATTATTTACATAGCCAGACGTTAGTTGGAATGTTGTACTCGTATTGACAGTAATTGATTCTTGTTAAGATAGTTATATGAACACAAGAATGCGGATATGCAATTGGTTAATAAAGAATAACCTTACTTACTTACTTACTCAACTATGGCTAGATAATATCCGAAGAGACTCGACCTTCATCACGAAAGCATCGAGTGAATTGGAGAATGGCTTGGAATTGGACGAGCAGAAATGGCTGAAAATTAAATAGTTTAGGAAGGTTGTGAGATATGGAGGATGCAATAAAGAAGGGAATGGATGCAGGAAGGAGATCTGGGAGAAGAGAAATATATTATGTAAAATGGAGTTACGGAATAATAATGATTATTATTAATGCATTATATTGCATATTCGATGAAGTGAATCTGGTGGAAGGACGGAATGAATGGAAAGAGATATGGTTGAAATCATGGAAGAAGGGGAAATACCTGGAAGCGAACCATGATTAATTCGAGCAGATGATGGAAATCGACAAGAGAGATCATTAAGGGCACAAAAACGCCACAAAAAGACAGACAAACATGTAGATACATACACAGTCACACACAGACAGACGCACCGACAAACACACAGACAGACGAGACAGCGAGATAGACACATATTAGCAGGCAACCAGATCGTTACAGACCGATATGCAGACAGATTGAAAGACAAATAAACTTACAGACAGAATGTATACAATTCAAACCGATCGGAAACGTCAGAGACAGAGAGGCAGAAACATACAAAGCCAGACGGACACGGATCTACGGTGATTGCATAGAACATGGTATAGTACAAAATAGGACGGGCTTTGATACGATGATATTGCATATATATTATGCGTAGGAATACAGTTGGCCGATATCCAGAGGCAGATATTTTGTATTGTGCCTGGAGCAAAAAAGTAGGCCTACCGAATACTCTGCTCCGATAACACTCAGTTGTTTTTTTATATTGGATTTACCTGCACGAAAGTAGAAACAGATCGCAACAGACAGAGGTGTTCAATAGTGTAGTGGTCACCGTGCCTGGCTTTCGATTGAAAGGTCGCTGATTCGAATTCACGAGAGGTCAGAGATAATAATAAAAATAATATGATAATATTTTCTATAATGAAGAGCCTGGAAGACGCACTGCGCTTTACATTTACAAGTTATAGGCCTACAGTAATCTTAATCAAACTTAACTACTAACAGTACTGTCAGTACAATGCAGACAGCTTTGCAATTACACGGCGCTAATAGCAGCCTACAAAGCAAATCCGCCCAATTTTGCTCGAACTCACTACCTCTCGCACTCTACGCCAGCGTGTTATCCATTCCGCTACCGGGCAGGAAAAAAATAATAAAAAGATGCATTTTATCGCAGCCTTAAAATCATCATTTTCAGCCGTGGTCAGGTTGATAGAGCGCCTAAGTGGCAACCCTATGTGGCGCTATGCAAATACTCGTAATGAATACCTGATTATAATCAACTGTGTAAGACACGAATAGCAACTACATGTAGGCCACAATAGCAATAGCAACAAAAGCAGCAGCATCACTAACAGCGACATGGACGTAAACAGCAGCGTTCTACAGTTAGTGAAAGGAAAGCAAAAGAACTAGGCCTAAAGTGAGAAAAGATTTTACCGCAGCAGATTTTGCATCTATAATTGTGAATGTCCTCCATCACCTGATTATTCAAGGCAGTTTAAACACCTTTTAAACACTATTATACTGTGCAATATATGTGTTGCTTTCGATTGGACGCTGGTTTGTGATCCCTCAAAAGAAAAGTTTTGCACAGTTATATATTGCAGATGAGAATGATAAATGATTTCACAGGAACGGTGCAAAGAGTCCATAGATCTCTTGATCTATCAATTGGAAACAATAATTATTGTTTATCAACGGCGTTGACTTTGATGCTAAAAGATTTCTTGTTACTGTTTAACGACATTGTCGTATCAAATAAGATTAGTGTCGCCCTCCTCCTTTATCCAGGCATGGGAATGGCACTGGCAGAGTGCAACGGGTGGCGAAGTTCCTGTTAGATTTTGTCGCACTGCAGCTTAAGCAGCCAGTTCGAGACATCTAACATGGCAGAAATTAAGTGTGGTAAGGTCGATATCCAAGACACTTGATCATTCAATGAACAACTGACACCTTTTAAATGCGTTTCCACAACGCATTATATTCCTAACTTTTGTCCAATTTGCAATTCAGGCATCAAACTCGTTATTATCATTAGGGTTGCCAGGTCGTCGCGAAAAGCGCGAATTGGGCGACCTTTGAAAGCGCTCGCGACTGAAATTTTTGTACTAGCGACCTTGCGCTTCTTGGGCCTCGCGGTCGCCACGGCGACTTTTATTTTGACGACCTTTTTGTTTTAGTCATCAGGGATTTCGTCGAGCGAAAAATGGGGAAACTGGAAAATTCACGTAAAAATGGTAAATTTCCAACAAATTTCGCGACCGAAAATAGAAAAGTTTGATGATCTCTCGATTTTCGCGACTTTTTTTCGTGATCTCGGCGACAAAGTTTTGCCGATATCTGCAACTCTGTCATTAGTGTACCTGCTGACAATTAAAATCAAGATATTTTAAACTTTGTAGCCCTTCGTGTACTCAAACTAAGAAAATGTGGCCAGAGTAAAAAAAGGTGGTCTCAAACAGCAGCAAATTTTCAATAAATTGGTTTTACTATTTAGCTGCGGGCGTTGCGAATCTCAAACCTCTCTGATGAAAGAGAACGATGTAAGACAAGCACAGCAACTCAGTCTGCAGTCTCTGTTTTGTCTGTCTTATTTCTGTCTATATATCTCTGTCTCTCTGTCCCTCTGTCTGGTTCTGTTTTTGTCTCTGTCTCTGACTGCCTCTGTCTCTCTGCCTGCCTGTCTCTCTGTCTGTCTGTATGTGTGTCTGTCTGTCTATGTCTCTGTCTCTCTGTCTCTGTCTCTGTCTCTCTGTTTGTCTGTCTGTCTGTCTCTCTGTCTCTCTCCGCCCCAACGCCGCCACAGCCGCCACAGCCGCCAACGACTCCGACTACGACTGTATTATGTCTGTTTTTAAAATTAACTTTTTGAATACTCGGTGAGTCTATAATTATTATAACATAGATTGCTCTTATCCGATATCCCCGTATTGAGTCTGCGGGCGTTGCAATAAAGTACTAAATTTTCTTACATTCGGAAAATGAGGAAAATCTACGTCAGCGGCCATTGCAGCTATGCGCTCCTAAATGCCGGACAATTCATTCCCTTTATTTTAGACGACTCTTGAATGATGTCACCCAGGGGCGGATCCAGGGGGGCCAATCCGGCTATGGCCTCCTTTAAAATGTGCATGGGACGTGGCCCCCCATTTGGTTTCAACAAGTCATTAAATCAACGCAGCGGGAGAGAAAAGTAGGATACTAGAGAGAGACCATAGTATATTATCTCTGCTACCGTTGGACGTCCTCTCTGCTCTTTAGACCGTCATCTCGGACTGCCACAGCCCAACATCGCGCCTTTACTGTGGAATGGCGTTCCTACTATTATTCGTGCCCAGATTTTCTCTGGAGGCTTTACTTTTTCTGCTCGTTGTCTTAAGATTTTTATTTTTCCAGGAATTATTCGCACTGGGAGCGCCTCTGATTAGGTTGTACTGTGAGAGGCGCTTTATAAATCCCCAAATAGAATAGAATAGAATTATTGCTTGCAGAGATTACTTCGACCAGGAAGACTGATGACTAAAAAAAGGTCATCAGATTTTTTCTGGCAAAGATCACCGAAAATGTTGGCCCCCCCTGGAAAATGTCTGTATCCGCCCTTTAATGTTGTAACGCTCTTTTCTATTGAGCCGCTGCAGAAACATATTCTGTGTGTTGTCTGTGTCTGCTACATACATGTACAACATTGTACATGGCTCTGGTCGCATTTGAAATAGTTTTCGAGCTTTTCTTGTAGGTGCAACTTGTTTAGGAACCTGGCGTTCTCTTTTGCGCTACGCATGCATCATGAAAGCTAGGGACAAGTGGATCTTCTGGAACTGAATTATTCTAGAAACACTGGAGTAAAATTTATATTGCTGCTGTAACCTTGTCTATTCTCTCATTACCACCAGACTTGCCTACTGCTGCGCTCTCTATGCTGGCCTACCAATAATTGCCCGTCTGAGTTGCCTTAATCGCGTCCTGCGCTCTGCAACCCCGCCTTATTGGCCGCATACCTAAATTCAGCCACATCTCCAGCTATATGCGCGACGTTCTCCACTGGCTTCCACTCAAGCAGCCAATTTAGTATAGGATCTCTACTTTAGTCCGGCGCTGCATGCTAGGCCTTGCTCCTGCCTACCTTTGTGAGCTCTGTAACCTACTCATAGTTCTCGCCAATTCCTCGCCGCTCCTTCGTTCGTCTGAACAAAGTCTGCTTTCAGTCCCTTTTGCTCGTACTTCCAGTATGCTTTCTCGGTGGTAGGATCTTCAACCTGGAATGATCTTCCTCAGTCTGACACTCCACTCCGTTTCTAAACATTATTCTGGGGCTTTTCTCTCTCATCTTAAGCAGTGCATGAAGTGTGGAAAAATAAGTGCCTGGACGCCCCTTACCTCTCCAAAAGAAGTGCCTGGACGCCCATTACCTTTCCAGTCAGTGCTCGCCAATAAGTGGCTGGACGGTGTTCAGATTTTAAACAAGTGCATGGACGCCGTCCATGACCGTCCAGGCACACTTTAAGCCCTGAATTCTTAAGACAGTTTTATTTGGCCGCACTGAGGTTGGGAGCGACCACTGAATAGCCCCCTGAAGAGGCGCTATATAAATACATTTAATGAATTAATGAATGACTGTATGAATGAATGAATGAACGAATGAATGAATGAATGAATGAACGAATAAACGTACTAATGAATGAATGAATGAATTAATTAATTAATGAACGAATAAACGAACTAATGAATGAATGAATGAATGAATGAATGAATGAATGAATGAATGAATGAATGAATGAATGAATATAAAGATTTTTTTCGCTTCCTTCACTTGAGAAAAAGAGCTGTGACCTACCATGTAAAAATAATTATTCCCGACGGCAACGCCCTCTGTCGTCATGCGCTGTCGTTAAAATCTGAATCCATCCATTCATCCTTCGCATCGTTTTACCCGCTAATTTAATTAGTTAAGCAGGAAAAGCCTTCTCTTAGAAACCTTTTAAAAGCTTTGACTTGTTCAATAAGTGTAACAAGTCGTCAACTAATGTTAGTTAAAATTTCGAAAGAAAAAAGCTCTTAAGTGCTGTAATACGCCGAGCAAATTTCTGTCCAGGGTAACGGCCTCTGTTGTCATAGACCCTGGTCAAATCGGATCCATAATGTCAGTTGCATACATCTGATATTGACTTATATAAAATTGATGGACTAACAAGGACAACAGAAGTTCAAATTAATTACCAGAGTGGGGTCATATATCCTTAGTAGGCTGAAAGTGTTAGGTAAAAGCTCATCAGACCTGTAAATTGCCTGAATCAACCGAGCAGAAAAATTACGCTGCTTGCTTGTATAAAGAATGGTATATCCATCTTACTTGGCCTACTTAAAAGTGTGTAGAGAAAAAAGCCTAATAACTGGCTTGTTTGTAATGTGAAATGCATGTGAATTATAATCATAATTGGCTTGCTTCATTTTAGTATAGAACAAAGATAAACCTAAGGTTTAATAAGATTCATAATATCCTTGGACTTTTCTCTATCGTTTTTAAATATTGATATGTGTTTTGTATATGTGAGTGGGATTGATGATTTTATAATAAAAAATCCGTAATAGATAAGCAGGCGCTAAATAATTTGCTTTTGCTATTATTATCTATGGCTCTAAATGATGGCTGAATGCTTTGATTGTCATTTTAATGTTGAATATCTAATCTGCCTAAAATTTCATTGTTGGAATATGAATGTTCAAAATTGCTTATAAACATGAGATAAAGAATAATTTGATGTTAATCTAACAAGGCAGATGTTGTATTATCAATCCATGCACCCATTCAACCATTTATCCATCCATCCATCCAATCATCCATCCATCAATTCATCCATTCATCCATCCATTCATCCATCCATCCATCAATTCATCCATCCATTCATCCATCCATCCATCAATTCATTCATCCACCCAACCACTCACCCAAACACCCTCATACCCATCTATCCGTTCTTCCATCCATCCATCCATCCATTCATCCATGATCCATATATCCACCCATCCATCCATCCATCTATCCACTCATCCGTCCGTCCATCCATCCATCCACCCACCCGCCCAACCACCCACCCATCCATTCATTCATCCATCAATCTTTCCCTTCGACCATTCACCTGTGTTTATATTAGGTTGCCTCTATGTATCCAGGATCTCTAGGACACGTCGTCTCCACGAGTGATGGATGCTCATGAGATTCTAAATGAGGGAGAGAGACCACATGTGCTTTGTCTAATTGCTCTATTCAATTCAATTCAATTCAATTCATCCACGTCTCTTGTTGTCTTACCTGTTGCAGGTATCAGTCTCCATCCGAGTCGTCTTTCTCAAAGTTGGTGAGATCGACACACTAAGAGATCGCTACGCAGCCGACGTTTTGATCCAAGCCAAGTGGCAAGAACCAATGCTAGACAGATGTTTATACATGGTATGTCTCTCAGCGGCATAACTCCAAACATATAGACAAACACTCAGCTGATGTTGAACCTCTTGCTTCAAGACACACGCATCTCAGATGCAGGTAGCAGTGCGCATCAAAACTAGACAGTGGCGATTCTAGACTTTTCACACAGGGAGGCATTGCGGGCCGGGGAACCTTACGGAGGGGTGAGTTGAATGTCCGTTATTGCCAAAACTGAGAGCGTGACAAGAGATCTGTATTGTACTAAATATTATTATGGTCAAATTCATTGTCATTCAAGGCGTGTTTAAACCGCCTTGTAAAATAATGGTGACACAAGGTATCGTTAAGAACTGTTAACTTAATTGTATTATGCCATAAACAAATTATTTTCCGAGGGCAACGGTCTCTGTTGTCATAGGCCCTCGTCAAATCTGGATCCATCCATCCAAATAGCTAGTCAATGGCAGCACAAGTCACATAACCTGGCGCTCTATAGCTAGAGGACGATCAAGAACGGACTGGATGAACAACATCAGATCATGGACGGAAAGTCTATCAATAAAAGAATATTGACGAAAGTAGTTGACAATTATTATAGGCAACACTGGATGATGTTCGTACACTATGCTGTCGACCTTCGCATCGACGATGACTGAGAACAGAACAGAAATAGGCTACAACCAAACTGTTTCGTTAAATATAATTTATACGAATGCCCAACGTTAAAACACAACTATCAAGAATCGATCACTATAATTTTCATGACATCAGTTCGCTTGTTGCTGCTTAACGATATTGTGCCATTACAAAGATGATTAATGTCGCCCTCCTCCTTTATCCAGGCTTGGGACTGGCACTGTTAGAGTGCAAGCAGTTGCGGAGTCGGAATCATTATAGTAATTAAGAAAAGAGATAAACAAAAAACTTAACCTAAGAGAGGTTTCGTATATGGCTTAACGGCGATTGCCGTTCACCTCAAATGTCCAGCCAAAACAGAATTCTTTTCACCCCCCACCTCCAGAGACCCGAATGCCCCCACCCTCTAATGAGCGGAGACTGTAATATTAAACACTGATCGCCTCTTACACTAATCTTCTTAAATCCTTCTCCTCCTTGTCCATGTTAAGCATAATTTTATAATAACAATCATCATCAGGGATGCCACTCTGGATTTTTCAAAAAGGTCAGATCCGGTCAAAAAAAGGCTAGAAAAGGCTAGATTGACAATTTCCCGGTAAAATACATGGATTTTTCAAATTTTCCGGCTTGGAATTTCTGACGACCTTTTTTAAGTCGTCCGATGATTAAAATTCGCTCTCTTTTCCTTCCCAAAATTTTCTACGATGACCTTCTTTTTTAGTCTTTCGCTCCAAATTTTACAATTTTTGGTCCAAATTCAGAAAATTTTCGATTTTTTTCACGTCGTTTGTGCATTTTCAGTTTAAAAAAATAAATTTGTATGCAAAAAGTTGAAAAACAGCGTGAGAAAAAAGCTAGATCCTGACCAAAAAACCTAGAAACCTAGACAAGACCGAAAAACCTAGATCTAGGTGGAAAAAACTAGGAGTGGCAACCCTGATCATCATCATTCCTGAGCTATTTACTTTTTTCATCTGAAAATATACATAGCGTCGGTTTAAAGCGTTTCAAGGGTGTCTAACACTTCTAACGTTTCCACATACTTTAAAAGCATTTTGGCGGTTGTGGTTTTTATGGTTGAGGTCAGATGGTGCGTTTTTTTTCTCCAGCAAACGCAAGAACCGAACTGGGAAAACTACTGGAGTCCAAAGCTGTTCGTCGATAACATTTACGGGGAGGCGAAGGAGTCCGTGTGGCACACACTGGCGTTTGATGAGAACGAGAAAGCGACAGTGATCGAACGAAGACGAATAAACGGATCCTTCTTCGAATACATGGAACTCAATCAATTTCCATTTGATACGCAGGTAGAACCTATAATACAGGTGTACCTGTCTTAATTTGTGTGCATAATATTACACGCAGGTATTATGTGTAAGTATAACGGCTGCATGCCTGTATGTTTGAATCCATGTTTTTATGTAGGCTATTTAAGTAGATCATTGTGTGCAGGTAAATATATGTTTATGTTGCATAATAACATATTATATACATAGAAATATACGTTCATGCATGTAGCCTACTCTGTATGTTTTTATGTTATGCATGAGTAATATGTATGAATGTGTGCTTGAGTGCGTGTATGAATGCAATCGTGTTTGCGTGCACATGATTATAGTTTGGCTTTATAAATAGAAAAATAATGCATGCACGCATGGATGTTTGTTAAGTACTTCGAAGACATGTAGGTATAACCGCGTTTGTGCAGTAACATGATAAGATCATGTGTGCATGTATGTGTGTATGTATGTATGCATGCATATAATTATTGATGTTTCAATGATGTTGCACGACAGTAGAAACCACTATTCACTCGTCTTTGATATGCAGCACCTCGTCTCCTGCACAGCCCCAGGGCAGCAGAGCGCGCAAAACTATTACCTGGCTTTCCTATCTGGGCCCGTATGCACATAAGGGTTTAACTCTTGTATATGGCTTAAATCTGGCCTAATCGGGAATACTGGGTTATTTCCGTATGCACGGCTTGAGATTAGCGAACAAAACTAGGTATAACGTTATTCCAATTCCGAGGAAGGAGTACGCCGGCTACTCCCATTGTGAACAATAGACGGCCGACGTTAGCTGGACAGCGCGAACAATAGGCAGCCGTCGACATTTCCCTATGGCCCGTCTTTAGGTCTGAATCTGTTTACCCCACGCTGGGACCGACCGCATATAAATATCTTTCACGCATGCGCGCTCAGCTATAACCTATTGAATTGGGGGGAAGAGCAAGCGTCATGCATCGTCGGGTGCAAGGAATGTGT
The DNA here is from genome assembly GCA_949752735.1 of Lumbricus terrestris. Lineage (NCBI taxonomy): Eukaryota > Metazoa > Annelida > Clitellata > Crassiclitellata > Lumbricidae > Lumbricus > Lumbricus terrestris. The sequence continues at coordinate 70,187,746 of OX457039.1, forward strand.
AGATTAGTTATTCTCGTTGCTATTTTTTCACGTGCATACGGATACATTCCAATGGCTATATCGGGAATTGCTAAGTCGAGTTTAGGCACTATATGTGATTACCTTATGCCGTGTCCTGTGCATACCAGCCCTGCTGGGCTACATCCTCCAAGCGGAGTTAGATTAATGTCTAACGGAAGCAGATAATGTTGTGGCAAGAACGCGTGCTGTCACTAGTATAATATGCTAAAAAAATCATTGTCCGTGTTTGTATGGTTGTCTAATCGACTACAATAGTCTACCAGATTCATTCTATGGATGCAGCTGAGCCATGGCATGAGGAGAGTTGCTGCTGCACGTCTATCCACAGACAGTGACTGTCACCACAGGGAGAAGGGTCAGGTCCATGCTCTGAGTTTGCAGGACGACTGCTCGTCATTTCCTACATATGATCTATTTTTATTATTATTATTATTATTATTATTATTATTATTATTATTATTATTATTATTATTATTATTATTATTATTATTATTATTATTATCATTATCATTATCATTATCATTATCATTATCATTATTATTATTATTATTATTATTATTATTATTATTATTATTATTATTATTATTACTATTATTTTTATTTTATTATTGTAGCGGAACTAGGGCTGGGCAAATGACCACCAGGAACCGAACCCCAAACCCTAGTCCTCAAGGCGTCGTCCGTCACTGTAGTCCGGCGTCAACTGAAGATTGACGACTAGCCAGTCAGGCTTGAAACACATTTATTCGACAATCAAAGAAGAACTTCGCAAAGCAGTCCTCGGCCAACTTCTATAGCGCCAGTGTTCGGAGCAATGTTCGGAGCAAGTTCGGAGCAATTCGTGTAGCGCCACTGTCCCAAAACCACTGCACCACTGTTCACAGCGATTGTCACTGCAGACCGCCGAATCGTCGTCGTGAAGATCACCGCTGCCTCGCCAGCGCACGCAGAAAGTCGGCGTAGCGGGTCGGGTTTCGAACCCGAGTCGGCGTCGTCGAAGACAGGAACTGAACCACTGCGCTCACCCGGTCGGAAGCGTAGGCAGGTCCGGCGTTGAATCCTGTTCGTCGCGGCACAGCGACGATCACCAGTCCTTCCGTCGTCTGTAGGCGTCGGATCCAGAAGAGCACGACCGCGGGTCAGGAATTGAACCCCAGTCGACAGCGTTGCACAGCAAAGGCCTCCAAACCTTTCGTCGTCGTCAGCGTCGGACTCCCCAATCGAACACGTCAGCAGCACCGGTGTCGAATCCAAATCGTCGGCGTTGCACAGCGGAGATCACCAGACCTTCCGTCACGGGTCAGGCTTCGAACCCAGGCGTCGTCGTTGCACAGCAAAGGTCACCAAACCTTTCGTCGACAGGCGCTGAATTTCGGCAGCGTCGTCAAATCGTCGTCGCGCTCCCCAAAGCGTTTTCCTTCGGACGATTTCCTGCTGACCGTACTGCGATTCGATCCCGCAACAGCCGACCGACGCGTCTTCCCACTGTTCCTCGGCGACTCGATGACGGCCTCTCTCGCTGACTCCTTCTCGCTGACTCTTCTCGATCGATGACTCTGGTTCTGTAGCGATTGTATAACTACGCTACAGGTTTCTGGTCGATAATATTATTATATTATTATTTTTATTTAATTTCTGATCGATTATGGGGTTTCAGGGATCTGATATATTTGTTTTATTTCTGTATTTTTGAGTTGCCCTTCGTGACCTAGATTTTAATGTTGATTTGCGCTTGACACGGGTCACAGCGACCGCTGACGTAGCCGCTGCAGCTGCGCCTCCGATTCGCGTAGTTTCCCACGCTAAGGCAATTGACGCCTCGGCCGTCTTCAAAGGCCGCGCCGCTTGCAGTCGATGAGGGTAATTAAACTTTCGCACGCTCTCTGAGGTGGTCTGATGATCAGAGTGAGCGAGGAATACAGCCAGACAGACAAGCACAGACAGGGAGACAGATTGAGAAGGAAACACTGTAGGCGTGTGTGTGAAAATAGCAGCGTTTTCACAGGGTTAAACTGGTGCATTTGGTGCCTACGTGATCAACGGCAGATGGCGCTTTTCCGAAGGAGAGATAGAAGGAGAAAGACAGTGAGCTACAGACAGACGCGGAGATACACAGGAGAGGTCGCAGCTGGCAGCTAATTCTTGCCGCCTTGAAACAGCTGCGTTGCTGCTGGGTTCGGCGCGCTCGGCTCTTCAGCTGCGCATGCGTAGTAGAGGGACGCTCTCCTTGTCAGGCAGTAATAAAAGAGCAGCGCAACGCTGAGAGGCTCAGTTGCGCATAGGATCTCAGGGCGGTCGGATGTATAGTGAGTTGCGCACAGGATCTCAGAGCGGTCGGATGTATTGCGGCGGTTGGTAGTTTTAGGCTCGATCAAGTTGGTGAAGCATGGCCAGGATAAGCGCCTGCTTGCACTAGTTGCGCATACACGGATTCTGTCGGCGATTCATTCTCTCTCGACATGGAGTCGATTAAATAAAAGAGTTTGTTTGTTGCGAGAAATACATCAGCGTCGCTGCAAGTTTTGTCTTCGCTCTCGCTTCGGATATATTCCTAGATTACTAATTCAAGGCCTCTCTTCGCCCTGTCACATGGAGTGATTTATCGTGGGCTTCGAATCGTCAGCGCTCTGTTCTCGTTCTTCGGAATTGTGTTGCGAAGCGTTTGTTCGTATTATTTGCCTAAGGGCGTCTTTCTCAAACGGCTTGGATAAATAGCCGAAATTGTTGTTCATTGCGAGAAATCAGCGACGGATTTAGCTGATCTTTTCGGGCGTTTCAAACTCGACGCCTTGCTTGTGCCTTCGTCGCCTCTCTTGGAATTCGACTTCGTCGCTGTTCTTCGCACACGATCGGCTTTGTCCCTTGTCTTCGGACATAAGGTACGCTTTATTGGGGAATTAATACGATCGGTTATTAAGACATTTTGGGCTGAACTGAAATTGGCTGTGGGACTTGAGAGTCAATCGGGATTTAATTTAGGCATACTCCGGTTGATAGGTGTTTGCATTGAATTGTTGCATTTGATTTTCATTGAATGTCTTTACAAAGGATAGGAACTGATAATTGAACTTACTGACTTTTATGTTTGATTGCTTTGAACATAATTGATGTCAATTGAAGATTCAATTGATTGGGAATAATAAGAAATATTAATTAAACTTCTGACTTTGATTATTGATGGCTTTGAATGTGACGGATGTGGATTGAATGCTTGATTTGTTAATAAGAATAACTACTTCGTTCACTGCTAGCGATATTGACTGTGAGCTATAAAGATAGAAGTCATTTCTATAGCGCTATGGAGGAGTCTAGGCCAGTCACCCCTGCTCAGCCTTCACGGCCCCCTTCTTCTATGGAGATATTGCTCGAGGCAATACAAACTAATGCTAGGGCTACTCATGAAGCCATTCAGACTAATGCTAGGTCTACTCATGAGGCAATACAAACTAATGCCAGAGACACGCAAGAGGCGATTGCCACGGTAGAATTCAATGTCCTGGCAGTGCAATCGAATGTTAGCGATGCTATTTCCTCAGTGCAATCAAATGTAAGAGAGGAAATCTCTTCTGTAAAATCTTATGTCAGAGATACGCAGGATGCAATCACCTCAGAGCAATTAAATGTCAGGGAAGCGCTGACGGAAGTTGTATCACGATTGGAAAGGCTAGAGGCATCGCCGGTACCCAAGCCTGCTGTGGATTTGAACCCTGGTTACCTCACCGCTATTACCACTGCGGACGCGCCATACCACTCGACCATCGGCCTGGAGGAAACTTTGGGTGCTAGGCCTAAAGATTTCACGCAACCTGGTATATTGCGGAGAAGTGATAGATTGGCTGGTAGGCCGCCAATTTCATATAGGGAGTACGGTAGTCGAAAAGACTGGCCGCCTTTCCTGGGTTGGGAATCGAACCCAGAAGTCACCTCATCCTGTCCTCCCTCTATCTCTAGAGCTCGTCCACAGCAGCACGCGGTCCCATCAGGCGAGGATCCGGAAGTGGCGACTCCGGGGATGCCGGTAGGGGCGGGCGTTACAGTTCGACGACTGTGTTGATCGCTGACTGCAGTGCCTGCGCGCGCACTCGTATTTGTGTGTCACGAGGCCACGCCCATGCAGGCCACCGGTAGACACAGGCCAGCGGTAGACACAGGCCAGCGGTAGACATTAGGCCCCGCCCTCGTAGGCCAGCGGTAGACACAGGCTAGCGGTAGACACAGGCCAGCGGTAGACATTAGGCCCCGCCCTCGTAGGCTAGCGGTAGACACAGGCCAGCGGTAGACATTACGCCCCGCCCTCGTAGGCTAGCGGTAGACACAGGCTAGCGGTAGACACAGGCCAGCGGTAGACACAGGCCCCGCCCTCGTAGGCTAGCGGTAGACATTGATCAGCGGTAGACACAGGTACCCAAGCAGACACGGGGACGGTCATTCAAAATAAAAAAAATTAAACTCCATGACCCTGATTTCCAACACGATTATCATCATTATCATCAGCAGCAGCATCAGCATCAGAATCAGCATCAGCATCATCATCAGCATCAGCATCATCATCATCATCATCATCATCATCATCGTCGTCGTCGTCATCATCATCATAATCATCATCATCATCATCATCATCATCATTATCATCATCATCATCATCATCATCATCATCATTATTACGTTACCGTGCCTCACATGATTCTATATTATCTATGTCCCTGTTGGAACGAAATACCTCAGGGCAAAAAATGTTATAATAAAAATAATAATATCTAGACATGTCGGATCGTCAATTATGTCAGAAGTAATGCAGGTGATCTAGTCTTTCCCTTACCTGCATGCGATGATCTATAATAGCGTACAAAGCGAGGAATAAGTAGCAGCCATTAGGCCTATATTGACTGCTTTCGGTGTCATATCATTATTATTATTGTATCCCTTCAGTTTCGATTTTTTTTCATTTCTGCTTTAATTAATTACAACAGGATTATTTCTCACAAATATTCAGTTGATGGCGCTGACTCAGCAGAAAACCAGGGTTGAGATACTGCGAAACTGGGGTTATGCTTCTTTAAAATAGTTGCATGGAAAAAACGTAGATAATTTTATTTAATGTCGGAGTAGATTGAATGAAGCGTCGGGAAAAGCTGACATGTCGTGTTGTCATTAGGAAGCTGTTGGAAATTATCTTTCACGGATGCCTGGATCGGTTTATTCTGCTGGCCTTGCACCTGATGTGAACCCGTCTGTCTGTCTCTAAATCTGTCTCACCGTCTCTAAATCTGTCTCACCGTCTGCAAGTCTGTACGTGTCACAATTTGTAAATCTGTTTGTTGAACTTTCGGTCTGTCTGTAAGTTTGTCTGTGTTATTATGCCAGTCGTTCTTCCTGACTCACCGTCTAGGTTTGTGTGGTTATGTGTCATTCCGTCTGCTTGTCATTCTGTCTTTTTATATAAGGCTGCCTACTACCTATGCCTATGTATACCTGGTCGTCTGTATACGTTTCTCTGTCTCTTTGTTCATCTGTATGTCTTCCGTCCGTCTGATTATTTGTCTGTCTGACCTGACCGTCTGTCCATCTGTCTGTCTAACTGACTATGTCCGCCCCGTCCGTCTTACTTCTAGAACGCAAAAATCCTGTGGAACGGAGGTCGCCTGAGCAGCTATAGCCTCTCCCTATTTTTCTCTGCGTTTCCTACCTGTCCTCAGGTGATGCAAGTGACAAGTGACAGGTGGACAGATGACACTTTCCCTGCGCGAGGGGCTTCTCGTCACCAGTCAATAAGAGACTGTCACGACTTCAGTGACAGGAAAATGCGAGAATGCACCGACGACTCAGACTCAGACGACAGTTACTGTATTATACACCGACTGAGATAATCAGATTGCTGATAGCAATGATAAAATATGACATCCGTATTATTATATGTTTTAACGATCGAGTTAGAAGGACGCGTGTGACATCTGCAGTGACATCGACATTTCTAATCATTCGTTGGTTGTACTTGAAATTGTTTTTTTCACGGTCATTGAAGGACGGTTACCTGCGTGAACCCGGAGACGTGAGGGATAGAAGGACATGCGCAATCGTTCATTATTGAGGGACGAGATGAGGTCCCGAGTTGAACGACATCATTCCCTTGACTATGCGACACCTCCCAAGCTGTTCACAATTTCACAAACTGTTGAAAACTGGGTTTTTTCGCTTGATCTCGGCCGGGAGCCTACTCAGAGGCGCTCCCGGCCGAGATCAAGCGAAAAAACCGGCTTCAACGGTTTGAAGAGGTACTTCGAAGAGGCACTATAAAAATCGTGATTGATTGATTGATCTTCTGGCAACAATGGTCGTTGACATCAGCAGAAATCATAGTCAATAGCTTTTACCGCTCAGACGTCTGGTGTACTTTAGAGATAACGTGTTTCATCGGAGTATAATTTTATTATGTATATTCATTGAAAAACGAGGGTGTGCGCAGACCATAATCAGGATATAATAGTTATTATGTAAGCTATTGAGTTATTCATTTGTTTCGGAGATTTATAGAATGCCTCTTTAAGATCACTGCTCAGGAGCATTCTCGACCCAATCGCAGATGAAAATGATGTGCATTGTGAATATGGTCAGGGTTAGTGGTTGGGTCAAGGGTTAGGGTCCGATGCGCTCATATTCTGATCATACATTCCCAATGGTATTATAATTATATATATATATATATATATATATATATATATATAATTCCTGAATATTCGACTTCCTGTAGCATAAAATATACTTAGTGCTTCAGAGACTGCATTTCATGGGTAAATAGTTGCAAATGAGTAATTTTAGGTTAAAGCATGATGAGTACAAAATCTATTATTTTAAAAGTAAATTATTTTTCAATGGATATTAACTCACCAGATGTATTTCTTCAAACCCCAATTTGGAATATTTATATATTTTCTTAATGTATTGAATTATAATGATTGAATTGTCAAGGACCGCATCCTGTATTTATTGTTGGTTCAATAATATCTAATTCCAAGCAGCTATTGCATTGCGATAATTGTAGCCTATTTGAACAAATTTGAACATTTTCTAGAAACAATGATTGTTCATTGCTGTTTATTCAAAACTAATAATCAGGGGTTGGTTGTCGGCATAAGACATAGTTGTGAAAGTCTGTTAGACCTGCATACTTTCAATTTTATACGATTTTGATTGCTGCAACAGCAAGCAACGAGCACCAAGTAGTGAGCTGTGCTTGCGGAACTGCATAATATTATTATTGATTACGCACATGTTTTGCTACATTGTGTCTACCTCAGCCTGACTTTCAGGTCGCATAATTGAAAATAATTATTTTTAATTATCAAAAATTTTGCAGTTTATTATCAATATATTTCGGTTACCCGTTACAAGCATTTTTTTTATCGAAAGTCAACACCGAAATTGATAATACACATCAGTTATCAAATATATTCTTAAAATCTTGACATCATAATTATTTGCATTTCTTGTTCTGTATTTTGTTTTTGAAAGCAAGCCTTTTTATTTGATATACATGTAGCTGCCAGAATTACCAGTTTTTAGAAAACAACAGCTGGAATGCAAAAAGTGAGTTTAAATATACTTTTATATAGGAGAAACAACTTCCTCCAAAGAGGTGTGGAATTATGATTATTATTATTCTTATAGAATTATTTAATTATTTTGAACAAGTTTTACGTTTCGCCTGGCAGAATACAGTTCGGTTTATTATATTTATTATTCGTTTAATCGGTAAAAAAACTGATATATATATACACAGGTACAAAAAGCAGTCAATCAATTGGGATATATATATATATAATTATATATAATAATATCTGGCATTGTCTAATTCCATATATCTATTGAATTTATCTTAGGATGAGTATAGAAAATTACAGAAATGATTGTAAAAGAATGATTTTATGTTTAAATGCTAAGCTGGTGAGATTAGATCATTTGACATAATTAATTAGCGTGTAGGTTCTCGCCATTCCTAAATTTTGATTCATTGCGCGAGATCTGGATGTATATACAGTCATGGCCATAAGTTTGAACTCAGTAAGATTTTGACCTAAATATTCACGTTGTCGTTAATTACGGCACGATTGGGGTATTTGTGCGCTATTAATATAGACCTAATGCGAGTGTAGGACATTCCCCCCTGGACAAAACCCCCGGACAAACCCCCCCCCCGGACAATTCCCCCCAGGGTAGGACAATTCCCCCCCTGTCGAACATATTGCGTGTAAGTGGTATTACTATAAAACGGCGGTCCTAAGTGTCCTAAGTTGGATTGATGAAAAGATTTCTTGCTAAATAGAAGCAGGATTGATGCAAAATAATTTTTACTTAAATGGAAGCAAAGAGGGGGAATTGTCCGGGGGGTTAATGTCCTAGGCTAAATCAGGGGGGAATTGTCCGGGGGGGTTTGTCCGGGGGGGGTTGTCCAGGGGGGAAATATCCGCGCCCCCTAATGCGGCTGTGTGTAATCTTCAGACAATGGATAACACTCTATGGATGTATTATATTCCTCAAATAATTACACTTTACACAAAAAAACACGAAAAATCTTACTGAGTTCAAACTTATGGCCATGACTGTATATTATATAAATATTTATAATATCAGAGTTTAATGACAGCTTATGACAACAAAGGCCGTTACCGTTGACATAAATTATTTTGAAATATTGCAGATATAGCCTAGTTTTAAATAAAGGCACAATTTTTTTCATTCTGCGGTTAAGCGTCGTCTTATGACATAGTCTAAGACTCTAAGGGACTTAGACGTCAAGTTTGTAAATTATTACGGTAGCGAAAACAAGATATTTATAATATCTTAGTGATAGCGTTAAAAGGTGTCTAAACAGTGCTATACAATTTATTTCGAACATTTTATATAGCACTTCTTCCAGGTAGACTACTCTGAAGCGCTCCCGGTCCAACCACGGTTGAATTAGACAGTTTCAAGGTTCTTAATGGACAGAGTCAAGTGACCCCTTGGAACAAAGCCATGTAACAGGAGGCCTTCCAGGTGGTAGGACCAGCGACAGAGAATGAACGACGCTGTCGGATAGCAGCCAACGAGCGGGGAATCATAAGCTCAGCTTGGTTCGCCGATCGAAGGGTGGATCGACGCTGAACACCCAAGGATGAACAAGAGAGTCCTCGAAGATACGGCGGAGCCAGTCACTCATTGCACCGCCTATATAACCATAGGCGTACGAGGCGGGGGTCCAGAGGGGGCAAATGCCCCCCAAATTTCGGGCAAATGTGTTTTTTGGGCAAAAGAGGCATGGTCGGGCAAAAACAATTCGGAAATTTTTTCCCACCAAAACAGGTACGGGAGGAATTTTTCGGGCACGCAGGGGTAAAAAAAGTCGTCAGATTTTTCGGACGGGAAAATCCTAAGAAAATTTTGGGCGGATGACTAAAAAAAAAGGTCTTAAGATTTTTCGGGCCCAAAATTTTTTTTTACCCTCCCGCTGCCGAAATGTCCCGTACGCCTATGTATATAACCAAAGCACTGCAGACCTTGTATGAGGACTAATGCAGAAAAGACATAATTATGCTTCGTTTGAGTATATGATCTGCACAGGATTAAGGACTGAGGAAACTATAGATATGCAGTGCGCATTAAACACTTGCGGACCTTCAGACCATGGATCGTGATGATGATGATTGTGGTGGTGATTATGATGATGATGATGATGATAGTCAAGAAGTATATATTGCAAGTAAGAACCATTAATGTCAGCCTCCATGGCTCCCTTCCCCTCCCTACCCTCCTCTGCCCTCCGCTCACCTGCGCTTCTTTTTACTACAAACTTCTTTCCCACCACTTTCTGATGGATGGATGGATGGATGGATGGATGGATGGATGGATGGATGGATGGATGGATGGATGGATGGATGGATGGATGGATCCGATTTGACCAGGGTCTATGACAACAGAGGCCGTTAACCTGGACAGAAATTTGCTCCGCATGTTACAGCACTTAAGAGCAAGGTACTAGACCAGTGAGGTTTTTACTCATAGTATATTATGGCAAGTTTTATAATAATTAAAAGAGGTATTAATTGTTTGGAACCGTTTAAGTGATAGCAATAATAATTGTATAATATTATTATATTATACAATTATTATGTATTATGTAAAAATTGCTTGACACCGATGTTGTGTTGCAACAAATATGATTGATCTTGCTCTCGCCTTCAAGTTATTGGGTTCTACGTCTTTGCGAGGGCAGCCGATGGTGTTTTTTTTTGTTCATTGCACATTGCTTTGCTAACTATTATAGCTGAAGAGTTTTCTTTTCTTAACGACGTCTAATTTCATTTGCATGGATAACAGTTCTCTGATTACTTTTCTCTTGATGTGGACCCATATGAATTCTGATTGCTAGTAGGCTAATAAACCTTGATTGGTTTTCTACTGTAGTGACGTTATGTAAATAACTAATTGCTATTATAAAAATACAATTAAGGTTGCCTTTATTGGTAGTTAGCGAAAATTGTTTTCCAGCAGACGTCATTGAATCTGTTCTGGCAACGGAGAGTTTGAGGCTAAGTTTAGCAACACATTGCAATGCTGACATTGCGAATTTCTTTATACATTATATTATATACATATATACAATACACAATGTTTATACATATATATTTTATATATACAACATATATATTATGTATACAAATATACAATATATAGCATATATATACATTATATCCTTTCTCTATTATCTGAAATCTATTCTGCTGTTGATAGGTCTGAGCTCACCCTTTTGGCTCTCTATGATGTCTCTTCAGCCTTTGATATGGTTGATCATGATATCCTTCTCAAGCGTCTTGAGACCTCCTATGGTGTTAAGGGCCTCCCATTATCTTGGTTTCAGTCGTACCTTTCTGAAAGAACCCAAATGATTATATCTGGTGACTCTCGAACCCAATGGGTTCATGTTAATCTGGGTGTTCCTCAAGGTTCAGTTCTTGGGCCTCTCCTATTTATTCTTTACACAGCTGACATTTCTTCTCTTTTTCCGATCTGTAGTGCTGCTGGCCATCTCTTTGCTGACGATGTCCAGGCATTTGTCCATGGTCCCCCCTCTTCCCAGCTGCTTCTAGTTGGGCTTATTGAATCTCTCACTAATCATCTCCACTCATGGATGTCTTCTAATCGCCTTTCTCTTAATACTTCAAAGACTCAATTTATCTGGTTAGGTACTCCTCAGCAGCTCCATAAGCTTGATCTTATTCTTCTCTCTGCAAAATTCCCATTGTTTTCCTTCTCTTCAAGTGTGCGGGATCTGGGTGTAGTACTTGATAGCTCACTTACCTTTACTGAGCATATTTCCAATCTGACACGCTCATCATAATTTATTTTCACTTAAGACGCCTCAGAGTCATTCGTCGCTCTGTCTCCTCCTCCATCTTCACTACCTTAGTTCATGCTTTCATATGTTCTCGTATTGACTATTGCAATTCTCTTCTCATTGGTCTTCCTAAAGTTCGTCTTTCACCGATTCAGTCAGTTCTCAACTCAGCTGCTAGATTAATTGCCCGCCTTCCCAAGTACTCTCACATCTCTACCTTTATGTTTGATGAACTTCATTGGCTTCCTCTACGTGCTCGCACACAGTTCAAGATCCTCACTCTGATCCTAAAGTCTCAACGGGGTCTTGCCCCAAAATATCTGACTAAAACCTTACTTCGTCCTCACTCAGCTTCCTCCCACCGTCCACTTCGCTCATCCAACAGACTTGACCTATTGGTTCCCCGGTCTAGAACTGCTATGGCTCAGTCTCGATCTTTTGTCTCAATTGGTCCTTCTCTCTGGAATTCTCTGTCTCCTTCTGTTCGCTCAACTCTTCTGTCTGTCAGTCTCTCCTCTGCTCTGTCTCTTCTCAAAACCTGCTTCTTCTCGCGGGGCCTTGCGCACTGGGAGCGCCTCTGAACGGTTTACCCTACTAGAGGCGCTTTATAAATGTTTAAATACAATACAATACAATTATATATATATATATAACATCTAGCCAGTAGGCAGACACGTTCGCCCGCAGACTCTTTAATTCTGTAGGAGCAACAAAACAGCGTTTTCACCGTTTTAAAATGCAAAACGTGAAATTAACAACACGGGTATTTTCTTGGAGGTTTTCACTGTGAATTTCAATCATCACCAAAGCATTATATGAATTGAATAGCTTACAATAATTAGCTTTTGACATTTTTACAATAATAAATCATCAATGCCATTTTGCGAGGAAATTTCTGAGAAATCAATAGGTAGGCCTAGTAGTAAAAAAATCGTCATCAATTTTTCAGCGGGAGGCAGCTCACCTCGGACTCTATGAACGGGCGCCCTTGTATGCAGACTTTCTGATTTATAGCAAATATTGATCATTTTTTGCTCTTCCCGAATAAAAATAAAGTTTCATGCGAACAAAGATGATAATTGCATTGACCGCGAATGATAGATATGTGATGTAGTGCAGTATATTATAATTATAATCAGTCGTTGCAGTGATTCTATTGATGATGGAGAGCTTTGACAATGGTAGATGGTTTCCTGTTGCAGGACCTGACGGTTACCATAACGACGGAGCGAAGAGACGACGAGGTTGAATTGGTTGAGGATGTTGATGAGAGATGCGCCATCAATGGACAATCGTTTGTTGATGAACAAGAGTGGCATCTGCACAGGTACAACGACGTAGCATCATCATCAGACGACGACCAATCGACGTCATTATCATTCGTCGTCATTATCATTCGTCGTCATTATCATTCGTCGTCATTATCATTCGTCGTCATTATCATTCGTCGTCATTATCATTCGTCGTCGTTATCATTCGTCGTCATTATCATTCGTCGTCATTATCATTCGTCGTCATTATCATTCGTCGTCATCATCATTCGTCGTCATCATCATTCGTCGTCATTATCATTCGTCGTCATTATCATTCGTCGTCATTATCATTCGTCGTCATTATCATTCGTCGTCATTATCATTCGTCGTCGTTATCATTCGTCGTCATTATCATTCGTCGTCATTATCATTCATCGTAATTAAATAGTTAGATAGATGGAGAGACAGATAGACAGATAAGAAGATAGACAGACAGACAGACATATAGACAGACAAACACACAAGCAGACGGACGGACGGACGGACGGATGGATGGATGGATAGATGGATGGATGGATGGATGGATATATGGATGGATGGATATATGGATGGATGGAAGGAAGGATTGATGGATGGATGGATGGATGGATGGATGGATGGATGGATGGATGGATGGATGGATGGATGGATGGATGGATGGATGGATGGATGGATGGATGGATGGATGGATGGATGGATGGATGGATGGATGGATGGATGGATGGATGGATGGATGGATGGATGGATGGATGGATGGATGGATGGATGGATGGATGGATGGATGGATGGATGGATGGATGGATGGATGGATGGATGGATGGATGGATGGATGGATGGATGGATGGATGGATGGATGGATGGATGGACAGACAGACAGGTAGACATAATTATAGATAGACATATAGATAGACAAACAGACAGACAAACAGAACGACATACAGGTAGACGGACATACAGACGGACATGCATAAAGAAATGCAGACAGACAGAGTCATTGACCAACAGTGATCATGACTCTGTTTTCTATTGTAATTCACACGCATAGTTACATTCACACATGGCAGAAGAGTCACGTCGAGACATTCGGATCCTCTCAGATGACCCATCCAGCTTTCTCCGCCGCATGCAAAGCCTCTCGTCGACCCGGGTTCTTCATCTGGAACATACTCGTCGTCATGGTAACCATTCAGACGCATCAGTCGTCAACGTATAACTTAGAGATTTCTGTTGCGCCTCGATAAACTCTACAGGGACGCCCTGTGATGTCAAAAAATACAAATCGTATCGAAAACACCAACATTTATATGGCGCCTTGCTTGCTGCTGATGATTTGATTTGTTTAAAGCAGCAGACATCACATGTCATTTTCATCCTTGGCAGCGCAGAACATACATGTAGCTTTGTGTAGCTCCGCTAGACGTGAGTAGACTTCTCAGAGTGAAACGTTGTTGATTTTGTAGTTTCTCATATGCAGCATGTCGTTCGGAACTTTCGCCGTGAATCCAGACTTGCCACAGAATCGCCTTCAGCTCTCTTTCATTCTTCTGCTCACAACCGTCTCCTTCAAATTCGTCGTCAATCAGAGCTTGCCCATGATATCTTACCTTACCTATCTGGTACGTTTCTTCAGCCTGACTTATACCTGTCGCATTCGAAAGTCTTACAACATCAGTTTTGTTAGTGTTTTAAGAGAACACTATCGAACATTTGGTATTATGATAATGACAGCCCGCGTTTGATTACAGATTGATATACAACAGTAAATTATTAAATAAAAATAAATTGATAGTATGAGGAGGTAATCGCAAAATATCAAATAATTATGAGTAAATCTTAAAAATGTTGCCGACGTGCGAGGTGTCATCACGTCCTACAGCTAATTTACCAACGGCATCTTCCGAATATAAGGCTGAGTCGACCTTAAGTGTTCACTTGAGTATTCACTTTAATATTCACTTGGATATTCACTTTAGTAGTATTCACTTTAGTAGTATTCACTTTAGTAGGATTCACTTTAGTAGTATTCACTTTAGTAGGATTCACTTTAGTAGTTTTCACTTTAGTAGGATTCACTTTAGTAGTATTCACTTTAGTAGGATTCACTTTAGTAGTTTTCACTTTAGTAGGATTCACTTTAGTAGAATTCACTTTAGTAGGATTCACTTTAGTAGTATTCACTTGAGTAGTATTCACTTTAGTAGTATTCACTTTAGTAGTATTCACTTTAGTAGTATTCACTTTAGTAGTATTCACTTTAGTAGTATTCACTTTAGTAGTATTCACTTTAGTAGGATTCACTTTAGTAGTATTCACTTGAGTAGTATTCACTTTAGTAGTATTCACTTTAGTAGGATTCACTTTAGTAGTATTCACTTTAGTAGTATTCACTTGAGTATTCACTGAGCAAGTCCTTCACCCATCAATGTTCGGTCGTTGGTCTGGTCGTACATTATTTTTAAGAGCATCATTTCTAATCAAGTCAGTGGGATAAGCGGGACAAGAATGTATGCGCGCGTGTGTGAGTGCATGTGTGTGTGTGTGTGTTTGTGTGTTTTTTGTACGTGTGCGTGCATGGTCCTAAATTGCGATCGTACTAATTACACGCGGATATATGCTACGGCGGCTGCATTTAATTAAGTGACTTCTACTCGGCATAATAAAACTTTCTTCTATGTAATGAGATGTAAAAACTAAGACTGTTGCAGTACATGTAGGTAGATGTAGTCTGCTGCCATTTGGAAAAAGTGGTAAAAGTTTGACTAGATCGCTACAGAGAAATCGAAGAACTTATTGGACATTGATTTTAGTTCCATTTTATGGAACTTAGAGAAGTTGCAAAACAATAATAATAATTATTATTGTAAGCTATTCCATTCATATGACGCTTTGGTGATGATTTTCGTGTTTCAGGACAAGTACATACTTGGTTCAATGGCGATACTTTGCTGTATATGTGTATGGCACGCCGTCATTCCGTTTATAATAAGCACGTACAGTGTGGCCAGTGCCCTGACGGCAGACACTGCGGCTCTCGTCGTCCTCTCTCTCACCTACATCGGCCTACACGTCGTCTTCATACTGTCCATTGTCACCATGGTGAGTCCAGTATACCTTGGCAACCGCTGCTATAGCAACCGTTGGAACGTCGATGCCTACGTCATGTGTTATGAAAATAGGCGGAATGAAATTTAGGATGACTTCTATAGCGCCGTGTTAGGTTGGTTACCTTCAGGCCAGCTAGTCATTCATGTAGAACATTTGTATAGCGTCTATGTGGAGCAAATTTACTCAGTAGCAATTTGTGCTGTCGACAACCCTCTGTGATCAGTTCTCGGACTGATATATCACCATAGTAGTGGCATTGGCGGAATTCTTAGCTTTCGACATTTAAGGACATATTTTGGCATCAAATGCCGCTACCGTTTGCTACATGCAAAAGTAAGTTCATAAAAAAATACTATTATAGCCCTCCAGACTGTAACAATTATTCTCAATGTTCGATCGGTATTCTAGAGTCTAGACCATCCTCTAAGCAATTATATTTCAGTTGTAGATTTCGTATTTATGGCGTTAATGTAAAACGTTTTAGAGGTGTTTAAAAGACCATCGTTTCAAAAAGTCGGCTTTACAAAATAGTCATTGACATCGTGTTACTGTCATAGCTGACTTTGTTAATGCTGGAAACTGTAATGGAAATAAAAACGTAGTTATAATCTATTATCGTGTTAAATACTTTTGGAGGCATTTGATTATGGACTTGTTAGCCTTCTTGTATCCCGTTTTAACCTATCTCTGAACTCTTATTTAAAAGATCAAATTGTTAAAAATTTCGGTAGCCTATTTAGGTTATCTCGATTGGATATTATTTCTGTAATTAATATGAGCAAAACTCAGATTGAACAAATGATTCTCTGCTTCTTCATGCTGACACTCATTTTCGTAGCGCCATCATAAGATTGGGTCCACAATGGAATGGTAATATCTCCGAAAGCTGTATGGCGTTTTCTGCAATCTACATTATGATTAATAAATTATTTATTAGCTTTTGAAATTGAACGATGCATTGCCGCTATTGTTTAATTTATTGTTTATTTGCAAGTAAACTATTTGCAGGGAAAGTCTAAATTTGCCATTCCGTTGTCAGAGAAGGTTGACGAAAATGCCGAGGTAAGAGGACAGATGATAGTGACTAGTCAACTTACACTACCCGTAGTGTAAGTTGACTAATGCAAAAGACATTCCTAGATGTTTTGTAGCGTATTATATTGTGTGGTATTGCAATGTACTGTACTATACTGCATCAATAAATTTATGTAGCGCCTCTGAGAGTGCACTCTAATCAGAGGCGAACTCAGTGCGAAAATTTGAGAGAGAGAAATGTGTTGAGACATCGTAAGAGTCACTTGACCCACTAGTTAATAAGGAGGAGATTATCGAAGAAGGAAGCTGGTGCAACAGTGAAGGGCAGCGCCAATGAAAACAAGTGCTCACGTTTTAGCCATGGCAATATTTGTATTGTTCTGCATTGCATTGCATTGTATTGTATAGCACATTGCATTGCGGCGTATCGCATTGCATCGTTTTTGTATTGTATCTTAGTAAATCGTATTGCATTGCACTTTATTGTATTGTGTATTGCACTGCACTGCATTGTGTTGCACAATATGTAATACATTGTAATATTTTGTATTGTGTTGTGCATTGTACATTTTATTGCAATGTATTTATATTGCAATTTGTATTGTATTGTAATGCACTGGATAATATTGCATCGGTAATGTATTGTATTGTCTATTGAATTGCATTGTATTGCATATTGTATTGTCTTGTACTGTATTGCATATTTCATATAGTATAATATGGTACAGGGATTTTTTAACGTGCAGTTGTACACAAAATGTGCAGTTCTAAATGGATATGATTGTGCAGTTGTAGAAGCACTTCTATGCAGTTAAAACTAGTTGAAAAAAGCCATTTTCCTCCGATTGGGAGCAATTTACCATGGAGGATGGGGAAGGAAAGAAGGGTTTGTACAGTTCTAAAAATTCATTAAAAGCAGCCCTGGTCTGGTATTGTATTGTATCTGTGTGACCGTTTCTAGGGCATTCATGGTCGGCGTCGATCGTCAGATGGCGTGGTCTCTGGTCAGAATGGAAACATCCCGGCAGCTTTCACAGACAATGACCAGCAGGACAAGAGAGCGTCTCGTAATATGATCGAAATGGCCACCAATCAAACAGTCATATCAGCATGGCAATAATCTCTGTCTGCGTCTGTCTGTGTCTGTCTGTGTCTGTCTGTCTGCTTGTGTCTGCCTGTGTCTGTCTGTGTCTGCCTGTGTCTGCCTGTGTCTGTCTGTGTCTGTCTGTGTCTGCTTGTGTCTGTCTGTGTCTGCCTGTGTCTGTCTGTCTGTGTCCGTCTGTTCCTATCTGCGACTGTATAGGTTTCTGTGTGTGCCTTCCCCGTGTTTGTCTAGATCTGTCTGTGTCTGTCTGTATCTGTCTGTATTGGTATATGTCTGTCTATGTGTGTCTATGCCTGTCTGTGTTGACATGTGACTGCCTGTGTCTGTATTTTGTCTGTATGTATGTATGCATGTCTGTCTGTGTCTGCCTCTGTCTGTGCGTGTATTTCTGCGTCTGCCTCTGTCTGTGCGTGTATTTCTGCGTCTGCCTCTGTCTGTTCGTGTCTATCTGTGTCTGCATGTGCATTGTCATCTTCTGGTTCTTAATTCTGGTTCTGGATTTATGTATCACTTCGTCTGTGATAGTATGTCTTTGTTCCTATGTCTGTCTGTTCGTCCGTTTGTCTGTCTGTCTGTCTGTTTGTCTAAGGGTTCGTTTCCGAATTACGACCTGTACATTATTCCTCAAATGCGTCACCTTACATGTGTCTCTCCAAATATGTTGCTCAGTGTGTGTGTCTGTCTGTCTCCTTGTTTTCAAGTTCGCTTGGATCAAATGCGATCGATTCTTTGGCCAGACATTCGCTAGAGGCGCCACGTTCCATAATTATAGGAGCGTCGAAACTAAACTGAAAGACATTATCGGCTATAATCATGGGATTCAGATAATGAAATCTGTAACAATTGTCGTTCGTCTTTGTCTTTGATTTTCTTTAAGCTGGAGCCTTCTTATTAGGAAGAGGCATCAGTGAACAGAAAGAGGCAAAATTCTAATGTGCTCCATAGTTGTTAAAACTGGATTTTCTGATTCTACCGTTCTTCTGAACGTTCTCAGCGTATTTGGCGCTCGTAAATATGCTGGTTCCCTGTGTTTTGTTTCTGTGCATGAGCCGTTTAGCTTTCGATTTTAATAGAGTCACTGAAGAAGAAGCAACATTTTAAAGCCATGCCTAGACTAGTAGGTATATAAGTAAGCTGTGTGTATGTCTCTTGAAAATTATCTAAACAAAGTTACAACTCCCTGAGATTGTTTGCATTCAAGAGAGTTTTCGACAGGAAAAGAAAACTCTTGATTTCATCGATTTAGAAATGAGGAAGGAAAAAGTTAGGTTGCGGCCTAGATCCGACAAAAAGTTTTGGCCATCAGAGCAAATTGAACCTAAAGTCTCAAGGGCAAGAGGGACAAAGAAATGTGTGCTTAGAAGAGCGACATATTTGGTATTTTTCCTATCCGCTGCTATCTCGGCATGTAATGGAGGAATCTTGGAGCAAGTGGAGTTGTTCCGTTACCTAGGCGTCATAGTGGAGGAGAGTGGAGATGGAGGCAGGGAGATTAGAGCCAGACTGGGGATGGCGCGAACGACCATGGGGTCTTTGACTACACTGTGGAAGGACAGAACCATTGGAGCAGGGCTGAAGCTAAGGCTTATGGGGTCACTGGTGTGGCCGGTGGCGCTGTACGGCTGTGAAACTTGGACGCTAAGGAAGGAAGACAAAAGAAGAATATCAGCGTTTGAGATGACAACATATAGAAAGATGCTGAGAGTCAGCTGGAAGGAGTTTAGAACAAACGAATCTATACTGGAAGAGTTGCAGCCAGAGCGGCGCTTGCTGGAGGTGGTGAAAGGAAGGAAGCTGAACTACTTCGGACACATGATTAGAGCCGACAAGCTGCCGGCATTCATATGTCAGGGCTATCTTGATGGAAAAAGGGCTCGGGGAAGACCGAGGAGAAGATGGATGGATGACGTGGAGGAATGGACGGGGATGGTGATGGCCGACTGTGTGAGGACCGCGAGAAA
Source organism: Lumbricus terrestris (assembly GCA_949752735.1). Taxonomy (NCBI): domain Eukaryota; kingdom Metazoa; phylum Annelida; class Clitellata; order Crassiclitellata; family Lumbricidae; genus Lumbricus; species Lumbricus terrestris. The sequence goes on from OX457039.1 coordinate 70,207,636, forward strand.
CAGAGAGCAGTGGAGGAAGATGGCGTCGTCGACTCTAATCCCCGATCCGCAGCAATGATGATGGTCATGACGGACGAAATGCTTCGTTCCAGTGGCCGAGGGCAACGACGACGACGACGGCTATCTCGGCTGATGCAAACGCCGTCGTTGCCGTGGCCTGGATATATGAGGGTGCAAGGGTGTCAATTACAGTAGCATCCCACACAAGATGACAACCCGCATAATGATGTACATGTAGTTCATCGCAAAGTGGCGGCTTGATCGACCTTCCTTTATTAGTATTACTAGCTGCAGGGATACCCGGCGTTGCCCGGAAAAATTAGGATTCGACCCGCTCCGGCCAAAACCCCACCACACCACACCCACCACGCCCCACCACACTCCGACTTCTCCACCGGTACGCCACCCGTGAAATTTGAGTTTTCGCGAAAATTTCCTCGTCCCAGCTCCCCACTTCCACCCCCTCCAGCCCACACCCCCAACCCCCACCCAACCCTTAGGTCCCTCACCCCAACACCCCACTCAGCTCCCCACCCCAACTCACCGCCCCTCCACTCCTCCACCCCACCCCAAACCCGCACCCCACCCAACCCCCTCTATCCCCACCCACCCCTCCCACTCGGCCTTCACCCCTCCACCCCTAACACCCTTCCTCAACCCCTCCACCCCTTTCCCTCGCCCCCCCCCACCCCCCCCCCCAATACCCCACTTCATCCCTCAACCCACCGCCCCCACCCCTCCACCCCCACCCCACCCTTCATTCCCCCTCCACCCCACCCCTGCACTCCTGCACCCCTCCCTCCACCGGTACGCGACCCGTGAAATCCGGACTGGCAAAAGTGATGGCCTTAAACACCTATAAAACGGTGTCGACAGCTGCTTTTATGCGTGTGGGACCCGAAAGAAAAGTGCAGTGATAAGCCTGTGAGGGAAACGGCCAACATGGAAAATGAGGGTTTAGCTCCCCACCCTGGTGGCAGAGATTCGCGAACCCTCTACTGCGTGTCCGATGAAGAGACGAACACAGTAGTGAAGGTTTGGAGTGAAAAGCTCAAAAACTGTGTAAATGCATTCCGGTCAAACAGACACACAGACAGAATCTTCTCTTTATTTATATAGATTATTATTACTGTTATAATTACATTTCGAATGGTTCTATTCTTCTGTTGATGTCTTCCATCCTCATAGCCCATGTCTCTGATCCATATAACATCACACTCCATACTAAGGTTTTATCATTTTCTTTTTCAGCTCCTTATTGATTCCTCCTCTCAGTAGCTCTTTCCTTTTTTCAAGTGCATCTTTTCCTAGAACAATCGTTGTATTTCTCTGTGACATCTAGCATCCTCCGTAATCGTACTACCGAGATAACCAAACTCCTTGACTTATTCTAATTCTTCTCCATCTAAGAATTGACGTCTGATATTAGGAGGGAATATTGCACACAGTACGTGCGAGTCACAACAGTTAACCGCCAACAACTACAAGCTCTCCAATCTTCACAGCCTTCTCAACCCTCTTCTCATCTCCAGCCGAAGCCATAATGTAGGAAGCCCATTTTCTTCTTACGAGCCAGGAGCTTCTCATGTCTCGTTCGATCGACAACGAAAGTGTAGCGCACAACGCAGGGTATCGTAGAGCAGACACGCAATCGTGTCTTAGCGTTTATTCACAAGTCCACTCTGATTCTTTCTATGCTCATCTCAAAGCTGCTATTTTCAGCTGTAGTGGATAGTGAGCGCTTCTGAGAAAGTGCTTCAATTGGGCGCTATGTAAGTCTTCGTAATGAATGAATGAATGGATCTGGCAGCAAGCGGAATTCTCTTCTACTACCATGCTCACAACCATTCTGAACGGACACAGCGGGTGCCTTTCGCCGGACTTTCCGATGCTGCTTCAGATACTGGTCTAACAATTACGATAAATACTAAATAAATAGTTAGCGTGATATCGAAAACTTCACAGAAATAGCTTACATCCTGAGCCATCTTCTTTCGTATGCTCGTCATAGGCGGAGACCTGGTCCGAACTTTGGGGGGGACGGACGAGCGGCCGAAGGACTATCGCTGAGGCGCGAAGCGCCGAGTTGGGGAGGGGTGAGGGGAGGCGGTTTTTTTAATGTCCACATCTAATTGTAGCATTTTAAGTTGTCATCCAGAAGAAAAAATGATCTATTTTCTCAGTCCTGATAGAAGTAATTCAAACTTTAATTAGCTATGGAAATAGAAAAAATGGAAAGGAAACACTGATAGAAATGAAAACCTACTCAAGTCTATATTTTATACCTAATATCAGAGTATTTCAAAGGAAGTTTCAGAACTGCATAACTCTTTCTCAAGCTTTCTACACTGATGGTAAATAACTGCCAATCAGATTACAATGGTTTTGTTTTAAACTATTTTTAGCTGCGCCTGCGAGGATGTGATTTTACAACTGTCTAAATCCATTTATAACTGCAATTTTTTACAGCTGCACATCTTTGTAGAATTGCACGTTTAAAAACCCTGCCAACTCTCACTATGCATAGCTTAAATCCTTTAAAGAGACCCGAGACAGTTGTTAACGAAAATTACTTAGTTCTTTTTAAACAGGTAGATAGTCTACTCAAGACTCAGAGTCATGGCCCTCATGGGAGAGCACCGAAAAGTCCGAAATAATCTTTAAACAATAAAACAAATGTGACAACCAATCAACATTCCACAGTGTTTTGAAGCATTGAAAATTTGCAATCGATACTTTAAAGTAATAGAATATGTGTTGCGTGCTTTCATTTTCCAAAGTTTCCAAACAAGGTCGTGCGTGTGTCGTTTCTCGATACAAATTCCTGCATCAACGCATCTACATCAACCGAATCTAGAACCTGACGGTGGACATGGCAGATTGCAAGAGAGTTTAGACGCTGTTGGGTCATGGTGCTGCGCAGCCAGGTTTTCAACCTGCGAAGGGCGCTGAAGCTTCGTTCGGCTTCTGCGGACGATGCAGGTGAGACGAGAAGCAAACGAACGAGCTTCTCAACTTCGCTGTACTCGCCACGCAGCTCTGGCGCCATACCTGCAAGGATACCGACCGCGTCATTGACAGTGTTCACTGAACGCTTTCTCCTGAAAAGTTCCAGTTGGATCTGCAGATCTGCCCAATCAATCTCGTCATACACCGATAAATCGGCCGTCACAACTCCGCATTCCTTTGTCAATAGGACATTCTCCAATTCCTGATATCTGCGAAGACTCGTGTTTCCATGGAACCGCTCCTCCAACTGCTGAACTGCAGTATCAACAAGTATGAAATATAGAGGACGGTAGTAATCACATACTGTCTTGGCGACATGTCCTGTTGCATAGCCGGTGTAGCGTCGTGGTGGTTTACGCTGACGCGGAACTTGTAACTCTTCCAAATCCATTTCTTTTACGACCTCCGTAGTTTCTGCCAGTAATTGTTCGAAAACCGCATCTTCACGCATACCGCGTAGACCAGACAAAGTTTCGCCAACAGCGGTCAGCATGCCAGAAACAGTCTGATATCGTGCTTGTAAGGACCTGTTCAACATTTCCAGGACACTGAACACTTTCAGGGCCATCTTCAAGGCCAGCATGGTAGAACCCTTACAGAGTTGAGCGCGTAAGCCTGATGCTCGGGAGGCTACATTTGAACTACCTGAAGGTAGAGCCATCTCCTCCAGGCAATCAAGCACAAGCTCGTATTGTCCGAGCAGAGACTGGATGGCAGATACACGAACAAGCCATCGCGTCGGGCACAGCGGTCGGATTTGCTTAGCTTTATAAATGCCATCAGACCATCTTTGCAAAGGATGCTCTGCACTTCAGAGATTGTGAAAAGAGTGACCCTAGCTCCTGCAGCGTCTGCATGGCATCGCGAACTGGGACAATTGCTTCACAAACGCTCTGTGAAACCAGGTTTGTGCAGTGGGCGCCGCAGTGCACATACAGTGCAAGTGGCTGCTTCTCCCGTATAAGAGACTGGCAGCCCCTAAATTTGCCAGACATGTTACTGGCACCATCGTATGTCTGACCTCGAAGACCTGACAGAGGCAGCTGCAGTCGGAGCAGCACATCCAGAATGCATTTCGCGAGAACTTCTCCGGTTGTGTCAGGAGGTTCATACAAACCAAGGAATTCCTCATGTGGGGCAAGATCGTTGTCGACATACCGGACGCAAATGGAGAGCTGTTCTTTTCGGGACATGTCTTGCGTTCCATCCACAATGAGAGCATAACTACCAGCTTCCTGGATGTTCCTACAGATGGTACGGACGACGCTGTGTCCATACATTTCCAGAATTTCATTCTGTATGTTGTGACTCGTCATGTCTATTTTTCGTTCTAGCCATTGTCCTAGCTCAGGGATGTCGTTGGCCCTCAACTTCAATAGCTGCACGAAGTTACCATCTTTGTCATCGTGGCCTCGCAAAGCTAGTCCTTGTCTTGCAAGATGTTTTAAGGATGTGAAAATAACAGACAAGCAACGCCTACTCTGCTGCCGGCCGGTCAAGCTCTGCGAACTTATTTGCTCGTCGACAGGTTGGCTGGTTTGGACTAATTGCTGCATAGCAAATTTATGACTCTGACTATTCTGGTGATCTCTGAATTTGTCAATACCTTTTTTCCAATTAACGAATCCATCTACAGCGAACGCCGTCTCACGTTTCTTGGCCAGATTTGAAAGCCTTGATGCCTCCGCTTTGGCACAATAGAAGCACAGAACTCCCTGCACTTCGTTGCAATAATGAAGCCAGGGGAATTCAGCAAACCACGCTGCCTGGAAACTCAAGACTCTTTTACCTCTCCTGGTGACTATCAACTGTTTGGGAACGACCTTGACATCTGGTTGACACGGAAATTGATGTGCAAATACGTTGACCTTGTTTGAAGATGTCGGCAATTGGTCGGTTGAATCGACGGTCTTGACATAGGCAGGTGCCATTGCCAACGTCACTGTTGCCTGGGGTGATGGCTTATTTCGATTCAAGTCAACTGGAATGGCTGTAGTAACATGCTCTTGTTTTACTGAGCATTCAATACTAGCTAACTTTGGTACTTCTTCACGACTCCTTCCTTTACAAGACATCTCATGGACGTTTGAAAGCGTACCATCAAAATGTTCGTAACATAGTAAAGTGAGGCATGTGCCGACACTGCATGCTGCCCAGACTTCTTCATTGCAACCAATCACCTCGCAGTGTTGATCAGTGCACTTCGACTTGACTGCAACATGAAATAAAAATTGTTTTCAGTGTTTGCTTCGTTTTGCACAGTCTTGAATTTAATTTTATATGGGCCTGCTAAATTTAAAAGAGGTGTGTTAGAGACATCTCCATTTGGAATCCCGAATCCTCTGTTTGAAATAATAATGCCTGATTAGCTGGTTTCGTAGCTGTGCAGACTGGTTTTACAGTCGTCCAAACTTGTTTCGGTTTTATAGTCGTCCAAACTTGTTTCGTATATCATAAACTGTTATCTGAGTACTGCATAAACTGGTTTCACAATGGTACAGACTGGCTTCATACCGTTTGGACTAAGCTTATCTTTAAATAATGTCAGAGTAATGTTATAGTGAATTACCTAATTGTTCCACAATGAAACACGATTTTATGCAGAGTTTTCACAATTTATCGTTTACAATCGTCTGCCTTAAATGCCAAGCAACTTAGCAAGAACAAATTAACTGACAATTTCCATTTTCACGTGAAGTGCATACCTTGTTTTTTGAACATTGCCGATATGTCCAAACTCCCACTTTTGCAGACATCCATTTTTCGTTTTGGAGGCATCACTAGATTACGATTATTAATATTACTGAAGAGTGAAGATGTTATAACTATTAAGTATTAGTGTCTAACAGTCTAAGAGCAGAAAGTTGACGTTCTACGACATTGAAAGCGGAATAACACCGTAAATAATCAAATAACGCATGGTTATTTTATCGCTCACTGGCACTGCATATGACGTCATGAATCATACGCAAATGCAACGACCATCCATTACTAGACAGAGCCTCCTTTATTGAGCTTCCCAGTGACGTCGACGCAGCAGAGAAAACAGCAGGAAACAAGAATAATTATGCAAGAAGAAAATTTGAGAATTCATGTGGACTGCTGAGCAATGCAAACATGCCACATCATCAAAGCACCTCATTGGTCATAATTATTCGGAATTCATATCATAATAAATATTTAGGCCTACTTCATCTGCTAAACTTTCTTTTCTAGTTCTCTACTGAAGTGTGTGTGTACATGTCCTAAAGCTTAACCATTGGGGGGGACAAATGCATGGGCCGTCCCCCCCACCCTTTCCGTTGGGGGGGGACCGTCCCCCCTGTCCCCCCTAGGTCTCCGCCACTGATGCTCGTCATTGTTGGATTCAGCTGATGTTCGTTTCTTCGGCATGGCACAAGGGAAGCAGTAGGATCGGAAGAAGAACAACCAATTTAATTGCAAGAAGACCAAACGGCCGCCGAAAAAATTAACCTTACCAGAATATTATTTTTTCAAACGTAGGAAACAGGCGGCCTGCAAGAGTAGCATAATGACGTCACGACAGTCGATATGTTTTGTGATCGAAATTATGACGTCTAACACTACTTATCTTATAATAAAATGCGTCTCTCAACCAGGCCGGTGAGATCACGTGGTTTCTGCTGAAACCTCGAACAGTTATAATAATTGGAGAGGGGAATAGGTTACCAATAGATTTTGCGGCCACCGGTACCATTTTCTCCGCTGACGAAGACTGTAATAGCCTAATTAGGCTATATATTTTGAGATCGCTCCTCTCAACCTTTGGTACAGAGAGATGCGTCGTACATGTATTATTAGTCCATTTCCGTGTGTGAAACGCTGTCATCCAGCTACTCTCAACCACTACTCAGAGGCGCTCCAAACTACAGCGCGGACACTGCATTTTACGCCGAATTGCCCGAGCAATGAAATTTTAATGTAGGCCTATTTAGGCTCAATTGCCCATTTGTCACACAACTACAAGTGATATAACTTTTGTTCTGTTTGAAATATGTTGACGAAATCTGGCCATCATATGCAGAATTGCAGATATGAATTGTCTTTAAGACTGTAAAATTTCATTTCGAAATTCTTACTACTGGCCAAGATATTGGCAAAAAACCTAAAAGGATACTTATTTAGAGTTATTTATTTATCACCAGCTATTTTGGCGTGGAAACTGGACGTTGCCCTCCCCCACCCCATAAATTCTGCAGGCCCACTCCATGAGGTCCGCACAAGGTCAATGGGATTGACAGAGAGTAAAAGGCAAAAAGTAGGCTACTGTATGACTAAAAAAGGTCATAACCTATTATAGCGGGAAAATGGTACGGTTTTCCTGGGAAACGGTATTTTTTTCTTGTTTGCCCGAGATTTCGTCCAAAGGACTAAAAAAAAGTCAGCAACTTTCTTCTTGGCGGACAAAATTGTATATTTTTCCCTAAGAATTCGACAAACGACTAAAAAAAGGTCATCAGATTTTTCGGCGACCAAAGATGAAATCTTTTCCCTGTCCCAAGACCTAAAATTTTGACCCCCCTCAAAAGTTTCTGTATCCGCACCTGGACGGAAGGTATCGTCATGCAACTGGTTGCATGTTTATTATTGATCGAAATGGAATTAGGGAAAATGGAAGGTATCCTGATCAAACTGTTACATTTTTATTACTGATGAATGTGGAGTAAGGGCAGATGTAGGTATCCTAATCAAACTATTTACATTTTGTATGTGATATATTTAGACTTCATGCAGAAGGACGGGTATCCTAATGCAACTATTTACATGCTACCCAAGAAACCATCATTGTATGTTTCTTTGCAACTGTCACCATGTTATAGTCGTGACTATATTTAGGTAAATAGCCCTAAACTAGCAGGATAACTTCTGGCAGCCTATTACTCCCTTAATTATATACACAGAACAAACTAAGTCATGAGATGAACTACGATAAGTGAATCCGTTTAATTATTTCCAATTTTGGCATTGCCTGTCTTTCTAGGAACAATAAACAACATGAACAAATTGAAAGAACATCAAGACTAAACACGCAATGAAAGAGATGTATAGAACACTGCAGTAGCTGTTCTCTTTCGAATATCAGAACAATTTCTTGTCATGTAGGCTATACAGTAATTATTATAATAGTACGTCCGATATGAACATGAAACAAAATTGTCAAACAGTTTAACACTAAATGCTCAAAATAAGTTATAAAAAAGAAGGTATTGCTCGTGGGTTGATCTTATACTAACTCAGTGACTGGCAGAGTGAAATTATTGTTAGTGTTTCAAAACAGCTCTCCAAATTGTAAAAGGTGACCGTTACAGGAGATGTTGAAACCGATCAATACAAATCCACCACATCGCTGATAACACCCAATCGGTGTGCTTCACTCGTTACTTGTCAATCGAAAGATGGTCAAAACAGAGCGCTCGATTGTGGCATTAATACCATAATAATTATCCACGTACTTGAGCTCTTCAAGACGCACTATCTCGTTCCTCTCGCTATTAAAGTGAATTTGAGGAGCAGCATGTAAGTAACCCTCCGGCGGCGGCGGATCTGCTATTTCCACCGGATTGAACAAACGATCGAATAGCTGAATCCTGTTACGGTAGTCAATAACCAGAATCCTGTCATAAACTTCTGCGAAGGTCATAACACTATTAAATGCATGAAGTGATGATTGATATTGACGAAGAATTCTTCCCGTCGTATCGATCTCCAGCAATTTTGCCTTATTTTCATCGTTAGCAGCAAGCAACACAAGGTTTCCATCTGACTTCTGAATCACGCTATTAATGACACGGAAGCCATAGATATCCGGGGACAACTTCATTTGATGCTGCATGGAACCGTTCGCATCAAATATGCTCACACATGCCATTTTGGCCATAAACAAGGCAGATCGTGGCATTATTTGCAGGCCTGCGTAAACTGAAGAGCACGAATTTTCCTGATTTGAAAGGATGACTAGATTGCCATTAGAAGCTACTGACATGGGACCCCGACTAGTAAATGACAGTCCTCGATTATTAAGCCATGGTGACACCTTAAAATGATGCTCTTCATCTTTCTTGATGCGAAACACTGCAGGGCAATAATACCCATGCCTGTGTAATATATACACACAGTTGGACACGATGCAGGATGCCATATCTATTGGCCACAATCTGTCCACTAGCGGGATGACGTCTTTCAGCTCTGCCATGTTATTGCGGTCGTAGACATTTACCGTTGGGAATGGATCATATCTACTGCAGAGCAGAAATATCTCGTCTTTCAGTGTTGTCAGTTTAGAGACATTTACTTGGAATGAAGGCTGATCCAAAATTTCAAAACGAATCGTATCCTGGCCTAAACAAATTCACAAGTCATGTCTTCGTTATTGAACGAACGAACATACACACAATTATACCACAATGTTCGCGAGAGGTGCAAAAATATGCAAATTCAAGCCTGCATCATCTAACCATTAATGTGTGAAAACAATAATTATTCACTGCAAACATGAAGTAAAATTTCACACAACGAACTTTAGACCAAAGAAGCATGCAATTTGTACCCCAGAAAGAAATGCAGCGATTTACTAATACTTCAGCGGGTAATAATTATTAATAATTATTATTATCCTACGTGCACGACAAACCAGTAAGAAAGCATGATGCAAAAATAGTTTATGGAAATTAATCGACGAGGTATCTTAAACAGAAACACCGACTCTACGGGGTAATTAGTCTGGGTTTCTGCCAAAAACGAATCTTACACACTTTTAGTAACTCGTGCCTTTGACTAATGAAGTGCTTTTAAGACGATTTGAAAATGAATGCATCATGGACTGGCCGTCGTGGCATCTGTGTCCAAAGTGTCGGATCAACATGTCATGAACCAACAAGAAACGTGATAGTTATTGAAAAGTGAGGGTGGCACTAATAGGATGACCCGTTCCATGTTTAGTGAGAGTCTTGGCCTAAGCTTCATGGGCGGAGACTGAGGGGAACAGAGGTACGGTCTCCAATGTACGTAGTAGGTGACCGTATGCTTGTCGTGGGAGCCATCCCCCCAACATAAACTCATGTGCTCATATCCCATAAAAATTAAGAAATATTCGTGATTTGTGAATAGCGAGCATTGTAAGTTTATACAGTGCGAGGGTTTATTGGCAAATAAATTCTGCCAACATCGAATTAAAGATTATAAAGGAAGTCGTCAGATATTTTTGCAGTTTGCGATGTGCTATGATTAGCTTATTGTTGCACAAATATTTTTACTCTTCGCGGTCTTTGGCCGGAAGCAGTTGTGCTGACGTATTATAGGCCTAAACATAATTATTGTGTCATGGTCTACGCAGACTGTTTAAAATTTATTATCTTTGTAGCATAATGTGAAATTTATAAAAGATAACTGCATAACCTATTTACTTGGAAATTGTTTATTTTTTTATTCTCGTACGGCACTCTCTTTCTGTCCCCCAGGTTATGCCTAAGTCTTATCTGAGTGGCGCTGCTGAGCGGCAAGCACGAGAAGAACGTGTAAAGTAGACCGCCATAACGAAAAAATCCTCATTTATGATGCCTGCGGAGAGCGAGCTTGCACCGAAGGCTACATCAGACATGGGGGCAGTGGCGTAGCAATAGGTCGTGCAGCCTGGGCAATGGGGAGTGCACAGAGGCCCACGAAGTCACAGTCAAATTTTACTTTAAGAATTTTGAGAATGTATTAAAATGATCAAATCCACATATACAAACGTTACGTTGGCGCAGGAATGGATTGCGTAGACTTTGCAGACTGCACAAGACCCCGATGACTTCGTCAAGCCTGGGAACAGAATTTAATTTAATTTGTGTAGCGAATTGTTGCGCTATTATTTATTAAACTATTTTATCTCAATGTTAATTCTCAATTATAAGTATGAGTTAAGATAGTTGATTTTGGCGAAGTAGATACATTAAAAGTAAATTAGAGACCAGTAACCATGTACTGGAGTGTTATTGGAGCGCAGCATTGACGACGCAGCATTCGTCGTTATGGAAGTTACGTCAACAAACTTCGTTGGGATGCAGAAAACCAATTAAAACGCGTGAAACGAATTAACGGAACAAGTAAACGTTAGAGGCAGTTGAAGGAGCAGAATTTGATTCCTGTGCTGAACGCTAATGGAGAGGAATGCTTTGTTGCGGCAAGGTTTAATTTAGCGGCCGGGATGAGTGAAGTTGAACACTTGCGATAGTAAATGAAGTGTTGCAACTAATCGATCAGTTACGGGACAGAGTATTTGTCTGAAGAAACTCAGGGAGCTCGTGTAGAACTATTCGTCGATTGTGTGGAGTTTTGGTGTTTGAACTGTTGGAGAGAAGGGTGATAAAGTCGATGGTCGTGTATCACGTTGGGTGATTGAAATCGGGTGTGTTCACTAGCAGTGCGACACATCTCATCAAGTCAAGTAGGCTACGATATCTGGTGGTGGTGTGAATTATATAGTCATCGAAGATGACTTGGTTCATCCTGGATCGAGATCCTCTCTGGTGAATTATTATCCTCATCATATTCGAGAGCACTTGGCTGCATATTCACAGAACATTCCGAAGTATACAATTAAGACACTCTACGAGTAGGCTAGCTGAACTTTGTTCTGAAGGAGAAACTCATCTGTCGACTGAAGATAAGAAATGATACAAATATATTAAACAATCAACGCCAAATAGGCAGTTGGGTTATTGTATTGTCGTACGTTTACAGTGTTGCTTTAATACAATTTTACATTATCAAATATTGTTTCTCTCTAGTCATGATATTTAAATGTCTGGCAATACTTCTAAGTTCTAGCCCGTTAAGTAAGACATAACAGCTATAATATAGCAGCGACAATTTGATCAATGCTGAGGTGGTGGTGACTTTGAATATCGACACGGACCAGAGAGGGACTGCAGAAACTATGGTGGTATTCCAGTTACTTTACAAAAGAATATTTATTATGGAACGAAGGCATCTCAATTATTTATACGCAAGGGAATTCGCCCAAAGGTAATCGCCCCAGCGAACAAACATTTCAGCATTTCCGAATTTTGTAATTCTTCTTTTAGACTTACCGTAGTAACCCAAACGTGAGTCGCTTCACATTATACCAATTTATGAGATGGCTTCTTTTTTAGTAAAATAGGCCTAACCCAACTGTTTGATAGACCATAGGCGGAGACCTGGGCCGAGACATGGGGGGGGGACGGAAAGACGCGAGATTTTCTGATGGACGAATGGCTGAGTGTCCCAGAAAAATTTGCATCTTTTTCCCGGCCAAAATTTCTGACGACCGGCGAAATCTCGAAAAAAAATTCTATTTTCGCCGCCAAAAAATGCTGATGACTTTTTTATAGTCTTGACGCTCAACGATTGGGGGACAAATGCATGGGCGATCCCCCCCCCCCCACAACTCCATTGGGGGGGACCGTCCCCCCTGTCCCCCTAGGTCTCCGCCCATGTGATAGACTTTCAGTGTGGATGGTTATAATTCATACTACTAGAGAGGAAACGATGTTTAGGCTACCGAATACCGATATATTTTGCTCAGTACTCTGGCAGCCTGAAGAAATAAAAAATGTTTTATAGAGCCAACCGGGAGAAAATAAAAAATTGAAATAAGTTAGCCTAATTTTTAAATTTATTTTCGAGTCAAGGCTGATATTGCCTATGCAAATAGTCTGTCGCAAAAGCCAGACGCTTTTGAACAGCCTTATTGTTTGATTCTGGTTCAAGCATTGAAGGGACGCACCAACAAAGCCCTGCACAAGGGCCCCTAAAACCTTGCTACGCCACTGAGTGAAGGACTTGTTCAAAGTCCCTACACATTAAGACTTAACAGCCACGGACGAAGACAGAACATATACTGTCCGCGTTGCAGACCAATCGCTCTATCCAATCGGCCGCACATGGTTACTTCGCGGTTAGTTTTAGGCTAAGTCAATCAGTCAAACGCACTTATCCTTGTTCTAGCTTAAGTGCTTCGTAAACTATTCTCATGAAATAAAGTTAGGTCTAGTTTAGGTTAGGTCTACTTTATTTGCAGAACTAGCCTGGGCATTACCTTCAAGAAGTCTGTGTACTTCTTTCCTGAAAATGTTGGTCGTAAGAACAGAGTTCCATTGCGAACAGACAACTCCAAGTCTCCCTATTACCAGGTCAGCTTGTTCTTTCCGCGCACATCTGGCCACCTTCAGTTCCAACACTTCCATCGCAACGGCTTTAGCGAGGATACGCTCAAGCATCTCGATCGGTAGATCTTGCAACTTAACAGATAAAAGAAATCACATCAATTAATGCGATTCGCTAAAGTTCGTCGCTATACAATCAAACATACCTTGGGCATTTAGGGCAAAGTTGTAAACGCCACAGGGTGAACTTTTGTATATCTATCAGTTTAGAACGTTGACTTGTATTAGAAAAAAGAGGGATATTCCACGCACGAGGTAATATATATATATATATATATATATATATATATATATATATATATATATATTGGTGCTGTATAACGACAATATCTCATATCAAGGATGATAAGTGCATGTCGCCTTCGTCCTTTCTCCCTGTCTAGGACTTGCATTGCCAAAGTAGGCCTACTAACTGTGGCGGAAATGGCTGCTTTTTTCAAAAATATTTTAAATTGTTCTTAAGTTCTAAAATAATGCTCGTCTACTAGATCAAGATTCAAAAGCATGGAAACGTCGCTGTGTAAGCCGTAACTCTCGTGGCATTTGCAAAGAACATACACGAAGGTGAGTTAAAATTCAATTTAAAGCCATAACATTACTGTAGGCTATTTTACCGTTGTGTCTTTCAATGATTCGAGTTTTGAACGTTTAGCGTCAACATCTTCTTGGAGTATTGCTACAGCAAAAAAGCAATCAAGCTTCTTGACCAAAACTGAGGTCAACTTTTAAAATAAAATCCATGCCTTGGCGAGATTTGAGCCACAGTCACTCAATTGCCAACCCAACATGGTGTAACTATAATACCAGACCATTGTATTGGAGATATCCAATGCTTTTAAACTAGCACAAATCAGCATGATCTGCTAGCTGCATGATAAGTCAAAAACAGTGATAAACAGTTACTCAGGGGCTTCTATCCCTATACATGGCGGGCGCAGCTCGCGCCCAGTAAAAAATAGGGGGGGGAATAAGAAGACAGCCAAAATTCATGTCGGTTGGGGGGAAGGTCGAACATGTAGGACAGCGTTCAATCTAGGTATCACTAAAGGAAGATAGTAAAGGAAAATCCCCCAGAAAATACTTCCTCTCCATATAAATTTGGACAAAATGGTAGGCCTAATAGTTTTTAGCAAAATGTATAGGCCTACACTTTGAGTTTTTAGTTAGGCTACTATCTGAATTTTTGAATTACATGAACTGCTATAACAACTATAATATACTATAAAAAAATTCCTATTACATGATTATAATGATGTTTTTACTATTTCAATAAATAATACAATCATATTAAAATTGAAAAAATAATGTTAATACAAATACTATTTTGCACAACTAAATGGCTTCACTCCAATGTTATCTTTCAAAATATCAGACAGTCAAATTTGGTCGTTGAACACTTAGTAAAGCAACATCATTATTACTTGGGCTTACAATGTATTTTATTAAATTGCATTGTGCTCTAAAAATTTGTTTTTTAATTATAAATTATATAACGCCTCTCGAGTGCACACTGATCAGAGGCGCAAACATATGGCTGCCCAATTTTGTCAGCAATTCCTCCACTGAAACAGTAGAGTAATTTTGCTAAGAGGACAGCTTAAAATGCTCAAATTGCAATGCGGAAATCGCAAAAAATTCTTATGGGGAGGGGCACATTCCCTCCCCATACCAGGTCCCTTCTCGGCGCTACACATGCTTCGGCGATCGTCTGTTGGATGCTCGTTTTCCCCTCTCCAAACAAACCTTCATTCCCACACTAGAGGAGGGCATGCGCTAGATTGCATTATAATTGCATACATAGAGGAAGGCCGGCCCAGAAAAGGGGGGGGAAGAAAATGGATTGCGCCCAGTTGCTTAGGGGGGATAGAAGCCCCTGCAGTTACCCATAATATTATTGCAACATAAAGGGTAAACGATGCCATAGTGTATAATAGAGCTGCACTCCATTGTGTTACGATTAATGTTTGTGTTCTTTTTAATAATTAATATATTAATAATAATATGTAGAGATTTAAGAGTCATGGGTTCGCAAGCAATCGATTAAAAAAACCGTAGCAACAATTCAGAAGCACTTGGAGCACTTTTTCCGCAACCCTATTGATGATAAAGATAAAAGTGTGAATAAACGTGGGGAATCCTCTACTTGTTGGCTACGAAATTGCCAATAAAACTTCAAAAAGTCCTCATTGTGTGCGTCGTCCATTTCGCCCGCACAGTCAAAACGGCAAAACGGTCCTTTCTCGGAGGTTGGTACTCGCTGGTGAACGGGCTTCCTTAGTCGCTGAGCTTGTTACCCAGGGTCCACACTGATTCCTTCTATGCACAATCACATCGGAAAGCTGCCCTTTTCAGACGTATTGTGTCTGGAGCGCTTCTGGGTAGTTGTCGTGAAGAGGTGCTATATGAATAATCGTAATGAATAAATTGATTAATGAATCAGGCAACAGACAGATCGCCGTCTGACTACCATTTTGACAGCCCTTCTGACTCGGCACATAGTGCCTTTTGCTGGAGTTTCCGCTTTAGATACCTGGCGTAACAGTTATAGACCCTGCAATAATAGTGTAATTATATAATTATATTTTATAGTTTTTGAGCGTGATAATAAAACCGTACATGCAATAACTTACAGCCTGAGTCAACTTCTTTCGTTTGCTCGTCATTGCTGGATTTAGCCGCGGCTCGTTTCTTCGGCATAGCACAAGGGAAGTAGTAGAATAGGAAGAACAACGATTGTCGATTGTCTCAATAAATTAGCACCAATATAATTGCAAAAACACCAAAACGGCCGTCGAGAAATTTACGAGAATAAGAAACGTTAGTCAAAAGAAAATTCAAACATCGTAGTCGAGCAGTTCTTACAGCATAATGACGTCATGATATTCAAATGTGACGTCTAATAAAAATTTATGGTAATAACTTATTTCTGTGTCTGTCAAACTACCATAAATATTATAAGTAAGTAAATAAGTAAGTATGTACTTTAATATATTGAATCGCTTTCATACGTGTTTTCACAGCGTCAGACGTACATTAATTTTAGGCCCAGTGGCGTAGCCAGAATTTTCTTATGACTGGATGCTTGTTTTTCTTATATAAGTGGACAAATAACCTTACAAACGGTTTTTCCTAGACTAATGGGGCTTTAATCCCAAACCTCTCCTCTCCTCAGACTCTGGCAAAAAAGGAGACTTTTCCCCATCTTTACAACAGTAGCCTAGATCTATACACCTACTTAATTTTTAACTGGGTGCGGTGTGTCACCCTGATTTGTCTAATTAAACGAAGATTAATTTGTCTACGCCACTATACAGTAGGCCTATGTTCATGGGCGGAGACCTAGGGGGGACAGGGGGGACGGTCCCCCCCAAAGAAAGTGTTGGGGGGACGGCCCATGCATTTGTCCCCCCCCCCAATGTTTCAGGGTGAAGCCTTTTTTTGGCGGCGAAAAAAAATTCGTCAAGATTTTGGCCGCACGACTACTAAAAAAAGTCATTAACACTTTTTTGGCGGCGAAAATAGAAATATTTCCTCAAAATTTCGGCCGGATGACTAAAAAAAAAAAAAAAAGGTCATCAACTTTTTTGGCGGCGAAAATAATTTTTTCCCGAGATTTCGCCGGTCTTCAGAAATTTTTCTGAAAGTCTCGCGTCTTTCCGTCCCCCCAATTCTCGGTCCAGGTCTCCGCCTATGCCTATGTTGGTACATTTACGTGGATAAAATGCTGTCATTCCACTCTCTCATTCAATTCTAGCTCTTGCTTCGATAGGGTAAAGAATAAAGATTCTTCTTTAGTCCAGCTTTGCGAAGATATCTTTTCATCCAACTGTTTTCAACATAATTTGATAGGCTAGCATTAATTAAGCTGTTACCCCGTAAATTGTCTTGTATTGTACTAAGATATTTGTAAAGCGCCTCCAGTAGGTTGAACCGTTCAGAGGCGCCTCCAATGCGCAAAACCACGAGAGAAGGAATCGGTTTTAAGAAACGAAAATGAGGATAAGAGATTACCAGCTATTATAGGATTTGACAACGTAGTGGCGTAGACAAGGGGGTTTGAAGGTTAACTCCCATTGACCTTAGAAAAACATTTTTAAAGGTTATTTGTCCACTTATATAATATTATAATAATTATTATAATATAATATAATTATTAGAAAAAACAAGCATCCGGCCATAAAAACCATCAGAAATTTCTGGCTACGCCACTGTGAGAACGAGTAGATGGAGGGGCGTATTTCAAAGAGAGGGACCAATAAAGTAAAGGACCGGGACTGAACAATAGCTATCCTAGCATCGGTTAAAATAAGCAGAACATAAACGTCTCCAAACCAGAGCTCTGCGCCGGCCGCGCCGCGCCGTCGCCGCCGACACTTTGTGGGCGCCGCCGCCGCCGATTTTTTTGAGTCGGCGCGCCGACGCCGCCGAAAATTTGTCGGCGCGCCGCCGATGCCACGTGGATTCGGTTATTTCTTTTTGTTGCATTTTTCATCTCTTGCATGATTTCGCGAAAAAATTGTTGCGTCAATGAAAATAGAATCTCTTATCTACTTCGATTTTCCTGGCAACACCGTTTTTGTAGCAATGCTATGAAACCTATGATGATACCTATTCGTTTGGACTTTTCGAACAGTGCGCTTAACGTTCAAACTTTTGAGGATTTTGTGATTTAATTTGAATTATGGCATCAACAAAGGTAAAAAGAACTCCAGGTAGGTCTATGCATAAGTGAATGCCATGTGTGCGTTCCTGCCTGATAGTCCGCTAGGATGGCACAGAACCGTCTGCATTCTAGTATTAGGATACACGTTACTATTACGTTGCAAAGAGGTGGCGCTCTGCAATTTTATGCAGGCCGTGTGTACAGGCTTGTGATTCTCCATTGCCGGCCAGTTACTACCTAATTCCAATTTTTCTCACCAGTATCAAACTTCTACGCGGTACGTGACCCATGTAAAATTGGTGATTAATTAAGCGCACGAACATTAATAGGCTTGTCTATATTGTTACCTAGAGAGGTAACACGTGCCTCTACCTGCTGGATGACTGTGTCGGTGCGTCTGTCTGTCGGACTGTGTGCTGTCTGGACTAGGGATGATGAGAATGGAACACGTGCGGGTTTAGGGCACCTGTTTGTCATGAAGGTGTGCCGTCTGGTAGATTGGCGCTGGTTTGCACGTCTGTCTGTTTGGTTGCCTGACTGGTTAACGATGCCTTAAGATTATACTGCATAACTGTCAATGGACTTGGGGATATTATTGAATGTATCTTGGAATAGGATGGTTTCATGTAGGAAAAGCCTATATAATACTGTGTGAAGAGAAAATAAACAGAGCCTGTCGTGAAATGAATCAATGTTGTGGTTGCTGGGGACCTCGGGAATCGTGAATTATGCAGCAACACGCAACAGATGGGGGCTCGTCCAAAGGCTCGTCCGAAGGCTCGTTCGGAGGCGCGGATATCGACAACGGTGGTGTTCGTCGTTTTGGAGAATCGGTTGCAGACGTTGGTTCCAGTCAAGGAGGATCAATGGGTCGTTTGGGCTACGAGGAACGGATGCGGCGACGACGAGACGTACGTTCGGTCAGGGATGTCGGGAGTCTTCGTGGTTGGTCGATCAGTGCTACTGGTTCTACGCGTGGAAGTCGGTGCAGCGACCGAGTGTCAACGTCGCCATACAGACAATAGATCGAGTACTATTTAGGTCTCGTTGAGTGACAGTAAATTTAGTATGGTACGAACTTTATGTAGCATTTAGGGTCGTTTTTTGCGGTTTTCTTATGAATTATTGTGCTTATTATGGACTCGATATTGGTATATTTTGAGGTAAATTGGAATGATTTGCATGGCTTAGGTTACGAGGAAATGGTGATTGGCTGTTTACTATGAAATTGATTAATGGTATTTGGATTTGGCGGATGATATTTAGTGGAATTATGAATGGATTTTTGGAACATTGAAATTGGTATTTGTCCTTTGGCCGGAGATTTTTCTTGGAGTTAACATGGATAGTGATAATGGGGTGGTGGAGGATGGTTGTTGAGTGTTTACTTTGGAACTTGGATTTCTGGACGGTTTAGTATAAGGAATTTTTGGAATTGTAATGATGGTACTGGATTTTGGACAATCGGTTTATTAGGACATTGCATTTTGGAGGTTGTGTGGCTGTGTACATTGAGTTTCATTTTGGCGTGTACGGTCGTATTTGATTGACAGGTTGTTTTGAGGTATAGGATATTAACGGGGCTGTCTATTGTGTACATAAATTGTCGTGTATGTGGTTTATTCCGGCTGTAGGTATATATAGAGTACGTTCTATTTGTTGTCCATTGGGTTTAGAGTTATATGGGATAAGGGCATGTGTACTTTGTGCTCTTGGCCGTTTATGTGTGTTGGGTGCGGCTTTTGCATAATGTGCATTTGTGTGGTTGTAAGTGGCAGTACTGTAGTTGTTGAAGGCAGGATGATAGTGCAGTTGGATGTTGTATGCAGTTTGGTGACAACAGGTTGGTGTTATCGGCATGTGATGTTTTGGTGATATTTAGTTGTCATGGCTGGTGTGACGCATTGATGTCATATGTTGTGATGTCTGGTCGTAGCATTTTGTTGGAAGGGTGTAGCTCTTCTTTTTGTTGTCCTGTTGACTTTTTCAGAAGTTGTTGTTGTAGTGCTTTAACTACCAGGATTTTGGTGTTGTGAGTCGGTTGCTCCTGTAGATGGGGTAATTCGGTTATAGTATATGCTTGAGACTAGTATTTTCGTTGTATGTGATATGGATGATTTAACACAGCATGGCAGTATTATAGGGTAAGGTGTGGCCAATGACACGTTGCTGTAATGCAGTATGATTGCGTGGCGGTATGCTGTAATGGTGTAGTTGTCCTTGTACTGTTTTGACGTATTTTGGTCGGAGACAGTTTTTCGCGTTGTCTCCTCTCGTTAAGGAGGGGGGTATGTTACCTAGAGAGGTAACACGTGCCTCTACCTGCTGGATGACTGTGTCGGTGCGTCTGTCTGTCGGACTGTGTGCTGTCTGGACTAGGGATGATGAGAATGGAACACGTGCGGGTTTAGGGCACCTGTTTGTCATGAAGGTGTGCCGTCTGGTAGATTGGCGCTGGTTTGCACGTCTGTCTGTTTGGTTGCCTGACTGGTTAACGATGCCTTAAGATTATACTGCATAACTGTCAATGGACTTGGGGATATTATTGAATGTATCTTGGAATAGGATGGTTTCATGTAGGACAAGCCTATATAATACTGTGTGAAGAGAAAATAAACAGAGCCTGTCGTGAAATGAATCAATGTTGTGGTTGCTGGGGACCTCGGGAATCGAGAATTATGCAGCAACACGCAACAATATGCACAGTGGAGTAATGTTAGGCAATTGGACAATAGATCCTATTTTGTCAACAATTTGGGCAACGTCTCATAAATGGGATCAGATTAGAAAAATTAAAGCATTTTCCGTATAAAACAAGTGTAACTTAGGGTGACTTGGCCTGCTTAGATCGAAATACTTGTATATATAGCAATTGGATTTAAAGAAGATGCTAAGGGTTTCGCGTGGAAGTCGAGCGGATTATTGGCCGATAAATCAAACAGGTGGCGAATTCTGATCAAGTTTACTAGTCAGTGTGCTTTGACAAAAGAAAATTTATAAAAACTGCATGCACCCTCATCTGTTCATAAGATTGCATGACAACTCCCACTTTGTGGCAGACAAATATTTCTACGCAAACACAGTACGTATGTATGTATGCGTGTATGTATATATGTACGTATGTATGCATGTATGTATGTATTTATGTATGTATGTATGTATGTATGTATGTATGTATGTATGTATGTATGTATGTATATATGTAACTATGTATGTATGTATGTATGTATGCATGTATGCATGTATGCATGTATGTATGCATGTATGCATGTATGCATGTATGTATGTATGTATGTATGCATATAATCTATGTATGTAAGTACGCATGTATGTGTGTATGTATGTATGCATGTTTGCATGCATGCAGATGTACAATTTCAGCAGGTCGCGTCAAGAAAAACGGGCCTCTAGAATTTCTGACGGGTCATAAGGCAGGTCAAGAGTAAAATAGGCAGGTAGCGCCGCAACTGCGCAAACAGTCCTTTTAGTAGATTACGTAAGCTGGAGCTCCTGAATTTGAAAACGATGTAATGTGTTTTTCTTAATCAAACCTTTGCAGAATTTTGTAATTGAGTGTTGATTCGGGGAATTTCTAATCAATGCTGACTAAAGACAAGACAATTGCCAAAATAATGGCTGAACACGCTTATCTTGATAATATAGGGTTCTTGTGTAACAACATTCAAAATAATTATGCGACGCTGGAGCAAAAATTCCACGACGCCGCGCTGCGCCGCCGACGCCGACATTTTGAGGGCGCCGCCGCCACCGATTTTTGTTTGTCGGCGCGCCGCCGCCGCCGACCAAAAATGACCGGCGCGCCGCCGCCGACACTCTCATGTCGGCGCAGGGCTCTGCTCCAAACCAATCAGATGATATTTTTAGGTTAGGTCATAGGTATGAATTGACCTTGCGACCGCCCTTTGCCTCACTACGGCTGTTAACAGTTGCATAAATTAAATTTTTATCTCCACGGGATCATCTTATAGTTTGGCCTTTCCTTTAAACACCTATGGTGTCCTATGCCAACCACATTCATCGCACATTAAAGACCAGATATACCTCAATTTTATCACAGTATAAATAATCAACAGTAGGTCTACTTCGAACCTCGCTGTCGTCAGAATAAGTGACGAAATTTGAAAGTGAGGTTGGCCCCGCCCACTGTCATCCGCCATTTTCGCAGCAATACACGCCATAGGCATTTTACATTTACTATTAATAGCAACATATTAGTGTCCGGTCAATTTAGTCTTAAACCCGGACATTTACTATGGCAAGCAAATTTTTGCACGAAAAGTTTTGAAATAGACTAAACCAAAGAATATATGGTAGAAATCCTAACAAAATACGATATGGGAAAATGATTAAAATTTTGAATTTGATTTTGAGCAGACGACCAACAGCCCATACGAGTTTGTTTACATTTCAGGGACTGGCGGAAGTACGATTTATCTGCTGGAAACACAGTGAAATTACCGATTTAAAAAATTAAATATCGATTAATATATTTATTATCTCAACTATCTAAATGTCGATCTTGGAGACAAAAATAAATAAAATTTTATGCAAAAACTCTGCAGCGTGTGGTCGATAACTACCCCGCACTTAAGGCCACGCTCATAATGCATAGGCGATGACTAAGCGAAAAGCTATACGAACAGTCATAATTTGTACCACAACGATTTAAACATATTTCCCCATGTTGGAATTTATTCGGATTTCTACTGTAGTTTAGACTGTTTAGTAGGGTATTTACGTACAATATTCTGCCAAAAAAGGTCTGCCATAGTAAATGTCCGGGTTCATGATGAATTTCCCGTATTTTTGACTGGTCTATATGTGATGTCTATGCTGGTCATTAGCTGCCAAAATAGAGGCTAACCACGTGACCAAAGAAAAAGTTGTCAATAGGCAGCAATGCGAGTAGACCTACTGTTGATTATTTATACTGTGATTTTATCTTCGACGTATTAATTTCGCAAATGGACGTCGATTGCTATTAATTTTCAAGAATCATGCACGCATTACCTTCCGTCGGGAATTCTTTGAAGAAAATTTAGAACTGCACAAATCCTTCTTTGCCCTTCCATTTTACATGCAAATATTACTCCCAATCGGATGACAATGAACTTTTCACTATTTCAAACTGCACAGAAGTGCTTCTACAACTGCAAATTCCATTTCGAACTGCACATTTTGTGAAGAACAGTACTGTGCCTACGCGAGAAATGCCAAGATAATTCTCCATAGCCAGATATCTCGTGCCACACTATAATATAGCATGCATTATTAATTTTGAGCCCTGAAAAATACGCGTAGTCTAGATTGCGTGAGTAGACAGGGCACGGAGGTAAGGAATTGGCCGGGACCGGGGCGAATCCTAATTTCCCGGGCAACGCCGGGTAACCCACCTAGTTAGCAATAAGTTAACCTTCGTGGAGAAACGCATTCTTTTACCAGACCTTTGACATGTTTGCCATAGTCGAAACGCCTCACGAAACTCCAATGATGGGGCGCTATAACAAGTGCCCATACATGATGATGATGATGATGATGGTGATGATGATGATGATGATGATGATGATGATGATGATGATGATGATGATGATGATGATGATGATGATGATGATGATGATGATGATTGATGATGATGATGATGATGATGGTTCTCTGCCCGAAGGCAGGTTCATTGGCTTTACGCCTCTGGGAATGAGATGAGTGAGGTGGATTCCCGTTGCCTTCCCCACAGACAATGATGGGTAAGCAACTTGCCCAAGGTCGCTCCGCAGGACCTTGCGCCCCTGCGTCCCACACGTGCTAGCCCGAGAGATATAGATCTCTGAATGTCAATAAAATACAGGAAACATTGGTAAAGCTAACCGCAAAATAGAAGCAAAGTCCAGATGCCAAGAGTTTTGCTCGGAACTAACTGACGCAAATTTTTGCATTGCCGTTCTTTTTGGAAAAAATAAACAACTTTCAATTGAAAGAACATCATTATTAAGCACGTGGTGAAAAACACAAACGTAGCTCTATCGAAAAACCCATCCTTTTAGGTAGAGATAATAGTAAGTCCGATAACATCATAGAACAAATTGTCAAACAGTTGAAAACAAAAGGCTCGGAATAAGTTATCAATAGTCTATCTTGTACTGAATGAATAGGGGAACGAAGTTATTATTAATATTTCAAAGCAGCTGTCTAAATTGTAGGAAATAATGCGGCCGCAACAAGAAATGTCGAAATGGATCAATAGCCTATTTTACAGTCCTCCACATCGCTGACGACACACATCATTCGTTTACCAAGCGAAAGATGCTTAAAACACAATACATGTAATTGAGCGTTTGCACGCGCACTATCTCGTTCCTCTTGCTATTAAAGTGAATTTCAGGAGCAGAATATAAGGAACCTTCGGACGTCCCCGGATCTGCTATTTCCAGCGGATTGAATTCAGGATCGAAGAGCTCGATCCTGTTATGACAGTCGGTAACCAGAATTTTACCATAGACATCTGCGACGCTCATAGCACTATATCCATCAAGTGATGATTGATATTGACGAAGAAATCTTCCCTTCGTATCGATCTCCAGTAATTTTGTCTTATTTTCAATGTTAGCAGCAAGCAAAACAAGGTTTCCATCTGATTTCTGAATCACGCTGTTAATGATTCTGAACCAATAGATATCTGGGAACAGAATTATTTCATGTTTCATGTTACCGTTAGCCTTAAATATGCACACACATGACGGCTTGACCGGAAACATATCAGGAACTCCCACAGTTACAGGGACTGTCATATTTTCCTCACTTGCAAGGATTATTACATTACCATTTGCAGATACTGAGATGGATACTCCATCAGACTTTAGATTGTTTACTGGCAGTCTTAGATATTTAAGCCATGGTGAGAACTTAAAATGATGCCTTTCATCTTTCGTAATGCGAGAGACCGAAGGGCAATGCCTATCCATGTCTAATATGTACACACATTTGGACACGGTGCAAGCTGCCATATCACTGTTCGATATTCTTGGTAGAGGAATGACATCTTTCACCTCTGCCATGTTGTTTCGGTCGTAAACGTTGATCACCATCGGGCCTTCATCAATTGGACTGCAAAGCAGAAACAGCTCGTCTTTCAATGTTGTCAGTTTGAGGACTTGTGCCCGGAATGACGGCTGATCCAAAATTTCAAAACGAATCGTCTCCTGACCTATGAAAACATTATTTTGTCATCTTTATTGTGCGAAAAGAAATTAGGCATAATGCACACTTTTCATTAGATCGGAAGTGTGAAGCAAAATTGCTGTCTGAAATTCTTACACAAGGCACTTGAAACAGGAACACGGAATCTACGGCATATTTTGTATTATTTAGGTACTCTTGCTTTCTGCTCATAGCAATAACATCATGTGAACGTTAGAAAACATTAAATAAGCTTACATCACATTTCTAGTGCCACAGGGATCTCTCCCTTATCCATTATTATTTGCAATCGTTATTTCTTCAATCAGACAGATAGCAACTCACGATGGAGTCTAATTACAACGGTATGGAGAAACGTGGCTGCCCCAGACATTCAGCTCAGTAGGCTGCTGCACAGCGATGAAGTTCTTCAGACTTAATCCAACAGGTGCATTGGCTTCCTGTTGACTGCATGATCGACTTAAAATTGGCCTGTTTGACAGTCCTTCAACGTCCTGAGCACCAACACACCTCCCTACCCTCTGTCACAACTAACTTCTTACATTCCTCCTTTTTGGCCTGCGATCATCAACTATACGGGTCTTTTAGCCGAGTCCCGCAGCAGAACAGTCATGGACTCGCATGCATTCCATGACTCTGCACCCAGGAAGTGGAATCGACTTTCGCTCTATCTTTGTAGCTCAGGTCAACTTACTGAACCTTTAAAAGGCGGCTTGAAACTCACTAATCTTTATTGGATTTTGACGCGCCTTTTTTGCCTTGTGGTCTGCAATTTGATATAACAAGGCTCAAAAGTGCACACACGCCTCGAAGACATAACTGCAATTATAATGCCTAGCAATTGTGAGTGAAGGACTTGCTCAAGCTCCACCGACGACTATATCGAACCATGGTTCTCCGCGTTACAGACCGACAGCTCTAACAATTGACCACGGTGCCTCAAACATGGTTACTTTACGGTTAGGTTTCGAGTAAATTCGTGCTGCGAACTTATCCTAGTTCCAATAATTTATAAAGGTTTCGTAATTTAATTATTCTCATGACGAAATGGAGATATTTTATTTGCAGGAAGTAGGCCTATAGTCTAAGCAATACCTTGAAGAAGTCTGTGCAGTCTCTTCCTGAAAACTTTGGCCGTAAGGACAGAGTTCCATTGCGAACAGACAGTTCTAAGTCTCTCTATTACCAGGTCGACTTGTTCTTTTCGCGGACATCTGCCCACCTTCAGTTCCAACACTTCCATCGCCACTACTTTAATGAGGATAGATTCAAGAAGCTCGATCGGTATATCTTGCAACTACAGGTAAAAGTTATCACAACCAACTTATACGGTTCGTTAAAGTTCATCACTATGAAGTAAAATAATCATAATATGTTGGTCTTTTGAGGATAAGTTATAAGCAGGGCGAGTTAACTTTTGAATATTCATCAGTTTAGAACGTCGGGTTGAATCATAAATAAGAGAGGGAATTAGTAGCAAAAGCGAGATAATAGTTAATCATCCACTCGTTGCTATTTAACAGCAGTAATAAACTTAGATAATGTCATGTCAAAGATGATAAGGCTTAGTGTCGTCTTTGTCCTTTCTTTCTAATTTCTGATTGGAACTGGCATTGCCAAAGTACGAGCAATGGCGTTGGCTCCTCTATTCTAAATTAATAAATTATTCTTAGGCTCTAATAATTATTGTCATTGGACTAGAGCTATAAAACATGTGAAACGCTGCTGCATAAGTCGCAACTCTCAAGTCATTAGCTGAAATGATTGATACGAAGGTGATTTTATGATCGATTTTAAAGCCTTAAATGAGCTTTGGCCTACCGTTGTGTCACTCATTGGAACGAGTTTTGCTCGAGCATCATCGACTTCTTGAAAAATTGCTACAGAAAAAATAAATACGATTAGGCTGCTTGCCCAAAAATGAAGACTAAATCTTGAATACATTCCCTGCTTTGGCGAGATATGAACCTCAATTACTCGATTACAACCAAGCACGGTAACTACAAGACCATTGCAAATATCCTCACATAAAATGGACAGTTCTAGATAATGTTCTTAGCCTAACTCAATTCAGCAGATCTCTGCTATCTATCTGCTAGATGTTTAAAATTGATAGCAGCAGGACTAACTCCTGATTTATAGGATTTGATAAACGATGCCGTTGTGTATAGTAACTATAGCATAATGGGCTACTGTAGTGTACTTCGTCAGATGTTGGTCGTCTTCCGTGCTTCCGCATACATGTACTTTACTTACTATGACTATAGGCCAATAATAATATTATAGTTATGAATCGATATGGAAGGATACTCTTCTGATTTGACCATGAGGTTGCCAATTGAACGTTAGAAATATTCTTCATGTAAAACTGATAGTAGGGCCTACCACTGAAACTTTCTCTACGCCATCATATCACTATCTCAGTCATTCTCCACGTCCAAATCACCACTCAAGTCCAGTTCTCTAACTGAGTCACGTTCCACAACGAATCACGTCTTCCAACGACCTTCCGTCTGAATTCCACAAATTCTCGGTTTTTGCACCATCACTGCCAATTGCCAACCGTGTTCGGACTCCGGACAGTCCGGACTGTAATGGCTCAGTCCAGAAGCTTTGCCTGCATAGGTCCCTCGATATGGAATCCACTTCCACCATCAGTACTGTTCGCTCTGCCTTTCTCTCTATTAATCTTTTCTTCTCTTTCTCTAGTCTCAAAACTTGCCTTTTATCCTGGGGTCGATCGCACTGTGAACACTTTTGTTGAGAGAAGCGCTTTATATGCCTCTGGGTGTCCTATCAAAAAGGCAAAATGACTATATCTAGCACCCCTACTGAACAGGCCTACGATGATTATGGACAACCGCTCTGACTCGAGTCACTCGACGCAGCTGGCTTGGCGCCTTTCACTGGATTTTCTGGTGCCACATTGGGCGCCTGGAGTTACAGAAACGATCAAGAATAAAAATGACTACGGTACCTACTTTGCAAGCGTGATATAAAAATCTATGCAATTACTAACAGCCTGAGTCTTCTTCTTTCTTTTGCTCGTCCTTTCTGGACTTAGTCGATGCTCGTTTCTTCGGCTTACTAGCACAAGGGAAGCAGTACGATCGGAAGAAGAACATTGGTAGTCACTTGCCACAATAATTATTAG
This sequence comes from Lumbricus terrestris, assembly GCA_949752735.1. Classification (NCBI taxonomy): domain Eukaryota; kingdom Metazoa; phylum Annelida; class Clitellata; order Crassiclitellata; family Lumbricidae; genus Lumbricus; species Lumbricus terrestris. The sequence goes on from OX457039.1 coordinate 70,235,882, forward strand.
TAGCAGCAATATAATCCCAAGAACACCAAACGGCCGTCGAAAAATATACGAGAATTAGAATCGTTACTGGACCGCGTAATTCAAACATCGCAGGCGAACGGCACAAATAGCATAATGACGTCATGAAATTACGACAATCATGATAATTATATACTGTGATATCGTAGGCCTATATTTGTTTTGCGCCAAATAATTATGGCGCATAACACTAATATCTTATTTTTAGTCTCTCAACACAGAACACTGAGATATGGGTCTTCCCACCGTCACAAGTATAATATGTTGTCAATTTCCATGTGTGAAACCTGTCATCTAGCAACTCTCATCATCATCATCATCATCATCATCATCATCATCATCATCATCATCATCATCATCATCATCATCATCATCATCATCATCATCATCATCACCATCGTCATCGTCATCATCATCATCACCCCCATCATCATCATCATCATCATCATCATCATCATCATCATCATCATCATCATCATCATCATCATCATCATCATCATCATCATCATCATCACCATCATCATCATCATCATCATCATCATCATCATCATCACCACCACCACCACCGCCATCGTCATCGTCATCATCATCACCATCATCATTGTCATCGTCGTCATCATCATCACCTCCATCATCATCATCATCATCATCATCATCATCATCATCATCATCATCATCATCATCATCATCATCACCATCATCATCGTCATCATCATCGTCACCACCACCATCATCATCATCATCATCATCATCATCATCACCACCACCACCACCACCACCGCCATCGTCATCATCATCATCACCATCAGCATCATCGTCATCGTCGTCATCATCATCATCATCATCATCATCATCATCATCATCATCATCATCATCATCATCATCATCATCATCAACCGTGTTCTCAACGCCTGTAGGTGCCTGACGCCATTTTCACCATGTTCTTCCACTGTTCTCTTTCCAGTGCGATGTGGCTCAGCTTTTGCAGTGATGTTCCGCACCAGTCTTTTAATTCATCCGCCCATTCTCTGTGAGGTCGCCCTCTTTTGTTTCGTCCGTTCATCATTCCAAACACCAATGTCTTTATTTTCCTGTCATTGCTCATTCGGCATAATATTATGTGACCGAACAGACCCAGTTTCCTACGGATTATACTCTGTATCATGTTTTCCTTGAGGTGTATCCGATTGTACAGTTGTATACGTTAGTTACTTTCTGTGTCCACACTATTCCCAAAATCCTACTATATCATTTCCTTTCAAAAGCCAATACCCTTTTCTCGATATCTTTGTTATTACCCAAGTCCCGCATCCATATAGTATGCTGCTGAAGACGCAAGTTCTTAGTACACTTAGCTTAGTTTCCTGCTTTATGGCTTTGCTCCTCCAGATCTGGTCCAAAGTTTTTAGTGCTGCCGTCGCCTTTACAATTCTGACCATTACTTCCTGCCTACAGTCGAGATCATACGTCATGTTGACACCGAGATATGTGAACTTGTCCACGTTTTTTAATTGGATTCCGTCTACAACCATCTGCTTTGTTATATCCATGTCGCCGAATACCAATTGTTTTTGTCTTATCAAAATTCATCGTGAGCCCATATCTCTTTTCTTTTTTCCCTTTTTTTATATATGCTGGTAACTCTCAATCACTTTTAATTCCTGCTTCATTATGGGATAAATAAGAGGGATTATGCTCTAACACAGATTAGCAAAGATAACTTTCCATCTAACGTTATTCTGTTTCTTGCAAAACTTCGAATGTCATTTGTCTGTTGATCGCAAATTAACTCAACGCGAACGTCTCCAAAGAAATAATAATAATGTTATTAGGTGCACTGGAATTGATCGACCTCGCGATCACTGACTGATCCATAGGCGTACGAGGCGGGGGTTCAGAGGGGGCAAATGCCCCCCCCCCCAAAAAAAATGTTGGGCAAAACTGTTTTTCGGGCAAGCAGACCCGAGAAATGACTAAAAAAGTCGTCAACTTTTTCTGGGAAAAAGTTGTATTTTCAACGAAATTTCAGGTTTTATTTTTCGGGCAGAAGTTAAATCTTTCCCCCCCCACTGCTGAAATCTCCCGTACGCCTATGGACTGATCCAATCCGACTTTAGACATTTGTAGGCTATAAATAGCGCGACGCTGCTTGGTGTCATATGACAGTATGGCCTTTCCTTTAACCCTGCGAGTACCAGTGGGGTCAAAAATGACCCCAAGCCCACTTTGACTGTACACTGCGCAAAATCTGTCCGTGCAAATTTATTCAATATTTGTGACTTTCAAGATGTACCTAGTCTCTATCGAAATATCAATTAATATTTCCACTGTTTATCACCAGAGGGCGCTGGCAATCTTTTATAGCATTGAGTACCAGTGGGGTCATTTTTGACCCCAATATCTTTTTTGTATAATTTCAATGGTATCCTTTGAAATAATTAATAATTATAATTTATAAATCATTTCTATAGTATTATCTGAAGAAAATATGTGTTAGATAAATAGTTATATACCTGGTCCAACCCGATATGCGAGTCGAAATGTGGACAGTCCTCTGAGTGCATTTAAGCTATTCATGAGAAATTCAGTAAGGCAAGAAATTGTTAAATGGACAAGCAAAGAAGGTAATCTGGTGTATGGTGATAGCTGGAAAGATGTAACTGATAAGGAATTAGAGTGCTTCTTGGGGCTCTCCATCTTGACATGCGTATATAGGCTAAATCTCGGAATGAATCAGTTCAACAGCTGTTGAGTGTTGAAGACGGTCGTCCTATCTTCAACAAGAGCATGACAAGAACTCGATTTCAGCAGATCTCCCGTGCACGATGTTCCATTTGTCCAAGGGAAAAAGATAAAAAAAAAAGGCCAGCATAATCTGTACAGCCTGTACATGCAATGTGTGCAAGGACCGTGCCCAGTATACATGCATGAACTCTAAACTGTAACTGCAATGACCGGATATTTTCTATCTTAGTTTTCAACACTGAACACTCGAACACTTTGAACATTAAAATATACCTATAACTATGAAAAATTTAATTCATTTCAACAGCCTAAACATGTTCCAATTGCTTTACTACTATTTGTTTTTTGGCAATTAATAAAAATGCAAAAAACAAGGAATTTATTGAAAAATTGTGTTGGGGTCATTTTTGACCCCACTGGTACTCAGTGTATCAAAAAATTCTGGTAATCTGAGGGTTAACAAAGCATGCAAAGTTGCCAGCTACATTCAGAAGACCGACTACCAAACCATGAAGTTCTCCAAGGGGGCAACTATAACTCTAGAAGCGGACTTTTTCCAGTGCTCGTGCGACGCAGTTGTGTTTGCTCGTCACTACTACCTTGGCTACGTGCTAGATGTGTGAATATCCTTGAGGATGTTAGGCCTAATCGACAGCAAGCTTACATAATATTACGAAGGCTATATTTAGTTTTAAATGTTTAATGCTTGTTGCCTTTGACCTTTTCTTACCCCTGGAATATTTATCTTCGTACTTCTATATGGTTTGAGTATAATTCAGGAATGCTGGCAACGGTTTCATTTTTACATCGCTGTGTAATGGGTCAGCTAATAATTAGCTTCGCCCTCCTTTTTCATCCAGATTTACAGACGTGGCGCTGGCACTATGAAATGCATAAGACACACATGCAGAAAACGCCGTTCAAACTGAACAAACTGTATCATCAGATGAACTACGAAAGCGAATCCTTATTGCAAATTGTAGAATTGCCTGGTTTTTTTAGAACAAAAACCAACTTGAAATTGAAAGAACATCAAACTCAAACACGTAATGAAAAAGATGCACGGAACAGAGTTCTAAAGTTTTCGATCGAATATCAACTTATCCTATAGACCTTTTCACGCGGGAAATTTTTGTGATCTTTGGTAAATCAGGTTGTGCGTGCGCACTCCGGTGTAGGGCAAAAAGAGGTTTTGTGTGTGGCAAAGCTGTCATCTTAGTTATCGTTGAAAGTCTTTAATTTAAAATGAGTTCATACTATTTATCTTTGAATACAGAAGCTAGAGAACGATATTTATTCAAGCTTGGAAGTATTGGGTTGCAAGTGGACGGTGATGACCCATATATTGAAGATGCATCGAAGTGGGTCGACGACGTTACTCACTGGCCCTCTCTTGAATTCGGAGCTATTTACGTGTATTTGATAGATTCGCCAGGACCGTTTACACGCGAGAAGATGCATGCCTATCGTTCTCTGGAAGCTTATAACTTTTTGATAAATGGCTGGGTTCAGACATGCTACCATCGACGTTCTGGTTCCGGCTTTAGCATTATCAAAGCCAAAGTAATGAGATCGCAGTCTGTCACAGATACACCGCATTCCGCTTGGGTTGCCATTCGTGAAAGGGACTCGTCGGTAGAATCTGCACATTGTACCTGCATGGCCGGGTAAGAGTTGATTTTAATGTTCTGTAAATTGGTTGTTGTTCCCGATCATATTGATGCTGGCCCAAAATCGGTGAGAATTGCCTTCTTAGTGCGCCATTATAAAGTCTGCTTTTCACACCCAAATTCCAAGTGGATCATAGTCCACTCATCACCCCAGTTATTTTTCCACAAATCACACACTGCCAAAATGGTTAATATACTTGGTTGCTCTCTTGGTGGACAATCTAAAAAAATTTGTGATGGGCTACAGCAGTGGTTACCAACTTTTTTGACTTTAGGGTCACTTCTTCTAAGTTTGAGGACAAGAGGGTCCACATTTTCTTAGTTGATGGACATTAGGGTGCCACAAGGCTAAAATTTATTTCACTAAAAGCGTATAAAATTGCTACAATTGAAGCAAAATAGAATGTTTGATGTTATTTATAGACGTCAAAATGAAATAATTTGTAATAGAAAATAATTGTGTTCCATTCTGTCCAAATTGTCAATTTTTCATATATTTTGAAAAATTCTTTGACAGATGAGGGCCATTTTCTGAGGCCTGGCGAACCACTTTCGGCCTGTGGGCCACGAGTTGGGAACCAGTGGGTTACATGATCTTTGGTCAAAAGGGCAATGGTTGTCAGAAATTTGTAATCTGCATTACATTACTGAGTAGTTTCTTGAAGGGGCGCTATATAAATGCTATGAATGAATGAATGAATGAATGGTATAAATATAGAGTCAAGATATCTGCATAGTGATGGATTTCTTTTTCCAGGCTGGGAGAGGTGTGCTCACACATTGCTGCTGTGCTGTTCAAGATCGAGACCGCCACACGGCTGCATTACAACCAGAAGTCGTGTACATCTGAGCCGTGTCAGTGGAACCAGACTTTTATCAGACGAGTAAGTCTTTGAAGTGTAATTATATGCATGTTTGTCATATAGCACATAGGTTTTGTGTCACACCTATATGCTATGTCGTCTTTGAGAGTTTGAGGTGCTATGTTTAGTTTTCACATGCAATTAAAATTTCTTCAGTACCTGGTCACGGGATTATTGTATCCAGAGCCCTGCGCCGGCCGCGCCGCGCCGCCGCCGCCGACACTTTGCGCTCGCCGCCGCCGCCGATTTTTCTGAGTCGGCGCGCCGACGCCGCCGTCGCCGAAAAGTTGTCGGCGCGCCGCCGAAGCCACGTGGATTCGGTTATTTCTTTTCGTTGCATTTTCATCTGTTGCATAAAAAATTGCTGCGTCAATGAAAATAGAATCTTTCTCATATATACTTTGATTTTTCTTGGCAACACCGTTTTTGCATCAATGCTATGAAACCTATGATGCTACCTATTTGTTTGGACTTTTCGAACGGTGCGCTTAACGTTTAAAATTTGGAGGATTTTGTGATTTGATTTGAATTATGGCATCAACAAAGGTAAAAAGAACTCCATGTATGCGTAAGTGAATGCTATGCCGTGTGTGCGTTAATTCCTGATAGTCCGCTAGGATGGAACAGAACCGTCTGCTCTCTATTATCAGGATACACGTTACTATTATGTTGCAAAGAGGTGGCGCTCTGCAATTTTATGCAGGCGATTGGTCGTGTCTAAACTCCTACGCTGTACGTGACCTATGTGAAATTGGTGATTAATTAAGCTTTCGGACATTTATAGGCTTGTCTATATGCACAGTGGAGTAATGTTAGGCAATTGGACAATAGATCCTATTTTGTCAACAACTTGAGCAACGTCCCATAAATGGGATCAGATTAGGAAAATAAAAACATTTTCCGCACAAAACAAGTGTAACTTAGGGTGACTTGGCCTGCTTAGATGGAAAGACTTGTACATAGCAATTTTTGGATTTAAAGAAGATGCTAAGAGTTTCGCTTGGAAGTTGGAAGTCGTTCGGATTATTAGCCGAGAATCAAAAGGGTGGTGAATTCTGATCAAGTTTACTACTCAGTGTGCGTTGACAATGTAAAATTTAAATAAACTGCACGAAGCCTCTTCTGTTGATAAGATTGCATGATAACTCCCACTTTGTGGCAAATAAATATCTCTACGCAAACACAGTACGTATATATGTATGCGTGTATGTATGTATGTATGTATGTATGTATGTATGCATGTATGCATGTATGCATATAATCTATGTATGTATTTATGCATGTCTGTGTGTATGTATGTATGCATGATTGCATGCATGCAGATATACAATTTCAGCAGGTCGCGTCAAGAAAAATGGGCCTCTGTAATTTCTGACGGGTCATAAGGCAGGTCAAGAGTAAAATAGGCAGGTAGCGCAAACAGTCCTTTAACTGTTATTAGTAGGCTACGTAAGCTGGCGGCCTGAATTTGAAAACGTTGTCATGTGTTTTTCTTAATCAAGCCTTTGCAGAGTTTTGTAATTGAACGTTAATTCAGGGAATAGGCCTAATTGTTTCTAATCAATGCTGACTAAAGACAAAATAATTGCCAAAAATAATGGCTGAACGCGCTTATCTTGATAATATAGGGTTCTTGTGTAACAACATTCAAAATAATTATGCGACGCTTGAGCAGTAATTCCACGACGCCGCGCTGCGCCGCCGACGCCGACGTTTTGAGGGCGCCGCCGCCGCCGATTTTTGTATGTCGGCGCGCCGCCGCCGCCGACCAAAAATGACCGGCGCGCCGCCGCCGACACTCTCATGTCGGCGCAGGGCTCTGATTGTATCTTTGAGCTAAAATGCTGTAGCAGAAATCGTACATTACGATGTTTCAAGAATTGACAATTACCGATATGTTTAATTTTTGCATCACAAAGGTAGAAACTATAAGAGATTTTTTTTTATTTAAAGACAGATGCAAAACTAGCATGCATAACCTCATTAGTCACATTTGTTCAATAGAACTGTTAACACTTAATTTGGAGGAATGGAAAGAAGATTAAACATTTCGATTTCTATATTATCAGCACAATCACAGAAATGGTACAATTTTAAAGAACTCACTATTTTTATGTAGCAAGATACTTAATAAATAATTAAAATCTTAAAAATTGCCCAATTCTTTACACGACATTGCTGGATGAGAGCTGATGACCATGAGTTGCATATTTTCATTTCATTTTAACACATGTAGACTAACTACAAAGTGTTTTGGTTTATTCATGTCCATAGGTTGAACCAAAGAAAGTACGTGACATCGACTTTGATCAACCGCATCGTGGAATTCTAACTCCAACCGTAACCCCACGTCCAGATGTCTTGCCTGGAGAACTGAACTCCGAAAAGCCGAACAACACCACGGCACTCCTGGCAGACTTGCAAGTCTGTGCTCCGGACGCTGTGATATTTACTGTTCTTGAACCAAAACTTTGTAGAGTATCTGCTCCTACGTTTCCAGTAAACATTGGACAACTGTATAATTCTAGCTATGCAATGTTTACAGAATTGAAACATTTATGCAAAAACACATTTAAGAATTTAGTTGTAACTCAATGTGAAAGTAATGCACTGGACGCAGCCACAAGATTGCAGTGTGAGAGTGGCCTGTGGCATGAGTATCGAAAAGGCCGCATTACTGCGTCTGTCTTTCACGATGCCATGCATGCAGATATGCAAAATCCACCTAAAAGCCTCCTTCAGAAGATAATGCATTCTAATTTGCCATTTAAAAATGCTGCTACAAGATATGGTCTTGAAAGCGAAAATATAGCAGCTCAGCAATACTTGGCGAAGTTTTCTGATTCACATGTCAATCTGAAAATTGAAAACTGTGGATTTTCAATTAACCCCCGATATCCATATCTTGGTTGCACCCCGGACAGGCGCATTACATGTGACTGTCATGGGATGTGGATCCTAGAAATAAAAAGCTCCTTTAAATACCGATCAATTGCGCCATGTGAAATTGAAGATAGCACTTTTTTTCTTCAAAAGCATAAACCACAGTTATTACTGTGTAACAGTTCACTTAAACTGAAACATCGTCACTACACACAAGTGCAGGGTCAGTTAGCGATTTTAGAAATGGAATTTGCAGACTTTTTGTGCTATACCTCAGCTGGCTTGCATGTGGAACGGATCCATTACAACAAAATTTTCTGTGAAAATATGCTCACCAAATTAGAATTGTTTTACAGACAATGTGTTCTGCCAGAAATTTTAACACATCGGCACACCCATTCACAAATTACAGATGGGAAGAACAGAGGCAACACATCAACTACCACTGCCAAAACAAGATTAAATTCAAAACTGGTTGACAGCGCTGTGCACTGCCCGTGTGGTGGGGAAAATGACTATGAGAACATGATACCATGTTGCAAGAGGAGCTGCCGAACTAAATGGTACCACCTCAAGTGTGTTGGAATTGTAACTGCCCCAAAGGGAAAATGGATCTGTCCCACATGTAGGGAAAACAGCTGATTACATTGGTGCACTGGTAATTTTCAAATGCTGTTACATGCAAACCAGAGTTAAAGGAACTATATTATGTCCTTTGACCAGAAATGACAGTACCTCTCTGTTTTACAGTATGATGCCATTTGGTGGATGCAGTTAATGTTACACTAATAGTTTAAAAATTGTTTCAAAACAGACACTTTGTTAGTGTGCAGAGGTGTTTAAAAGTTTGTTTCCGTCTTCAGAGTATGGGACGATTCATATTTACTATGGCTGCAGCTATTGTTATGAATTTTTCTACAGTTGTTACAGTGCTTTGACCTTTCTTCTTTACCAGAGTTATTGGCAGTGTGTCACTCAATATTTTAAACTCTTTAATTCGCCCAATGACTCGTTCAATGTGAATTCGAGCACGTGACATCTGTCTTGACATTTCCACCTCCTCTGCCGTTAGCTGTTTTTTGCCTTTTGTGAATGCTGGCACCATAAGATTAACACCATACATTGCAAAGTCATCCTTCATAGTAAAACCACGGTCTGCTAAGACAATATCACCTGGATAAAGCTTGGTCAGAAGATCAGAATCAAGTACTATGGCACGATCACTCACACGACCACCCCAAGAAGGTGATATGTAAGTCACACTGCCAGATGGACTTGTACCAATCAGGCACTTGACAGTGTTGTGACGCTTGTAGTTTGAAAATGTTTGTGCTCGTGCCTTTAATGATGATGGTCTTTGAATGAAAAATTCGGTGCAGTCAATGATGCATCGTACACGTTGAAACACTTTGTTTTGGAACACAGGAGGTAGCTGCATATGATCTGTTGTGGGCCAAATAATCATTCCACACAATTTGGTGTACAGTACATCAATCCATCGCTGAAATATTGATGCAACTGATGTGAGACTGATATGAAATCGGTATGACAGGTCTTCCATTCCTGGGTTTTGACGTAGTTTTATTAATGTTAGAAATAATTCATTTGCCGGGCCCAGTCTGGTCGTATGGAACTTGATTTCATTTTCTGTGTGTCTTAAAAGTACTTCAAATGTTGAGTAATTTGGTAATCCAGTATAATATTTTGTCTTTGCATCATCACTTTCAATTATACTTACTCCAAATGGACTGGAGGACTTTAGTTTCAACTCAAGACTTTCATTGTGTGTGGCCAGATGTTGTGCTTGTTCCACAGTTCTTTGCATTTCATTCTGTAGTTGTGAAATTTTATGGGTCAAGGAATCAATGACAACATTAAGTTCAGTAATTTTTTCGATTAAAGTCTGCTGCTGGAGATGAAGGCCATTATTTGTTTCAGAAAGAGAAAGCAAATCACAATAAGTGTAATCAGTCTGTGTTGCAATAGTTACTTGATCTGTGCTATCGGTTTGACAGGAAGTGCCAGTTTCCTTGTAGGAATTCAGGTCAAGTAGGACTGCGGCTGCTTCCAGGTCCTGTTTTTTCTGTATTCGCAGTTTGGACCGTGTGTGCCTATCAATAACCTGCCTCAGCTTTGACTGGTTAATTCTGGCTGTAGGCCGAATAAAGATCGTTGGAACGTAATCAATGTCCAGTTCGTCATCTGCTGGTTTACCTGTTAGCAATAAAATATAGGCCCTAGTGTAATAATTGTCAATTTATCTGTTGAATCTGAAAGGTGAACTAATCACACTAAATCTGGCATGTGCAAGTTACCACTACCACTGTTGTATAATTACATGTTTTGTTGAATAAAATTTTCTGTCTAAAAAGAAAACTTGTGGTAACGTTATGGGCGCCGACACTTAGGGGTAAGAGGGAGCACTTGTCCCCTGTAAAATTGATTTTCCTATTTTTTCACTGCTAATTTCTGATTTTTAATACATTTCTTGGCGCTAAAGCACCAATGTTAACAACGGTACACATTACACAATGCGAAACTGGGTTGTTTACATTTAGAAACCTACAGTGTTGTACAGTAACGAAGTAAAAGTAATGCGTTACTGTACTTAAGTAAATAAGTAAAAGTTTGAATACTTTCACATGTAACGAAGTATAAAGAAACCGAAATACTTTTACTTTCAACAAAGTAAAATTTTACTCATGTTTCAGTACTTTTACTTCGTTACAATTTATGTGACACTCGTTACAATGTTCGTTACTTCAATGCGCTAAGTGACATTTCAATGCGCTTTGCTAAAACAGCTCATCTGAATTTGCATGCCTAAAAATAGATTTTCGTTGAGTATTGCACGCTGGATGCACTGCCATTTCTGCAGCACAACGTCTCTTCAGCTGTGCATTCTGGTAACAATGAATCAAGCATGCGTGCATTTCGAGAATTTAATATTTTTGAAGGTTAATATGCATTGAGTAATAGAAAGACTCGGTACTTTTACTTTTTGCTTTAAAAGTATTATTTTGGAAGGATACTTTTTATTTTTACTTCAGTAAAATTTGTGCTGAGTACTTTTACTTAAGTAATTAAAACCCATTTTACTTTTACTTAAGTACATTTGCCCAATACTTTCAACAACACTGGAAACCTATCCCCACGTTCTTATTTATCCGCTTGCATTTTAAAGCTCTTGTAAAAAATTTAACCGTTGTGTTTTGCCCCCTATTGCAAAAATGTCTGCAGGCGCCCATGGGTAACGTCCTTTCGAACAGTTATTTTAAAAGTTCTATCACTAACCTAAAACTCCCAACAGCACTCCAGGGACTGCCAATGTGTCTTTGAGATCTCTTCACCATCCAACCAACTAGCTCTGGCCAAAAATATCCTTCTTGCTCAGTCTTGAAAGACCAAGACATTAAGAGGATTCAACATGACCCGATATCTTGGAACAATCTTCCTTCTGAATTCTGCACTTTTCGGTTCCTCCACAATTATTGCCAATCATCCACCATCAGTCTGCCTCAAGATCCTCTACTGATCACCCCGGGGGCTTTCCACTCAAAAAACTGAAGTCTCACATCTCCAATAATTCAGGGCTTTTTTAACATGCAGTTGTACACAAAATGTGCAGTTCTAAATGGATTTGTGCAGTTGTAGAAGCACTTTTGAGCAGTTAAAACTAGCAAAATAGGTCATTGTCCTCCGACTGGAAGTAATTTACCATATGGAGGATGGGAATGGAAAGAAGGAGCTGTGTAGTTCTAAAAATTCCTTTAAAACAGCCCTGCAATAATGCATACACAGACTCGAGTGAAATCATGGCCATAAATGATTCCCCATCCAAACTATACCCACCTTAACAGTTCCTCTGTTTCCTTAGACAGCGCTTAAAGTGTAGAAGAAGAGCTTGGACGGCTCATACCTTTCCAGGCTGTGATAGCCTAATAAGTGTCAGGGCGGCGTCCAGATCTGAGAATAAGGGCATGCATGGACGCCTTCCATGACAGTCCAGGCGCACTTAAGCCCTGCCATAGATCCTCTGACAACCTGACTGACCTCCTTCGAACTACCTCATGGACAAACCCTCTGACTCAATGCAGCGCTTGTGAATGAGCAGGTGCCATGCGATTGGAATTTTGAGTGGCGCTTTAGAAGTTTGGAGATTACGATTCATTCATTCACATGAGCTGTAGTCGTCAAAGTATTAACGTAGGTATCAAGTGCCGGTATAGCTAATCATGAAAGTAAAAATATGATACCCTTAACAAAATGAGCACCACATATTCTGTCGTGCTTCTTCGGTTGATGCAACCCATCTGATCGGGTGCTTCGTTCCTTCGGCGGTGGCAGACGTCCGATTTTTACAATCCATCGGTTTAAACGAGTGACATTAGTTAAAGGAAAACGGAAAAATTTTACTGTAGATCCTCTTGTGCATCGATTTGTGCACTTCGGCACCCAGCACGACGATGGCATTTTAAAAAATAACTTCTTAACATAGGTAACAACTAACAACAACAGCGGCTTTTGCCCTACACGAAAATCGCGCGGGAGCCGTCGTGAACTATGGGATAGCTTCGTCATGGTAACAGTTCCCGCGTGAAAAGGTCTATATTTAGCTGGTCTGGTTATCTGTTTATCGCGAATAATGAATTGCTTATTAGACTGTCTGCAAAGGCATACATCTCAGAATAGAGGGCGACACGGCGTAGGTAGCGCTTCGTGAGGTGTATGCACCCTCTCTCTCTCTCTAGCTGTCTGTCTGTCTCTCTCTGTCTCTGTCTCTCCACCCTGTATATATATATATATATATATATATATATATATATATATATATATATATATATATATATATTATAACTAAATGAAAAATGTAAAAAATAGAATGAATTGGTGATATTTTGTTTTTTACGGACGGGTATCTGAATAAACACCCCCCCCCAAATCAAATCCTGGCTACGGCCTTGTGTGACGCGATTGATATACTTTGGTCTGTTATAATAGGAGTTATGTTGTCGGTTTGTATTATAGTCAATATTATTCCATACGAATGGTGAGAACCGTTCATAAGGATTATGGCCATTTATGGGTAAGACAAAATAATGCTGCAGCTCTCGGTAATTATGTTGTCATAATATGTATTGTAGGGCCGCCGTGAGAGGGATAGAGAGGGCAAATTTCCATGTCATATTTGCTACTTGGAATCATAAAATTATGTCATTTTGTCAATTTTTCAAAAATAATTTTGACTATATTTTACCAAAACAGACTCGAAATCAAAGTAAATAAACATTTCTTCGTCATTGGTCGAGTCAATAAATATTTATGATTAAACTTATGGTATATTTTGCAGCCCCTCCAGAAATATTTACGATAAAATTATGTTCAACATTGGGAACGTTGGGTTAATAAAAGTTATTCTCGCTAGGTGGAGCCTAATTAACTAGAGTTAGAACGTTATTGGTCTATGTGCTTTTGGTGGTAATTAACTCTGAATAATGTCATGTTTCTCTTCTAGAGGATAAATTCAATGACATAAATTTAAAATCAATTTTAAGAGCTGCCTATACAAAAGATTTAGCCCTATGATTGTGTGCGTGCATTCAAGAGAGCTTTCTAAAAGAAAGGAAAAGAAACTCTCAAATATGATCGATTTAGAATAGCTTTGAAAGTAAAATATAAGCCAAAGTTGAATGGTATGCCTTACTACCAATTAATTAATGGAGAGTTTAACCATCCAATTAATTAATGGAGAGTTTAACAATCCAATTAATTAATGGAGAGTTTAACCATCCAATTAATTAATGGAGAGTTCAACAATCCAATTAATTAATGGAGAGTTTAACAATCCAATTAATTAATGGAGAGTTCAACAATCCAATTAATTAATGGAGAGTTTAACAATCCAATTAATTAATGGAGAGTTTAACAATCCAATTAATTAATGGAGAGTTTAGCAATCCAATTAATTAATGGAGAGTTCAACAATCCAATTAATTAATGGAGAGTTTAAAATCCAATTAATTATTGGAGAGTTTAACAATCCAATTAATTAATGGAGAGTTTAGCAATCCAATTAATTAATGGAGAGTTCAACAATCCAATTAATTAATGGAGAGTTTAAAATCCAATTAATTATTGGAGAGTTTAACAATCAAATTAATTAATGGAGAGTTTAACAACACTTCTTCGAAAATTATGTATATTTTTCGTGATCTGGTCATTGACAAGAACACCTTGCAAAAAATAAAGTAAGTAGGCTAGTAGTTTCAGTTCAACGATGCTGTGTGATAACAAAGTTCATTAACGTCGCACCCTCCTTTATCCAGGCTTTGGACTGGCACGGCCAGAGTGCAACCATTGGCGGAGTTAATACATCATTGGTTCTACCTAGATTCATTTATACGACGCGACCAGCCAATCAGTTTTGTTCTCTTCGATAGATTGACACTGAAGAGAAATTGAAATTGAACACGTAGGCTAACTAAAAGAATACGCGGAACGAATTTCTCATTCGAATATCAATTTTTTTTTATATTAATAACAGATAATAGAAAGTCCGATGCGGACATTGAACAAACAATCAAAACAGTTTGATACTAAACACTCAGAATAATTTCTTAGAAGAATGAATGAATGACGTAATGAATATTTTTAGGTTGGCCAACATCGAAAAGTATCTAAAATTACTGATGAGTCTATATTAGATTCGACCATAAAACGAGATGTCGAAAGCGTTCAACACAAAATACTCAGAATATGCAATCAAAATACGGTAGGCCTATTGCTCGTGGGTCTTTCAATAATATGAATGAATGACTTGAGCGAATCTGTGATTGCTATTTCAAAACAATTGTATAAATATAGGATATCCTAATGATGTGGACGCTACACAGGATGTTAAAACGGTTCAATAGAAGTCCTCCACATTGCTGACAACAACCAATCGAGTGCTTCATTCGCTTCTCAAGCGAAAGATGCTTAAAACAGAGCCGTTGAAGTACTCATCAATACCGCAATTCTTGTGCCGATACTTGAGCATTTCAAGGCGCACTATCTCGTTCCTGTCGCTGTTAAAGTGGATCAGAGGAGCATCTGGTAAGAGACCCCTTGACGACGGCTGCGGATCTCCTATTTCCAGCGGATTGAACAAACGATCGAAGAGCTTGATCTTGTTATACTTGTCAGTCACCAGAATTCTACCATAATCATCTGCGAAGCTCATGACTCTACAATATGCAAAATGTGATGATTGATATTGGCGCAGAATTCTTCCCCTTGTATCGATCTCCAGTAATTTTGCCTCATTTTCATTGTTGGTAGCAAGCAATACAAGGTTTCCACCTGATTTCTGAATTGCGCTGTTGATGATTCTGAACCCATAGACATCTGGCGTCAACGTTATTTGATGCTGCATGAGACCATCCTTAGCATATATGACCACATATGACGGCTGAATCGGAGCGAAGCCTGTAAAACGTGCGCCTATAAAAACTCTTGCCCAACATTGCTCACTTGAAAGGATAATTAGGTTACCCGTAGCAGATACTGACGTGACAACCCGATCAGTAACTGGCACACCTAGATTATTAAGCCATGGCGACATTTTAAAATGATGCTCTTCTTCTTTCGAAATGCGAAAGATTGGAGATCGATACTTTTCCGTGTTTAATATGTACACACAGTTGGACACGCTGCAAGCTGTCATATCTTTAACCGTTATTCTTGGTAGAGAGATGACATCTTTCACCTCTGTCATGTTGTTGCGGTCGTACACGTTGATCACCATCGTGCCTCCATCAAGTGGACCGCAGAGCAGAAATATCTCATCTTTCAGTGTTGTCAGTTTGATGACTTTAACCGGGATTAAAGGCTGATCCAAAATGTCAAAAACCAACGTCTCCTCACCTAACAAATACATCACAGTGTCTTCTTTAAACCAATCTTTTTGACATGCATCCCTTATCACAAACACAACTCCCTGCCTTCAGTCATAACTAACTCCTTACATTGTTCTTCGTTGCTTGCGATCAAGTACGAGTCATTTAGCTGTTCCCCAAAGCAGAACTGTTATAAATTAAGATGGTAGGTAAGTAAGTAGCCTTTATTTGCACCTGACAAGCGCACATGCATTACACTGCACAAAACGATTGCATGTTTAAACATAAAATAAACTACGACATTATCAGCAGATTAGCCTATAAAGTCACTCGTGCATTGCTAAATATAACAGAAAATGCAAATCTGTTGATAAACGGTTTCAAATCAAATTTGATTTACGGAGAGACAACACGAAAGTGTGTCCTCTCTTGCGGAGAAAACACTTGTCCTCACGAAGAGGTGGCAAGTGCTGATGGATGCTGCACATGCTCTCTGGAAGAGCTTCTTGTCTGCCATAATTATATCGCCCTGTGTGCATCCCATGCCTGTTCTGTGTTCACCCAGAGAATGTTATCGACTACCGCTCTCTCATCGTAGCTCAAAATCACTTCCTTCCTTCAAAACTCACTATTTCTTCTTGGGTTTCAAACACCTGGACATCTAAAGCTGCAGCTCCCTCGGGCGGCTCACTATCCACGCCTGAGATTTACACATCGAGCGCCTCTGAGTAGTTGAGCGCCTCTGAGTAGTTTTTCTTGAAGAAGCGCTATATAAATGTCCGAATGAATGAATGAATCGATGTGACCTTGCGCACGTTAACTTTTTACGACGATGGCAATTAGCCTATACTTCAAAGGTCAACAGATTAATTAATATGTGTTCGGTTTATCTTATTACCTTTTAACTTATTACTTCAAACCAGTGAGAAGATCTAATACAAATGTCGGTCGTGGTATCTTTGTGTAGGATCAACATAAAAAATTAAATTAAGAAAACCAACGGCGGCATTATAAGTACAGGGTACAACGTCAGCAATTAGGACAACATGGATAATGTTTAGCGTGCGTCCCTACCTAAGTTCCATTCTTCATAAGGACAGTAGCCTACATGTGCGATAATCGTGTGGTTAGCTTGACTTTTTCAGTCAAAAAGTGGGGGTTTAATCCATGCAGTAGTTTATGGACATAATGGACTGATGGTTACACATCAGTCACGCCCCTTCATAAAAATCAATTAAAAAACGAACGAGAAACAATTGCCTCTCCACCACAATAAGTCATCAGGCCCCGCCCAAACAGGCCTTGAGCTATGGACTAATCCCCGCAAAGAGCAAAAAATTTGTGCGAAGATTCCGTCTTCATTTTTATCCCACTTGCACTGACAATGATCGAGAAAAGGAATTGGCTGAGCGCCCTGATAATTATGCCAGAACTTGTGGGAATGAGGTTACTGGCACTTCATAAGCAATGCAGCACACGTACTTTTCAACGGCGCAGGTGCAATTATATTATTGAAGAACGATTGTGAGTGAAGAACTTGCTCAAGGTCCATAGACACTAACCGCCTAGGACGAGGATCGAACCCGTACTCTCTGCCATGGGCGCCCGCAGAAATTTTTGCAGGGGGGCAAAATTTTTAAGATGGTCGCAGTTAAATTTCTTAGTCGCAAGAGCTTAAAAATTGCAAAGCTGGAAAGTGAGAACACGAGTATTTTTCAAAAGTCTTAATGCATATTTCTCAGTTTCATTTTGTGTAGGCCTATCATTTCCAATATGAATAGTTTTCTTAGTACAAAGAAATTTACGAAAAATCAAAAGAAGAATGTTAAAAAGTAGGTTTTTGAAGGGGCGCTATATAATGAATGAATGAATAAATGAACAAGAAAACAGGTATCAGTTTTAAAGGGGCAAGTGCTCCATCAAGTTACTTCTATATTTTAATCGTAATTTCTAAACTTCTAAAGTGCCACTTCAAAGTCAATTGTAGGGCACCAGCTTATTCAGAAGTGCTGCATCGAGTCACAGGCTGTTCAAAAGGTAGTCAAGAAAGAAGTCCGAGTCCGGTAGCCAAAGGGTCAGATGTTAATGCAGGTGTCGTTTAGGAAGGTGAAGGATCCCGAGGATCAGACGAATGGGGTACAAATTCTTTTGGTTTGGGGAGAAAATCTCGAGGCGTGATAACCAGAGCCAATTATCCAAGTTTCTCTACAGCTTGACCTACCTAAATTCTGTACTGGCAGCATGCAAAATGGACAAAATGCAGCTTGACTTAAAGCAGACTTGATTCCATATATAACGCTGGTGAATATGTAGATCTCTCCGACTTAATTTCAATGGGCTGTTGATAAATTTCAAATTTTTACATTAGTGTAATTTATTGGTAATTAATTTTTGTGCAGTTGTGAAAAATTGCATTAGTCTACATCGAGATTCCAGACAAGTAAGCCATAATCGATAGGAATGCTATTTGCATGGGCACTCGCAGATGGGTTAAAAGTCATTGTTATCGTTTTCAGCAAGAGCTTGAAAAAATGCAAGGCAGAAAATGAAAAGCTTTTTTATTTCTAGAGAGATTTCTATACTTCAATTTCTGACTTTCACTGAAGTGTATCATTCGTAACAATAGTATTCCAATGGGAAGAAATGTCTTAAACCCCAAAAGTAGTAGTTAGAAAAATAGGTTTAAATTTTCCAGGGGGGCAAGTGCCCCCCCTTGCCCCTATGTGCGGGCGCCCATGCTCTCTGCGTTAGACGCTCTAACCAAACTGCCACTGTGACTCACCTTTGGCTACTTCACAGTTAGTTTTACAGTCAATTATGCATACGCATTTATCCAATTTCCAAAATGAGCGTTTCAAAAATTATTCTCATGAGATGAAGATATTTTATTTCCAGGAAGTAGGCCTAGTCTAGGCATTACCTTCGAGAAGTTTGTGCACTTCTTTTCTGAAAATGTCGGTCGTAAGAACAGAGTTCCAATGCGAACAGACGGTTCGCAGTCTCCTTATTACCAGTTCAGCTTGTTCTTTGCCCGCACATCTGGCCACCTTCAGTTCCAACACTTCCATCGCCACGACATTAACGAGGATAGATTCAAGAAGCTCGATCGGAAGATGTTGTAACTACGGGTAAAAGAAATCACATCAACTAAAGCGCTTCGTTAGAGTTCGGTGCTATAAAATCAAACAAATGCCAGCGATTTATGGCTAAGTTGTGAACACCACAGAGTTAACTATTGAATAATTCTTACTAATTTAGAACGCTGACTTCACTTAGAAACAGAGGCCAAATTGGACGACCAATGAGACAATAGATAATCAATATCTTCCACTTTTTGCTGTTTAACGAAAATTTAAAAAATTATGTCATATCAAGCATTTACGGATAATTAGTGTCGCCCGCCTCTTTGTTTTTTGTTGAACGACAATATTATGTCATATCTATGATGATTAGCGTCGCCCTCCTCTTCCTCACTACTTTGGTCTGGCACTGCCAAACTGCGAAATAATTCCTATTCTTAAACTCTAATAATTATCGCGGTTTGACAAGAGCTACAACATAGGAAACGTCGCTGCATTATAAGCGGGTAATTCCAGGTCAAATCATCACAGTGTTACGGCATGACCATCTCCAATTTTGATGAAATTTGCAAGATGGTAGAACCCAATGAGAAATGCTCAAAACCAAAATTTTAGATTTTTGGGTCAACCGGTTTCCAAGATATGGGTCATTGAACCTTGACCCAAACGACCCGATTTGCGCTGACCGGACGAGGTATAAACTACTGTATCTCAGCTCCTATTGCACCTAGAAACAAAAGAGAAATACCAAATTAAAGCAGAGTGAATGCTCTGTTTGGGCAAGGTAGTTAGAAATATTTATTTCCAGGAACAAAAAAAATTTGAGCATCTATAACCTGTTAACCCTGACCCAGGTCACTTTGTACTCTCAGAATTTTATGAACTTTTTACCACTCAAAGATCTCATCATTCTAAAGAGTTGGTGAAAATTTCAGAGTGGGCGCTCCAGTAGTTTCTTTATTATGATTTTTTGAATGTCACCCAAGGGCGCGAATCGCGTGTTAATAATATATACTCGACTGTCCCTTTTATTCGATGCTCTCCACAACTATATATTAAGTTATTAACAAATTGATATTATTTGCTAGCACTGGATGCTGAGCAAGACAATGCCTAAGTTTACCTACTTACTTATCAAGTTTAATTGAGTCTTGCTGACTATCAAGCAGTGAAATTTGCAGACATTGAGGTTATGTCGCCACCAAGTATGATGACAACTGGTGGCTTAGCTGTGTTATGCAGATATTTGCTGCAGTGGAAATAAACCTTCTGTATCTGCATGGGCTCTCTCAAGCTTTTCTTTATCCTCATACAAGTTTAATCTGCTGATAATATCTTGTGTGAATGTACTGACATCAGCCGCCACGTTTTTGTGCGGAGCTTTGGAATTATTTTGGACCAATAGCTAGCTTTCACTCGACATATAAACCTGCTATTCTGTAACTGTTATTACCAGTTGCGCCAGCTTAAGATAGTATCCTGCTCCCTGACTTTCGGTGCTGCCTCTACCCTTGTTCACTCTTTCGTAGTTTCCTGACATCACCATTGTAGCACCCTCTATCATGGACTACCAGCTGACCGAATAGGCTGTTTGGGATGGGTCCTCTGCTGTGCAGCATGACTTGTTGGCCATATCCCAAAATTTGGTCATGTTTCATGTTATAAGCAAGATGTTTTACATTGGCTCCCTTCTCTACAGCGGATTGTGTACCGGGTCTGTGCGTTGGTTAGGCGGTGCATTGAGAGACTGGCTCCACTGTATCTTCAAGAACTCTGTTTTTCACCTTCGGTGTTCAACGTCGATCCACCCTTCGATCGGCAAACCAGGCAGAGCTTCTGGTTCTTCGTTCACTGCTATCCGACAGTGTCGTTCATTCTCTGTTGCTGGTCTTACAACCTGGAATGGCCTCCCTGTTTTACTGCGCTTAGTGTCCAGGGGTCACTCCATTCTGTTCCTTAACAACTTGAACACTGTCTTGTTTAGCCTTGGTTGGGTTGGGAGCACTTCTCAGTAGCCTACCTTGAAGAGGCACCACGCAATATTTCCTAAATAAATAAATAAATAAACATCAAGCTCGGAGTGCCCATGAGATGCAAGCTGCTACAATAGATCTGAAGAAACACTCTAGCTACCTGAAACTGAGTAGACTGTGAATTATTATTTCAAAGAGGTCTGAAATGTCTTTTTCATTAAAATTGCCATTTTCTAGCTGTAAAATAGTACTTCATTTGACACGTGTGTACTTTCGTTCATCGCGTGATTCGCGCCCTTGGGTGACATTAAAAAATCATAATAAAAAAACTACTGGAGCGCCCACTCTGAAATTTTCACCAACTCTTTAGAATGATGAGATCTTTGAGTGGTCAAAAGTTAATAAAATTCTGAGAGTACAAAGTGACCTGGGTCAGGGTTAACAGGTTACAGATGCTCACATTTTTTTTGTTCCTGAAAATAAATATTTCTAACTACCTTGCCCAAACAGAGCATTCACTCAGCTTTAATTTGGTATTTCACTTTTGTTTCTGGGTGCAATAGGAGCTGAGATACAGTAGTTTAAACCTCGTCCGGTCAGCGCAAATCGGGTCGTTTGGGTCAAGGTTCAATGACCCATATCTCGGAAACCGGTTGACCCCAAAATCCAAAATTTTAGTTTTGAGAGTTTCTCATTGGGTTCTACCATCTTGCCAAATTTTATCAAAATCGGAGATGATGATGCAAATTTTAATTCAAAATTGTGTTGATTTGACCTGGAATGCCCCAAGCTGCAACTCTCACAAGAATGGATCCGAAGGTGAGTTGTGACTGATTATAATATAATAATAGGCCTATTATTATGGACGTCTCACTTGAGCTAGATGGGAAACTTTGCTTTATACGCAGAAACTCTTAAGCCATTAGCAAAATAATAGATAGGCCTATGAAGGTGAGTTATGACTGATTTTTAAAGCCATCAATGTAGCTAACCGTTGTGTCGTTCAGTGGCTCGAGTTTTGCACGTTTTGCATCATCGTCTTCTGGAAATATTGCAACTGGAAAAACAAATGCAATCAGGCTGCTAGCCGAAAACGAAGACATATTTTAAAATAAATATCTGATTTAGCGAGATTAGAACCCAAATCCCGCGACTGACAACCCAATAATAAAGAATATTCTGACTTCTTACTTACTAACCTACTTATAACCTAACACGGCAAAAATACTCGCAAACAGCAGACAATTCTAGACAGTTTCCTAAAACTTACACAATTCAGCAGGACTCTGCTAGTTGCACAAACTTCACGTTCATACCAGTGACTCATATATGCATAGGATTTGCTAAACGATCCCGCAGTGTACAGTAGGACTAGCTGTACTGTGGTGTGCTACGCTAAATGTTACTCGTCTTCAGAGCTTCTCCATACCTTAATGATTTTTATTACTATTATGAATCGACAAAGAATCCTCCTCTACTGATTCACTATGAAGTTGCAAATTGAACTTTAAAGTACTCTTCGCTTAAAACCGATTGACCACTGAAACCTGCTCCCTGTTTCATCTGTTTTTCCACCCCAATCACCACTCAACTAAAATTCTCTAACCGGGTCAGATCCCACAATGCATCGCGTCTCTGAACGACATTCCGGCTAAATTTCCCCAATTCTCGATTCCTAAACCATCCTTTCCAATCACCCAACATCATCTGCCACTGATGCTCTGTCAAATCCCTTTAGCATTTTTGTGGAATCGGAGACCTAAGCAAAGGCCTATAGGCCTTCTTGGGCAGTACCCTGTGACGACACTAAACCTGACCCTAACTGCCCCTCACTATACTTAACCTAACCCAAACGACACACACGACGTCTAACTTGTCCCTAACCGACACTTGCAGCCCCGAATACTACGGTTGCGCCTTCCCTCCTGTTGAAGAATTCAAGCCCCGCGGCTGTCCTCCACCTTCCAATTATTCTACAGACTGAAACAACACTCACCCATGGGCGGAGACCTAGGGGGAACAGGGGGAACGGTCCCCCAATGGAGGTGTTGGGGGACGGCCCATGCATTTGTCCCCCCTCCCAATCGTTGAGCGTCGAGACTAAAAAAATGAAAGGTCATCAACTTTTTTGGCGGCGAAAACAGAAATTTTTCGAGATTTTGGCGGATGACCAGAAATTTTGTCTGGCAAAAGATGGAAATTTTTCGGTCCGTCCCCCACAAGTCTCCGCCCAGGTCTCCGCCCCTGCACTCACCTTAAACGTAACTCGCTCCTAACGATTATGGCAACCGGCGGACGTCCTAATGAAGTCCTACTATTTCGACAACCCCTCTGACTCGACTCAGCTGTTGTCCTTCACTGGACCTTCTGGTGCTGCTTTACCTGGTGTACAAGTTGCGAACAAGAAGAAATAACTCTTAAGCGTAGTAGGTTATTTAAAAACGTCCATGCAAAAACTTACAGCCTGTGTCAACTTCTTTCTTTTGCTCGTCCTTTCTGGACTTAGTCGATGCTCGTTTCTTCGGCATAGCACAAGGGAAGCAAGCAATAGGATCGGAAGAAGAACAACGGTCGTCACTTGCCACAAATAACGGCGTAATTCCAGAACACGGGGACGCTAGTTTTTGTAGTTTTTCTGGGTTTTTTAGCGTTATATTATTATCCTTAGTGACGAACAGTGATACCACTCCAAAATTTAGAAAAAGCCAAGATGGGGTCGTAAAAAAATCCAAGAAAAGCCAAGGTAATAATTATAGACTTATGTCACATATTTTATTGTAATGTAATGTAATCGCAAATTTATATAGCGGCTGTGTTATGGCTTCGACCCTGAGGGTGATATCCTTCACCACCGCTACTCCACGTTTATATTGCGACCGAGCCACCCGCAGATTTCAACAAAAGCTATTTTATCCGATAAATTTTGATGTTTATGAAATTATGCATAATTAATCTTGAAATTAATGTATGTTAAATTGCTAATAGTAGCTGATTTTCTAACATACGAACGACATTTTGGGACAAAGTGCGCTAGTTTTGAGAAATAAACGTCATCTTCACTTTAGTTGTTGTTGTCTGAGTTCAAAATTTTTTGTGTGCTTTTGTGTGATCCTGTGAGCCATTAAAGCTGAATTGTTTGCATTTCTAAGATTAATGTCTATTGTTATTAATATAAGTAGCCTATCTGTGATCAACTTATCATTTATCTTTATCAAGTTATTTGCGATTTTGCGCAGAATCTCGCGAAATTGCACTTGACGCCACAAATAACTAATATGCAGAGAGCAAACAGTTCAGAGAATAAAAAAAGTCGGATATATATTATGTACTAGTCAGTAGATGGAGCCATAGTTATATTATTGCTAAGATTATTGTTATTTAGTGGATTATTGCTAAAATTATTGTTATTTAGTGGATTATTGCTAAGATTATTGTTATTTCGTGGGCAGAAAAAAAGCCAAGTAAAAAAGCCAAGGTCCTTTGAAAAAAGCCAATATCCCAAGATGAGATTGAAAAAGCCAAGATCTTGGGAAAAAGGCCAAGGAGCGGTAACACTGGTGACGAATCTCTGTCACGCTGTGATTGGTTGAATAAAAATAAACATGAATGATGTATAAAGGATACCCGTTATTGATGCATAAATGCGTATAAATGGCTACGCGTTTTTTAATTATAATGTAATATATTCATTTTAACTTATCTCTTTCAACATAACAAATAACGATATAGACGAGGTTTGTAGAGACAAACTAGTCTCTTTGCAGTATTTACAGGCTCACAAAATACTTCATAGTCACGTTTGCTGCGAGACATGTCGAAAAGAGAATAAGCGATAATATAGGAAAAGTCGAAACTGTCGGGATTCTCGTGTCATTGCAGCAAAGACCTTATAGTCTACGACTCTTAAATATCTTTGATTGCAGTACTTGTAAACCTAAAGAGTCCGTGTTAAATGATAGTTTTCTCTCGAGATCGCTTCACATCATGGTCTCATGATCCACTTATATGCTGATGACACCCAGCTCTACATAAAGCTATCTGGACAAAACATTGGAAACATCAAAGTCAAAATTGCAGCATGCGTTCATGATATCCAGTCCTGGTGCGCATCCATGCGTCTGAAATTAAATGCCACGAAAACAGAGCTCATTTGGTTTGACCGCCAAAGTGGGCGAAATGACAATAAATTAATGAAATCTCTCGACCTTGACCCAGACTGCTCCATTTCACCATCTGATGTGATTCGTGACCTCGGTGTGCTACTTGACAGCAGTTTAAAGATGAACCAACATATATCTTCTGTAGCCAGAACATGCTTCTTCCACCTTCGTCGAATTCGACAGGTGAAACGTTCACTGAATGAAACCTGCCTTCGTATTCTCACTCAAGCCCTCGTCATCTCTCGTCTCGACTACTGCAACTCCGTCCTATCTGGTCTTCCATCATCAACACTTCAACCCCTGTCTTCAGTTCTACACACGGCCGCTCGCCTGATAAAAGGAATTGGTCCCAGAGACCACATTACATCTACACTGAAACAACTACACTGGCTTCCCATCCGTGCTCGTATTTCCTTCAAAATCTCCCTCCTGATGTACCATATCTACTCCGGAACCTCTCCTTCATACATGGCATCCATGGTTACATCATGCTCCGCCTCCAATTCTAGAAGACTTCGATCATCGTCGCGAAGTGACTTTGCTACACTTCGTACAAACCGAAAGTTTGGAAATCGTGCTTTCGGAGTTTCAGGACCAACAGAATGGAATGGTCTCCCAATTTCCATTCGTCAGTGCTCATCTGTTGTGGAGTTTAAATCTAGATTAAAAACTCATTTATTCTCATTATATTATGACTAAATCTGTAGTGAAGCGCGCTCTTGTGCAAGACTTTGTTTTGTTAAAGCGCGGTATAAATGTTTAATTGTATTGTATTATTGTATATTATGTCCTCGGAAATTCATTTATCTCGTTGTTTACGCAAAGTCCACTTCATCTAATAATGCAACATTTAGACATTTCAACGCGCACAGCGTTTGACTTTTATTAGTTTTTCAGAGACAGTTGCTCCCATAAATTACTACAAAGTCGTTTACTTCCAGGTAAAATTGTGCCGATTTGAGACAAACTTAAATCGTTAAAAGACATTTCATTTAATATCTGTTTCCTTCAACAATGACTCTTCTTCCAACCACACTTTCTCCGTAAATTCTCCTGTCCGAAACCTAGGTGTAATCTTTGACCAGCATCTTAGCTTCTCAGACCACATAACCCAACTTTCCCGCACTTGTTTCATGCACATACGAGATCTCCGCAGAATCCGACCTATGCTCGACTTTAAAACTGCATCCACAATAGCCACATCCATAGTTCATGCGAAACTTGATTACTGCAACTCTCTCTTCCTAAACATTGACATAACCCAAATTAACCGCCTCCAAGCTATCCAGAATGCCCTCGCCCGTGCAGTGACGAAAACCCCCAAACGTCACCACATCACTCCTGTCCTGAAATCACTTCACTGGCTCAAAATACCTGAACGCATCGAATACAAAGTCCTCTCACTCACTTACAATACACTTCAATCATCCCAGCCGTTCTACCTTCGTCAGTTGTTCACCATCCAGCCACCTCGTTCAACACGCTCCTCGTCATCCATTACACTGCTTCGCCCTCCCATCACTTCATCACTGAAATTTGCAAACCGCTCCATAGCCATTGCGGTTCCACCTCTCTGGAACAAACTTCCGCCAGCACTTCGGCAAACTTCCGACCCATCATACGAACTCACCAAAACTCCACCTCTCGCTATCTCCCCACAGGTCTTTCACTCAAAACTGAAAACATTGCTCTTTCACAAATCCTATCCTGATTCCTCCTCTTCTCATCACATCTCTCGTCATTTCAATTCTAAACATCACCCACCTTAGCCGTCCATCTATCTGCCTGCCTGACTCTCCGGACTTGACCCGCTGCCTATCGATTTTGTTTTGATTGAGCGCCTGTGAATAAGCTGGTTCCCGCGACTTGGCTTTTGTGGGCGCTGTAGAAGTTTCGAGATTATACGATTACGATTACGATTATAAATTCATTCCCACTTGTTAACTCTTGTACTATATGTTCTTTGCTTATGTAATTACATCAATCATTATTATAAACCACGCCTACAATACAGTCTGTTTTGAAATCGCTAAGAAAAACTGCAAAAACTAGCGTCCCGTGTTCTGCAATTACGCCCAAATAACACCAATTTAATTGCAAGAAGACCACAAGGTCGTCGAAAAACGGGTAATCCTACAGTTTAGGTGCTTTTATTATTTTGCATTGCTTTCTTCAACACTAGTCTTTAATCGCGTGAGCTGGATGGATGAAAATTTTCTTGCCTAAGTTGTAGCTGGATGGATGATAAAAAGCTTAAGAAATGGAACCTGGGTTGTTGATTTTCATTGATGTATTTCAACATGCATCCGCTTCCATTTCAGCTGGAAAGTCGATCCATCTTCTATTTCAGATTGAAATATACCTTTATCCAGCTTCAATTGAAGATATATAAAAATATCTTAACCTGGCTTCCATTTCTCAAAAGTTATTTTCGTCAATCCAGCTATAAGGAACCTTCATCCAGCTTCCATTTCTCTAGCGTTTTTCATTAGCCCAGCTTCCACTTCATGTATAAAAATACCCTATTCCAGCTTCCATTTCAGATATAGAAAAAACTTATTCCAGCTTCCATTTCTCAAGCGTTTTATCATTAATCCAGCCTCTATTTCAGTGCAAAATAATAAAAGCACCTAAACTGTAGGATTACCGAAAAACGTACGAGAATAAGAAACGTTTGTGAACCGTCGCATAATAATAATTATTATTCAAACACCGTAGTCTTCGTCGGCGAACTGAAAGTAACATAT
Organism: Lumbricus terrestris; assembly: GCA_949752735.1. Lineage (NCBI taxonomy): Eukaryota > Metazoa > Annelida > Clitellata > Crassiclitellata > Lumbricidae > Lumbricus > Lumbricus terrestris. Next base: position 70,263,898 of record OX457039.1, read on the forward strand.
AATGACGTCATGAAATGATGTCAAATAATTATTGTGACGTCTAACACTGTTTATCTTATTTTTGCGTCTCTCAACCTTTGGCACTGAGATAAAACTTCGCCACTGCTCGTAGCCTACTCTGACAGTTGCCGGTCCAAAGCTCGGAAAAAGGAGGAGGGCAACGCTAAATGAATGTTGTTTGTGTTGTACACAACGACACTAACAGATAATATTATGTTAATATGCTTGTTAGTCAACACTGCTGTGTTCAAAGCCAGATGAATTCCTGTTTGCCTCTAATCGCTGCGGCCCAGGACATTTCATTCATTCATTCATTCCGAAAACTTATATAGCGCCCCTTCAAGAAGCCTACTCAGAGGCGCTCCCAGTTCAGCCACAGCTAAAAAAATAGGTCTTGAGCAACTTGTAGAAAGCAGGCAAATTATTCCGAGGTAGTAAGCGTAGTGCAAGCGGGAGCCCATTCCATGTGGACGGGCCAACAACCGAGAAGGCTCGACGCTGTCTGGTAGCAGAGCGGGTTCGAGGGACCAGCAGCTCCCCATTGGCCGAAGAGCGTAAAGTTCTACGGGAGGCTACGACAGAGACAGGGCGACAGAGATCAGATAAGTATGAAGGAGCACTACCAATTAAGGACCGCCAGACAAGTGCTGCTATCCTGTACGAGATGCGCTGCGAGACTGGAAGCCAGTGCAGAACATCAAGCATGTAGGCAGAAATTGGGGCAAATTTTGGGATATGACCAATAAGCCGAGCAGCAGAGCGCATGACCCGGTCAAGACGCCCTTTTAAGCTAGATGGGTGACCAGCAAGGATTGAGCAGCAATGATCAATTCTGCTAGTTACGAAGGCGTGGACAAGGACCACAGCGGCATCATGAGATAGGGACCGCATGACAACACGCAACTGGCGGAGCTGGTAATAGCAGCTGTCCTGCGTGATCTTCTCTCGCCAAAACGGGTAACCGGATACTAGTAGTAGTATATGGGCCGGTTCAAACACAATAGGCCAGCCCCCACCCCTCCTATTGTTCTAAACAATACCCCATTCATCTCCGACGCTGACAACCCTATTGTGCTAGTACCGGGAACAATGGCCCTTTGTTGACCGACGCTCGGTCGTCCATTGTGCTAGAAACCGGCCTATTGTACTCGTATAATTAACCATAATTAGCATTGTTAGACGGCGCTCGTAGCCCTATTGTGCTCGTATCGCATACAATAACCCATTGTTGGTCGACTCTCGGCCGCTCCATTGTGTTAGAAACGGGCTATTATACTCGTATAATTAACCCTTTTGTGTTAGTATTCCAATCAACGAACCATTGTTGTCCGACTCTCTGTCCCTCCATTGTCCATGAAATCGACCATCGATCGTGTATCAAACCTAATTAAAGTCGTTCTTCGCCAATCAAACCCTACCATTCTATCCAACACGAGCTTAAAGTCGTAAATGATCCAATAAAATTTTACTACGCAGCATCATTATCGATCAAATTTATGCACGAGCACGCGTGTAAACCCTGTGGGGTAGTCACGTGACACATTGGAATTTTCAACCCGCCCACCATCGCCAGCCAATCACTACGCTCGGTTACTTCTTTAGCAACCAATCACAAACTTTGTTTACATAGCAACCAGCAAGACGAGGACTCATAAAAGACTGCAAATTGGTATTCTCACTCATATTTCCTTCCGAGTTTGACATCTGCCACATGAGAACGAACATGTTTGCCAGATCCAACGCATTGACGAGTTCGGTGAGTATTGGTCGTTTTGTATCTGTATTTTCATATCATCGCCATCATCCGACACCGAACACACAAATTTTGTACGTATTCGCAGTAACTAAATGAAATTTATCTATTTTCGTAGGTAAGTTCTGCGCGTGGAAAGCAGGAACTTTTCAAAGAATCTATCGGCAACGACCGATTTCTATCGGCCAGTATCTACAAAGAGGAGATGCTCGTTCATATTAGAGAGTACGACATAGGAAATGGCAAATCGTATCCGACGAGAAAGGGCGTCTGCTTTCCAAAACCAAGATGGGCGACATTCATCAACTATCTAGACGAGATAGAAAGAGCCGTCGAGCTACTCAAAGCGGATCAACCGGTCGAGTTTTCGCAACACATCGGTGGAAAATACTACGTCACAATCTCGAAAGGTATGAAATGCGTAAACATCCGTCGATATTTCATGCCGTCGAACTCTACACAGGAACGGCCGACACGTAGCGGGATCGCATTACGTTTGGACGAATGGGAAACGTTGCTCGACAAGATACCAGATCTGCACGAGAAACTACCGGAATTGAAAATCGCTTCACCGTGTTTTGCCAGCGAGGATCATGCAAATCAGCTGGGATACAACAACTGCTTGGAATGCAACCCGTTCGGACTAGACTTGCTTAATAGTAATTTTATCATTTAAGAAAATATCAGAGAAATTATTATAAAGTTTTCAATAAATTTTTATTAAATCGAACAAGCGTCTTTTCTATGCTAGAATTTTACATTTATATTTATGAACCAAGTAATCGAAACGTGCAACAGCAAGGGTACATCTTTAGTGTGAAAGATTTCAACTGTACAATTTTGTACTATTTCATCTTTTAACTGACTATAAGCTTTTCAAGAATTCAGATTTCACAATTACAATAGTGCAAGTTAGCTTATGAAAACATGGTTACGTGGCGATAGAGAAAGATAGCGAGAGAGAGAGAGAGAGAGAGAGAGAGAGAGAGAGAGAGAGAGAGAGAGAGAGAGAGAGAGAATGTGTAAGTGATTGAGTAAATTAGCGAGTGAAAGTGAGAAAAAGAGTGAAAGAAAGAGACTGAAAGAGAGAGAGAGAGAGATTGAAAGAGAGGGAAGAAAGAAATGAAGGAGGAAGGAAAGGAGGGAGGTAGGGAAAGAGAAAGAGAGAAAGAAGAGAGAGAGAATGTGTGAGTGATTGAGTAATGAGCGAGTGAAAGAAAGAAAGAGAGATTGAAATATTGAGAGAGATGGAAGTAAGAAAGAGGGACGAAGGGGTTGGAGGGAGAATAGGGATAGAGATAGAGATAGGGAGAGAGGGGAAAGAGATAGAGGAGGAAGAGAGAATGAGTGGAAGAAAGAGAGATTGAGACGCAATTACTGACGAGATTCTGAAAATGACAATGGCATTAGAAACATGTTCAATGATATGAAAATGTATAACTATAAATATGAAGTTTGCAGAAATATTGACATTTTACATGTAAGTGAAACAGATAACATGTGATGATAGAAACTTAGAGCTTTTCGTGAGTGACTGAGTGAATAAATGATTGATTGAGTGAGAAAGTGAGAAAATGAGTGAGCGCGTGAGTGAGTGAGTGAGTGAGTGAGTGAGCAAGTGAGTGAGTGAGTGAGTGAATGAAATGAGTTGACAGTATACTTATTTGCATTATGGTTACAAGACGAGCTTATTTAAGGAACTTACCAATTTTCAGTTGCAAAGATTCATTAAATGGTCAAAATAATGCTTACATAGGACACAAATTGGACCGTAGAAAGAATTCCAGGTTTATAGGACGCCAAAATTTGAGTGAGTGAATGAGTAAGTAAGTGAAAGAGTGAGTGGATGGGTGGATGAGTGAGGGAGTGAGTGAGTGAGCGAGTGAGTGAGTGAGTGAAAGAGAGATGAGTTGAGAATTTATTTAGCGGTATTTATGGATGTAGGACAAGTCTACGTAGCGGACTTACGATTCTTGAGGTACAAAGACACATGAGTGAGTGAGTGAGTAAGTGAGGGATTAAGTGAATGGGTGAGTGAGAGAAAGTGAGTGAGTGATTTAGATGATTTGAGAGGATACAGAGATGCATTATGGGTACAAGGCGAGTTTACTTAAGGAACTTACAAAGTTTCAGATGCAAAAACTCATGAAATTGTCAAAATATTGCTGACATAGAACACAAATTGGTCAGTAGAATGCTTTCCAGCTTTATAGGACGCCAAAATTTGAGTGAGTGAGTGAATGAGTAAGTAAGTGAAAGATCGAGTGGATGGGTGAATGAGTGATTGAGTGAGTGAAAGAGAGATGATTTGAGAATTTATTTAGCGGCCTTTATGGATGCAAGACAAGTCTACGTAGCGGACTTAGAATGTTGAGATGCAAAGACACAGGTGTAAGTGAGTAAGTGAGGGAGTAAATGAATGTGTGAGTGAGTGAGTGCATGAGTGAGATGAGTTGAGAGGTTACTTATTTCACTTATGGATACAAGGCGAGTTACTTGAGAAACTTACGAATTTTCAGATGCAAAGACTCATGCAATGGTAAAAGTAATACACAGGATGACAAAATGTGAGTGAGTGAGTGAGTATGTAAGTGAAATATTGAGTGTATGGACGGATGAGTGAGTGAATGAATGAAAGAGAGATGAGTTGAGAATTTATTTAGCTGCATTTATGGTTGCAAGTCAGGCTTGCATAGCGAACTTACGAATGTTGAGATGCAAAAACACACGAAATTGTGAACATATAGCATGCATAGTATACGAGATTAGATGGTAGGAAGATTTCTGACTTTATTCAATCCTGGTGTTGGATGTGACATCGCGAAAGAATCGCAAGGGTTTCTGTTGCAAAGTAGCGCGGGATGAGATAAACATAGGTATTTTTCATTTTGAAGGGGCATGAAACGCATGTTTGCAACACTATGCATTTGCAGGAATACATGTGTCGTGTATGAAAGAATATAAGATTTCATCTTCTTAGGATTTGAGGTTTGCATAAGAATTTAAGAATGCAAGCGCGAATGCACGAGCACAAGATGGTATGTTTTCAAGAATGCAAGTTCTCAGTTTTACAGAATTGCAAAGTTTGAGATTTGCTTATAGGCATACAAGGATCATATTTTCAAGAAATCGAGTGTAAGAGAATAGAAAATTTTATATTTAGGTCTACATGATTATGACTTGCATGAATACAATATTTCAGATATAGGCTATGTAAGAACGTGTTGACTGTTCAACTTTTCATCAGCATTAGATTTCAGAGTTTCAAGTTGCTTACAGGAAATAAAGGATTTTCACTTCTGACGTGCGTCGTTTAGTTCTCTAAAATGTAAGATCTCAAGTTTAGGCCTATAGTGTTGCAAGTTTTCAAGACTTCAGATTTATAAGAGTATGTTTTTGCGCAATTTCAAGTTTCAAAAATACAAGTTTTCGAATGTTCTGGAGTACGCATCTGTCAAAATACAAAGTTTCGAATTTTCAGGAATCCGAATTTGTACGATTTCAGCTTTTGGGGCAGAGGCGGCACACTGCAACTCTACGCCAGCTCAACTCGTAATGTAGTCAAGTAAAATCTCAACACAGCACTACATGAAGCCGTTATTCTGCTAAGTAAACTATCACCACTCCTCTCTTTGCATCTAAACGAGGCATGTTTGCAAGGAAAATTCTTATTTTCCTTTGAGCAACTTGAAATCGTGAAATTCTATGCTCTTAAGAAGTTGAAAACTTGCGTTCTTGCCTATCCAAAATCTTGTATTCCTGCAAACTCGCACCCTTGTAAATTGAAATCTTATAGATTGCACAGATCCATATTCTTTAAAACACGAATCTTGTAGACCCGTAGCTTTGAATTTCTGTAAACTTGAGTCCTTACATTCTTCAAAATCTGAGATCTTGCACTCGTACTTTCTTAGAAACCTTCATTCTTGAAGTCTTATACTACTGAAAACCTCAAATCATGTGAATTCAAAAGTTGAAATCGTACAAATTCGGATTCCTGAAAATTCGAAACTTTCTATTCTGACAGATGCGTACTCCAGAACATTCGAAAACTTGTATTTTTGAAACTTGAAATTGCGCAAAAACATACTCTTATAAATCTGAAGTCTTGAAAACTTGCAACACTATAGGCCTAAACTTGAGATCTTACATTTTAGAGAACTAAACGACGCACGTCAGAAGTGAAAATCCTTTATTTCCTGTAAGCAACTTGAAACTCTGAAATCTAATGCTGATGAAAAGTTGAACAGTCAACACGTTCTTACATAGCCTATATCTGAAATATTGTATTCATGCAAGTCATAATCATGTAGACCTAAATATAAAATTTTCTATTCTCTTACACTCGATTTCTTGAAAATATGATCCTTGTATGCCTATAAGCAAATCTCAAACTTTGCAATTCTGTAAAACTGAGAACTTGCATTCTTGAAAACATACCATCTTGTGCTCGTGCATTCGCGCTTGCATTCTTAAATTCTTATGCAAACCTCAAATCCTAAGAAGATGAAATCTTATATTCTTTCATATACGACACATGTATTCCTGCAAATGCATAGTGTTGCAAACATGCGTTTCATGCCCCTTCAAAATGAACAATACCTATGTTTATCTCATCCCGCGCTACTTTGCAACAGAAACCCTTGCGATTCTTTCGCGATGTCACATCCAACACCAGGATTGAATAAAGTCAGAAATCTTCCTACCATCTAATCTCGTATACTATGCATGCTATATGTTCACAATTTCGTGTGTTTTTGCATCTCAACATTCGTAAGTTCGCTATGCAAGCCTGACTTGCAACCATAAATGCAGCTAAATAAATTCTCAACTCATCTCTCTTTCATTCATTCACTCACTCATCCGTCCATACACTCAATATTTCACTTACATACTCACTCACTCACTCACATTTTGTCATCCTGTGTATTACTTTTACCATTGCATGAGTCTTTGCATCTGAAAATTCGTAAGTTTCTCAAGTAACTCGCCTTGTATCCATAAGTGAAATAAGTAACCTCTCAACTCATCTCACTCATGCACTCACTCACTCACACATTCATTTACTCCCTCACTTACTCACTTACACCTGTGTCTTTGCATCTCAACATTCTAAGTCCGCTACGTAGACTTGTCTTGCATCCATAAAGGCCGCTAAATAAATTCTCAAATCATCTCTCTTTCACTCACTCAATCACTCATTCACCCATCCACTCGATCTTTCACTTACTTACTCATTCACTCACTCACTCAAATTTTGGCGTCCTATAAAGCTGGAAAGCATTCTACTGACCAATTTGTGTTCTATGTCAGCAATATTTTGACAATTTCATGAGTTTTTGCATCTGAAACTTTGTAAGTTCCTTAAGTAAACTCGCCTTGTACCCATAATGCATCTCTGTATCCTCTCAAATCATCTAAATCACTCACTCACTTTCTCTCACTCACCCATTCACTTAATCCCTCACTTACTCACTCACTCACTCATGTGTCTTTGTACCTCAAGAATCGTAAGTCCGCTACGTAGACTTGTCCTACATCCATAAATACCGCTAAATAAATTCTCAACTCATCTCTCTTTCACTCACTCACTCACTCGCTCACTCACTCACTCCCTCACTCATCCACCCATCCACTCACTCTTTCACTTACTTACTCATTCACTCACTCAAATTTTGGCGTCCTATAAACCTGGAATTCTTTCTACGGTCCAATTTGTGTCCTATGTAAGCATTATTTTGACCATTTAATGAATCTTTGCAACTGAAAATTGGTAAGTTCCTTAAATAAGCTCGTCTTGTAACCATAATGCAAATAAGTATACTGTCAACTCATTTCATTCACTCACTCACTCACTCACTTGCTCACTCACTCACTCACTCACTCACTCACGCGCTCACTCATTTTCTCACTTTCTCACTCAATCAATCATTTATTCACTCAGTCACTCACGAAAAGCTCTAAGTTTCTATCATCACATGTTATCTGTTTCACTTACATGTAAAATGTCAATATTTCTGCAAACTTCATATTTATAGTTATACATTTTCATATCATTGAACATGTTTCTAATGCCATTGTCATTTTCAGAATCTCGTCAGTAATTGCGTCTCAATCTCTCTTTCTTCCACTCATTCTCTCTTCCTCCTCTATCTCTTTCCCCTCTCTCCCTATCTCTATCTCTATCCCTATTCTCCCTCCAACCCCTTCGTCCCTCTTTCTTACTTCCATCTCTCTCAATATTTCAATCTCTCTTTCTTTCTTTCACTCGCTCATTACTCAATCACTCACACATTCTTTCTTTTCAATATCTCTTTCTTTATTTCATTCTCTTTCTCACTTTCACTCGATCAATTACTCAATCACTCACACATTCTCTCTCTCTCTTCTTTCTCTCTTTCTCTTTCCCTACCTCCCTCCTTTCCTTCCTCCTTCATTTCTTTCTTCCCTCTCTTTCAATCTCTCTCTCTCTCTCTCTTTCAGTCTCTTTCTTTCACTCTTTTTCTCACTTTCACTCGCTAATTTACTCAATCACTTACACATTCTCTCTCTCTCTCTCTCTCTCTCTCTCTCTCTCTCTCTCTCTCTCTCTCTCTCTCTCTCTCTCTCTCTATCGCTATCTTTCTCTATCGCCACGTAACCATGTTTTCATAAGCTAACTTGCACAATTGTAATTGTGAAATCTGAATTCTTGAAAAGCTTATAGTCAGTTAAAAGATGAAATAGTACAAAATTGTACAGTTGAAATCTTTCACACTAAAGATGTACCCTTGCTGTTGCACGTTTCGATTACTTGGTTCATAAATATAAATGTAAAATTCTAGCATAGAAAAGACGCTTGTTCGATTTAATAAAAATTTATTGAAAACTTTATAATAATTTCTCTGATATTTTCTTAAATGATAAAATTACTATTAAGCAAGTCTAGTCCGAACGGGTTGCATTCCAAGCAGTTGTTGTATCCCAGCTGATTTGCATGATCCTCGCTGGCAAAACACGGTGAAGCGATTTTCAATTCCGGTAGTTTCTCGTGCAGATCTGGTATCTTGTCGAGCAACGTTTCCCATTCGTCCAAACGTAATGCGATCCCGCTACGTGTCGGCCGTTCCTGTGTAGAGTTCGACGGCATGAAATATCGACGGATGTTTACGCATTTCATACCTTTCGAGATTGTGACGTAGTATTTTCCACCGATGTGTTGCGAAAACTCGACCGGTTGATCCGCTTTGAGTAGCTCGACGGCTCTTTCTATCTCGTCTAGATAGTTGATGAATGTCGCCCATCTTGGTTTTGGAAAGCAGACGCCCTTTCTCGTCGGATACGATTTGCCATTTCCTATGTCGTACTCTCTAATATGAACGAGCATCTCCTCTTTGTAGATACTGGCCGATAGAAACCGGTCGTTGCCGATAGATTCTTTGAAAAGTTCCTGCTTTCCACGCGCAGACCTTACCTACGAAAATAGATAAATTTCATTTAGTTACTGCGAATACGTACAAAATTTGTGTGTTCGGTGTCGGATGATGGCGATGATATGACAAGATAGAACACATAATCATTTTCAATTAGAAATTATTTTATTTTGACTCTATAAATAGCACCAAACATTTTATTTTGATACAATTATTACAGCAATTTTACATGCTTTTAGCTAATTAAATTTTAGCCTTGTGGCCCCCTAATGTCCTCCAACTAAGAAAAAGTGGCCTTCTTGTCCTCCAACTTAGAAAAATGGTCCAAAGTCAAAAAGGCTGGGAACCACTGGCATAAAGGATAAACAATGTCTTAGACATAGTGCATAGAGCTGTACTCTACTGTGTTACGATTTGATTTCGCGAGTGCTGTAGTCGCTTCTGACTTCAGCCAATAGATCGCGTCCTCTTCAGCGTTGTGCATGGCCCGCAGGCCGCCGCAGAATTTTGTCTGTGTTACGATAAACGTTGGTCTTCTGCTGAGCTTCCTCATACAGTCTATAGATCAGTGCTGTCCGACCTTTTTGGTACCACGGGTCGCAGAAGCAAGATTCTTGAGCCGAGGGTCCCAACAGCAAACTCAAAAGTAGTGGCTAAAATTTATTGATTAACTAGCTGTACCCGGCCACGCTTTGCTGTGGCTGAAAAGACTCTCCCTCCCACCCTACATCCCTACCCCTGCCTCTCTCCCTCCCTATCTCCCCTCCCCTCTTCTCCCTTTCCTCCCCTCCCTCCCCTACCCTTCCCCTGCATCCCACCCTCCCTCCCGTTTCCTCCCTCCCTCCCTCGCTCCCTCCCCTCCCCTTCCTCCCTCCCCTCCATCTTCCTCCCGCTCCCTCTCCTCCCTTCCTCACTCACCCCCCCCCTTCATCACTCACCCCTCTCTTGAGGTGCAAACAGCAAAGACGCATATTCTAGTCACATACATTGTAGATGATAATTATTATAAAACCGTGAACAACTTGGGAATCCTCCACTTTTTGGCTACGATGTTGCCAATAAGACTTCAGAAAGTCATCAATGTGTGCGTCGTCCCTTTTGCCCGCACAGCCACTAAGCAGATCGGTGCTTTCTCGGAGGTTGGCCTACGTTGAGCTTGAACCCCAGGGTCCACACTGACGCTTTCTATGCACATCTCAAAGCTGTCCCTTTCAGCCCTACTGGGTCGGGAGCGCTTCTGGGTAGTTGTCTTGAATAGGTGCTATACGAATAATCGTAATGAATAAATTGATTAATGAATCAGGCAACAGACAGATCGCCTTCTGACTACCATTTCGTCAACCCTTCTGACTCTGCGCAGCTGCAGGTGCCTTTTGCCGGAGTTTCCAGTGCCGCTTTATACACCTGGCGTAACAATATTATTATAGGCCATAATATGCATGTGTATCATAGCTATTGAGCGTGATATTTAAACCGTATGTGCAATAACTTACAGCCTGAGTCATCTTCTTTCGTTTGCTCGTCATTGCTGGATTCAGCTGATGTTCGTTTCTTCAGCATAGCACAAGGGAAGCAAGCAGTAAGATCGGAGGAATAACAACAGTTACTGTTGTCACTTGCCACAATTATTTTTAGCATGAAGAAGACCAAACGGCCGCCGAAAAATTTACGAGGATAGGAAACGTTAGTGAACCGTGCTGTTCAAACATCGCAGGCGAACTGTACAAATGGCATAATGACGTCATGAAATCATAGATATTGTGATGTCAAATGTGACGTCTAATACACATAACTATAATAATTTCTGTGTCGGTCAAACTAGCATAAATTACACATGTCTTCCCATCGTAAGACGTTGATGGAGACCTATGTTGGTACATTGGTACATGTCCGTGGATGAAACGCTGTCATCATGTGTCTCTCAATCAATTTTACTTCCTGCTTCAATAGGACAAGGAATAAGAATTTTTCCCCAGTTCAGCTTAGCGAAGATAACTTTTTGTCCAACTGCTTATTGCAAAATATGATAGGCTATCATTAATTACACCTATTACCACCTTAGATTTATTCCATGCGAAACATGTTTGATTTGGGAAAAACATAGGGGTGGATACCACCCCCTTGGTAGCCCGAGGGTTAATAATTTGAGCCACGAAAAAGACAAGCAGGCTAGACTGATTCAGCAGACAGGGTATGCTTCTAGCTATCGTAGTCCTTTAGGCACTAAATCTATCAACTTTTTCAGCCTCCTGGGTCGGAGAAATACTTTTAGGCCTACCATATCTATTGATCCTACATAACAATATACAAATTATAGAACATCCATTCATGATGCCTCGGTTAAATACATTAGCCTACTGTTTAAATGCCTCGTTAACCGATGTATGCCGAGTATTATTTATCTTAATATTTGCGTGACTGTGTAATTTGCTGTTTTTTATAATTTTTTTTATTATTTTAAAATTGATGCAATCGTTGCATGCAATCGTAGTCGTAATCATGAATTTATATAGTGTCACTTCAAGAGAAATTCCAGATAATGTATATTCGTTTAATTGACAGAATAGCCGGTCGACATAACGCGAAGTTAACAAGCGCAAAGGAGCAGCGAATAAAGCCTAGTAAACGTTTTTATACACCATCCGTGTTATGAAGTTTTACTGTTTTTATTGGTTAGTTCAAAAGGATGCGGTCTAGGGCGCAGATTGTATTTACCAGGACGTCTATATGAGAAAAATTTATGAAGAACACGACCATTGTCTTCAATTTTAGCTTTGAGAAGGGCAGCATCAGCAGCCTCAGCCATTGCTTTTGAAGAGCCTGAGAAGAAATCGTATTGTATACTCTTACAAAAGAGCAGCAATTAATTTTCTCACCATACAACTTGTCGTCGAATCACAGATCTAACCACAAAATAATATTCCAATGACACATTATGGCTCTATATAAATGTCATCGCTCCACTTGTGCCTTGTATCGGCGGGAAAGGTACGTGGGATTGGGAAAGACTGGCCATAAACCCTTTTCAGCCGAGCGTAAGAGAACGAAGTTCAGATCCCTCCCCTCTCTTCTGGTATAATAGGCCTAACCGAATTTGTCCGGGAAATGTGGATTCCTGACTCCCCACCCACCCAGCCGCATCCCGCCCGCATGAACAGAGTGGAGCAGGTATGGGCTGGGTTGGGTGCTCCTGGTAGCTCTTTGAAGTTTGAGATAAATAGGCTCGAACGCAGTTATCATCATTTCCCGAGCAACCATCACTGTATGTTTTTGTATGTTACATGTTTAACGACACTGCCATATCAAAGATGATTAGAGTCGCCCTCTTCCTTTCTCCAGGCTTGGGACTGGCACTGCCAAAGTGCAACCAGTGGCGGAGTTGACTGTGTGTTTGTTGCAACTGTTTCCGTTCAATTTATAGCAGTGAATATGTTTTGGTAAAATAGGCTCCATCTATCGGGATAAAATCCCCTTGGGTAGCCTAATGGTCGATTCAATGCATCTACAAACTATAATTATGATCAGATGAACTACCAAAGCGAATCCGTTTACTTGTTGCAAATTGTAGCATTGCCTGCAAACAACTTGAAATTGAAAGAACAACAAACTCAAACACGTAATGAAAAAAAGATACACGGAACAAAGTTTTCGATCGAACATCAACGCAGTTTTTAGAAGGTATAATAGTTAGTGCGATCGGAACATAAAACAAAACTTTCACTACAGTTACTGAATGCTCAGAATAGGATATGAAAGGAAAGAATGAGTGGTATGAATGTCGTATAGGTTTGCCAATATTGAAACCGTTATCTAAAATTACAGATCGTATTAGATGCGGCCATTGAACGAAACGTCGGAGCAGTTTAAAACAGAATGCACAGATTAATCATGTGACCGTTACACGAGATGTCTAAACGGTTCAATACAAGTCCTCCACATTGAGTCCTCAATGAGTCCTCCACCCAATCGGGTGCTTCACTCTATTATCAAGCGATAAATGCTTAAAACAAAGCTCTCGATGTAGTTATCAAAACCGTCATACATGAACTGCTGCGTTTCAATCCGAACTATCTCGTTCCTCTCGCTATTAAAGTGAATCTGAGGAGCAGTCAATAGTAATTCCTCCGACGGCCGACCATCAGCAATTTCCAGCAGATTGAAATCAGGATCGAAGAGCTCAATCCTGTTACTGTGGTCAGTCAACAGAATTCTACCATAAACATCTGCGAAGTTCATGACACTATATCCATGAAGTGATGATTGATACTGACGTAAAATTCTTCCAGTTGTATCTATTTCCAACAATTTTGCCTTATCTTCATTGTTAGCAGCAAGCAACACAAGGTTTCCATCTGATTTCTGAATCACGCTGTTAATGATTTTGAACCCATAAACATCTGTGGACAACATAATTGCATGCTCCTTCTCCCCGTTCGCATTAAATATGCAAACATAACATGCAATTATCGTCTTAGAACTACCTGGCCATGGCACTTGTAGTTCTATAAGCATTTCCTCACTTGACAGGATTATTACGTTACCATTAGAGGACACTGACATTGGACCCCGATTATCAAATGACAGTTCTCGATTATTAAGCCACGATGATACCTTGAAATTATGCTCTTCATCCTTCTTGATGCGATGGACTGCAGGCGAGTAATACACAAGCTGGTTGAGTACATACACACAGTTGGACACGATGCAAGCTGCGATATCAATTGGCCACATTTTTGGTAGTTGCGGGATGACATCTTTCACCTCTGCCATGTTGTTGCGGTCGTAAACGTTGATCACCATTGAGTCTCCATCAAGTGTTCTGCATAGCAGAAACACCTCGTCTTTCAGTGTTGTCAGTTTTACGACTTTCATCTGGAATGTAGGCTGATCCAAAATTTCAAAGCGAATTGTCTCCTCACCTAAAAAACATTACAGTGGCTTCTTTGTTTCGAAAAAGAAATTGCACATTATAGGTTTATTATATAGCCGGTATCACGATATAAAGTCCCCTCCTCAATAGAAAGTCTCCACCACCCGAAACAGAGTCTCTTCATGATTGAAAATTTGTTTTGGAAGACATTTCTGATGTAAATATATATATGTATATAAAATTAGATATATATATATATATGTTCGTGTTAAATATATATGTGTGTGTGTGTGTGTGTGTTCGTGTTAAATAATTTTGCAGCGTAAACTAACGTTTTAATATGCTCATCCATAAATTTTGTGCGAAATGTAGCCGATTTCGCGCTCAACGGAAGAGACTATTTTGTAGGTTGAGGAGATATTCTCTCCACCCGGAGACTTTGTTTCACAGTACGTATAGTATACGATGGCGAATTTATTCTGGAACAGATCCACCGGGGAGAATCTGTTTCGAAATAAAGTTCTCGAGGGAGACTTTTGGAGAGACTTTGCCACGTGACACCGGTCTTAGACATAGGCAAATCAGGCAATTGTCTGGGGCGCCAAGTTCAAGGGGCGCCATTTCCACCAGAGAGCATTTTAAGATTTTTTCACTTGTAACCATTTTACGCAAAATTGAATAATATCCAGCCTTCAGTGTACTAATAAAACAATTATAATAAATTACTCATTTGAGCGTATACAAGGCCCTTGCTAATTCATCTTTAGCTTCTGACGTCGGCTGAACAATTGAGTTGGAATCTGAAGAAGCATGCATTAACTAACCATTATAGGCCTATTTTGTGGGAGAAAACAGTTATTGACTGTGAACGTGAAGTGAAAATTCCAGGCACACTAATGTGCAATGAACTCTAAACCGAAGAAGTATGAAACTTGGACCCGAGAAAGAAATGTAGCAAGTTATAAATACTGTACTTAAAAGGTGACAATTATGAATCTTCGATAAACTAGTTAGAAATCGTGAGGTAAAATAGTTTGTGGAATTAAAGTGCAAGGCAGGGTCTACCTTAAACAGAAACACAGAATCTATGGGATATTTACTCAGGTTTCCGCCTGAGCCTGAATAGGCCCAGAATAGACCTGCATCATGTGGACATAGGGGAACATTAAATATATCCATTTCTAGTAGCAGATGTTTTGTGCCTCTGACAAAATGAAGTTCGTTTAAGACGGTTTGATATAACCGTTTGAAAATATCATAGGCTCACGGGCAACAGAGCGTGGACAACGCTTTGTGAGATACAATGGAAAAGCCTATACTCTTAATATGGCTTGCCTCAGTGCAGCCGACACATTGAGTAATGAGGGGGAACGTTCTGTGTAAATTTCAAATTGGGGTATACGGCCGGATAAGGCCCGGATTGCCTCCTGGTTACATCCTGCTCGGTTTGTGAATTTGACATGAGTAGTGAAAGAGTGAGGCAGAGCGGTTTGGCTGAATGGTGAAGAGTTCGCGAAAATATATTGAATGAGAGTATTTTAAGGATTTGTAGGTTAGGGATAGACAGGGTTAATTGAAATGGATTTGTTATTTTATTTGCGGAAAGTAGTCTAAGCATGGAAAAGTCATAATATCAAAATGATTACCAAGATCAGACTCATGGAGGCTTTGGTATGGCCAGTGGCGACATAATGGGTGTGAAAGTTGGACGATCAGAAAGAGAGAAGAAGACAGAATAAATGCTTTCGAAATGAAATGTCTAAGAAAGATCTTGAGAGTGCAATGGACAGAGAAAAGAACAAACGAATGGGTATTGGAGAAAACGGGAACAGAAAGAACCTTATTGAGCACGATAAAAAGAAGGAAACTCATTTACTTCGGTCATTTGATGAGGAAACAGGGGAGCTGCATAGAAAAGGAAATAATGCAGGGTACAATTTCGGGAGCAAGGGCAAGGGGAAGACCGAGGATGGGATGGATCGCTAACATCATCGCGTGGATGGAACTACCATTCGAGAAGATACTGAAGGAGACGGAGGACAGGAAAAAGTTGCGAAAGCATGTCCATGAAGCGACCAACCCTCGAATCGAGGATGGTTAAAGACAAGACAAGAGAAGTCTAAGCATTACCTTCAAGAAGTCTGTGCACTTTCTTCCTGAAACTGTTGGTCGTTAGGACACAATGCCAATGCGGGCAGACTGTTCCAAGTCTTTCTATGACCAGGTCAGCTTGTTCTTTCCGTGCACATCTGGCCATCTTCAGTTCCAACACTTCCATCGCAACGGCTTTAGCGAGGATACGCTCAAGCATCTCGATCGGTAGATCTTGCAACTACAGGTAAAAGAAATCACATCAACTAATACGTTTCGTTAGAGTTCATCACCAATTCACCATGAAATAAAACACGGTTGGAATCTAAGACCAAATTGTAGATTTGTAGAATTGTAGCCTAATTGTAGACACCACCAGTGGAGTAGACAAGAGGGTTTCTGGGGTTAAACCCCTATTGGCCTAGGAAAAAGGTTTTTTAAGGTTATTTATCCACTTAAACAAGAAAAACAAAACAATTGTTTATAGTAACAATAGATCTAATTATTGTTTTCTTACTTTATTCCCTTTGTTACTTTATTTCCTTTTTATTTACTGTAATACTGCTGGGTTGGTGTCAGATAGGGCATACGGCCAGGCCATAAAAATCCCAACCCCCTCATAAATTCCTGGCTACGCCATTGGACACCACAAAGTCAACTTTCGAATGAAAATCAGTTTAGAACGTTTGGTTGAACAAGAGCAAACTGTACACAAAACGAAGCCATAGATAATCTTCCACTTAATTGCTGCTGTTTATCGACTACAAATTATACGTATCAAAGAATGATTGGTGTCGGCCTCCTCCTTTTTCCTTGCTTGGGACTGGCACTGCCAAGGTACGCAAATAGTTCTAAAGTTTTTATATGGCCACTTTGCTACAGTCAGGACATAGGAAACATCGCAGTACAAGCCGCAACTCTTATGTCGTTTGCAAAGAATACATAGGGCCTACGAAGGTGAATAATGCGAATGGCAGAGATGGATGATGCAGACGAAGGAATAAAGATAGCAGGAAAAATACTAAACAATCTACGATATGCAGATGATACTACACTATTGGCGGGGAGAAAAGATGATCTTGCGGAACTCATAAGAAGACTAAAGAGGGAAAGCGAAAAAGCAGGGTTATATTTCAACATCAAAAAGACTAAGATAATGACCACGGCGGAATGGGATACCTTCGAAATGGATGGAGAGGAGATAGAGGTTGTGACAAGTTTTTCGTTTTTGGGCTCAATGGTGGAGAAGGAAGGAAGATGCGATAAAGAGGTGAGGCGGAGAATTTCAATGGGCAAATCTGCAATGCAGGGGATGGATAAGATATGGAGGGACAGGCATGTGAGCTTACAGACAAAGACGAGGCTTGTCAAAGCAATGATTTTCCCCATAGTGCTATATGGAAGCGAGACGTGGACGAAGACGAAGGCGTTGGATGACAACATTGCTGCGTGTGAAATGTGGATGTGGAGAAGGCTGCTGGGAATATCGTGGAAAGAAAGGAGAACAAATGAATCTGTGCTCCAGGACATAGGTCAACTAAGAGGGGATATGTCGTTGCTGCAGATGATCATCAAACAGAAGCTGATGTTTTTCGGTCACGTAATGCGCACGGATGGACTGGAGAAGGCGATGATGCTGGCATGTGGAGAGGGTACAAGGAGAAGAGGACGGCCGAGGATCAGATGGATGGAGGATGTACACAGGAGGACAGGGATGAATCTTGGACAATTGAGGGATGTGACACAGAACAGAACGGAGTGGAGAAGGCTGGCCATGACAGTCGCTAGAGTTCCTCGAACTGACGGCACAAGGTGACAAGGTGACGAAGGTGATATAATGACTAAAATGACGTTAAGCGCCTTCGTGAGATCCTGGTTAAGGCGCTATATAAATGGCTATATACATACATACATACATACATACTGATTTTAAAATAATTTTAAAAATGTAGCTAAGGCCTACCGTTGTGTCATTGAATGGTGCGAGTTTTGAACGTTTAGCATCATCGTCCTCTTGGAATATTGCTACAGGAAAAATAAATGCAATTATGCGGCTACCCTCAAAATGAAGACGAAATCTGAAATAAAATCCCTGCTCCATTGAAATTTGAACCCCAGTCACTTGGTTGACAACCCAACGTGGTAACTGCTAGACCATCATAACATCTCAAATATCGTCACGAATAACCGACGATTATTCTAGACAATACTCTTAAACTAACACAAGTCAGCAGATCTCTGCAACCTGCACGACAATTCAAATTGATAACAGAGACTCCTGATGGCCACGAATTTGATAACTGATGCCGTAGTGTACCGTAGCTGTACTGTTAGTGTACTATTATTAAACTGAATTCCGAAAATATTCTGGGTTCCTGCACCATCGTTGCCAATCAATCACCCATCATCACCTGCCGCTGGATGTATTATCAGTTTCCTCGTCCGGCCTTTCGCTCAAAACTCAGGCATCACATGTGAAGAAGTTAAGGCACGACTTACTGTATGCTATCTTCCACTCATTCCACTGTCTAGTCTACCTTTCAATATCGAATAAAGCAACAATCGCCTTAACAACTCGGTCCATGTGTCCATCTGACGGCTCTTGCTTGGTTCTTGCTCCAGCTTATCTTCGCGACCTCTGCTGCCCTATCCAATACTCCACTGGCTCAT
Organism: Lumbricus terrestris; assembly: GCA_949752735.1. Classification (NCBI taxonomy): domain Eukaryota; kingdom Metazoa; phylum Annelida; class Clitellata; order Crassiclitellata; family Lumbricidae; genus Lumbricus; species Lumbricus terrestris. The sequence goes on from OX457039.1 coordinate 70,282,694, forward strand.
CACTTTCTCGTCCATTTTCCCCGCACAACCACCAAGCAGATTCGTGCTTTCTCGGTGGCTGGCTGCTCGCTTTGGAACGGACTCCCTTTGTAAGTAAGTAATTTTCATTTATCCAATAAGCAAGTTGGCAGACCGCAACCAATTACAGCATAGGCCTACAGTTATGCAATACAGAACATGAAAAAGGTAAGATTGTTTGACAAAAAAGGGCATTGTTACAGGCCAGAGAGAATTAGTGCATGTGCTTGTATAAAACGCATGGAATGAAATTTCTTTTATTCTCAGTTGGCAAATCAAAGTCATGTGGCTGCGATTTGAGATTTGGGTCCACTATTCCGAGGGTCCCCTATTCCGAAGGTCCACTATTCCGAACCCTAACCTTAAACCTAGCCCTAAACCTAACTATAACCCTAACCCTAACTCACCCCAACCCAAGCCATAACCCTAAACCTAATCCTAACCCTAAACCTAACACACCCTAACACCAACTCTAACCCACGATAACCCCAACCCTAACCCTAACCAACCTAACCCCAACCCTATCCCTAACCCACCCTAACCCCAACCCTATCCCTAACCCACCCTAGCCCTAACCCTAACCCACCATAACCATAACCACCAAGGATAACGAACAAAATATAGCGAATATTCGGAATAGTGGACCTTCGGAATAGTGGACCCTCGGAATAGTGGGCCGTTACCGCGATTTGAGTGCTCACTGACGTTTGATCCTAGGAGGGAATATTCACCGCAGTACGTGCGAGTCACACCAGTTAACCGTCAACAACATGCTATCCTCAGCCTTCTCAGACCTCCTCTCATATCCAGGCGAGGCCATAGCTAGGGAGACAATTTTCTTCTTACGAACCAGGAGCTTCTCGTGTCTCGTCCGATCGACAGCGGAAGTGTAGCCGACCACGCTGCGCTTGCTCCTCAGGTCCACTTGATTCTTTCTATGCGCATCTCAAAGCTGTCATTTTCAACTGCAGTGGGTGGGGTGTGTTGCTGACAAGTTGCCTTGAAGGGACGCTATTATGAATTCTCGTAATAAATGAATTAATGAATCTGGCAGCAAGTGGAACTCCTTTTGCTACCATTTAGACAACCCATTCTGAATAAGTAACTAGTAAAGCGTGATATAAAAAAACTTCAAAGGAATAACTTACAGCCCGAGTCATCTTCTTTCTTTTGCTCGTCATTGCTGGATTCAGCTGATATTCGTTTCTTCGGCATAGCACAAGGGAAGCAAGCAGTGGGATCGGAAGAAGAACAACGGTTGCCTCTTGCCACAATTATTTTTAGCATCAATTTTAATTGCAAGAAGACCAAACGGCCGTCGAAAAATGTAAGCTAACGATAATAAGAAACGTTAGTCAATGGCTGCATAATTATTATTCAAACGTCGTATACAGACAAACTGTAAAAGTAAATGACGTCATGAAAATCTGAATGTCTTGTTATCGCAATTATGACGTCTAACACTAATTATCTTATTTTTGCGTCTCTCAATCAGGCCTGTGGGATGACGCGGTTTCTGTTGAAGCCTCGGACTGTTATTGAGAGTTAGTATGTTAACGCCAGATTATGCGGCTACCGGAACTACTTTCTCAACTGACGATGACTGTAATAAATTTAGATAGAATTATAAGGTCGTTGCTCTCAACTTTTGGCACTGAGGGCTGCGTCTTCCGTCCATCAGTCGTATGTTGATCCATTTCCGTCTGTGAAACGCTGTAATCCAACCGTTCTCAATCAATTTTAGGTCATGTCGCATAAGGATAAAGAAGGACAACTGATTTATTTATCTATTTATTTATTTATTTACATTTTCCATTTCTATAGCTCTCCTTCGAACTCACTACTCAGAGGCGCTCTCGAGTACGGCGCGGATACTGCATCAGAGTTTAACGCCGAAGCGCACGAGCAATTGCGAGTGCAGGGGACTTGCTCAAGAAATCTTTGCGCGGCAGCTTGAGGTGGATTCGAACCTAGAACTCTCCGGCTCCAAGACACTGACGCCACCACTACACCACCGCGCCTCTCTCAGCTTGATCCCGACGGACTTCTTCAGTGTTGTTATGATCTTCTTATATTTTTATTATACCGGATGCGAAATGACCTTTCAAAGACTTCAACCTATTAATTGGAAGCACCGATCTTCTACGCATGTTTCCTAATTGTAGTCTATGACTCTATGACTTGTCGATTATTGGTTGGTCCAGAGTTTTAAGGACATCGTAATCTTCAAATTTCTTAAGCTCAGTCTTCAGTGCACGACAACAAACAGGATAATTTTTATATTCGGTTTGCTCAAGGCTCAATCAAAGATTTAATAATGACTGAGAAAAACACCTTTTTAACGTCATCACATCATGATATGTATAGAAGCGGCGCCAATGCCATCTGCGATAACGACCAAGGTATTTTCTAACAGTTGATTAGGCACATAAAAGGAACACAGTCAAGATGCCATGAGCAATCGTCGTCTATTATACACCTCATTAACATTTTCGTGTGATCGATATAAACCAGCGGTTCATCAACTTCTAACGCATCAACCAATTTTCTCGATGGGAACCGCCTCTGTTGTCATGAGCTACGGTTAATCTCTGAAGTCATCCACCTCTGAGATAAACTCCGCCACTGATCGCTTTCTGTCAGTGCCAGTCCAAAGGTTGGGTAAAAAAGGAGGGCGACGCTAATGGTCTTTTTTATCGAACAGTGTCGTTAAACTGAAACTGTTACTACTACGTACTCATACATACATACATACATACATACATACATACATACATACATACATACATACATACATACATACATACATACATACATACATACATACATACATACATACATACATACATACATACATACATACATACATACATACATACATACATACATACATACATACATACATACATACATACATACATACATACATACATACATACATACATACACACATACATACATACATACACACATACATACATACATACATACATTACTGACTCACAGGTGGATGCATTAATTAAAGCGACCTGCGATTAATGGCAATGGTCTATGACTCTGTGTTTTAACTTGAAGTGAACAGTGGTAATTGCGGTGTGATTTGTAATATCGAAGCCACAATATTATTATGGAAGTCACTGGACAGTATTGATTTTTAGGTCAATAATTATAAGGAGCAAGATTTCTCGTTTAAGATTCTTCGTTTAATTTAATACCTGAAAATTCTCGAAGGCTGTAAAAGTATAATAGTCCAACCGAAATCGAATTGTATACTAAGTAGACCTACAAAAGAGCAGCAATTAGTTTTCTCACCATATAACCTGTCGTCGAAGTCACAGATCTAACCACAAAATTCCAATGACACATTATGGCTCTATGTAAATGCCATCGCTCTACGTGTGCCTTGTATCGGCGGGAAAGGTACGTGGGATTGGGAAAGACTGGCCATAAACCCTTTTTAGCCGAGCGTAGGAAAACTAAGTTCTGATCCCTCCATCCGTCCCCTCTCTCCTGGTAGGCTATAACCGGCGTTGCCCGGAAAATGTGGGTTCCTGACTCCCCACCGACCAAGCCCCACCCCGCCCTCATGATCAGAGTGGGGCAGGGATGGGTTGGGTTGGGTGCCCGCCATGGTGATGAAATCCGTAAGCCCTCAACATGGTGGTCCTGTAGGATGCATGCAGCCCACACTTGTTATAGGCTAGCGACCCTTCAAGATACCCGATTACAGCACGGACACAGAATCGGAATTTCATGCTGAAGCGTTGAGCAATTGCCCAGGGTTCCTACGAGGCGGCTCGATGTGGATTCTAACCTGCAACCCTCCCACTACACCACTACTTAACTCTGAGGGAAGAGGGAAGGTATCCGGATGAAACTATGTGCATTTTTAGTACATATATATGATGTATTTCTACTTCAGGCAGAAGGAATGAATATTGATGCTACTGTCTGCAATCCGCTGCATGTGTGTTATTGATAGCCTACACAGGGTAGGCCAAAGAAAATAATAGTCATTCTCCGATGCATTTTTTAAATATTTTGGCCAAGAGTGCGAATTTTTTAATCGGGTCTTATCTAGGCTTACAGGCAATTAATTTCTTCCAAGGGCATTCAAATTTCACCAAGCCTTCAAACAGAGGAAAATAATTATTCCCTTAGACGTATTAACCTTTTGTGAGTTCACCCTCTATTTTTGACAATCTTTGCGCTGTTGCTTGTAGGTATCAATTATAGGAACAATTAGCGTTGGTAGGCAAATACAACAACTGCCAATCAAGAAACTTACGAAGATGATTACTTGAAGGCGTGAACTGACTTCAACGAAATGAACTTATACTTGAATGTGAATTTGTGGAGGCTCCTTTCTGGACTGCAGAGATATTGTGTGAAGCAGAAAGCAAGCCTTTTCTAGGGTGTTAGTAGCGTTGAGCAACCGACGGACAACCGACATCCTCACCTATCTCCGTGCCGTGTCGTAGGCCTACGTCTCTTTCGAACAGTAAACTGCGGGGAAGTGGACATCTAAGATAGTGAATAATCTTGTTGTGGACATACATGTATAAAGTAGTGAACAATGCTGTAGTTAAGCAGTTTCACGTCTTTTTATATTCAATTACATGACCTATTAAATGTTTGTGTTTCAATAAGTGTTTTTTTCTGTAACTTCAATCGACTAATTTAACTTGTAAATTGTTATGACCAGTTGTTATGACATTGTTATGTCCATAATTATGACCAATAGACCATATAACCAATGTTACATAATACATATGTTATGAGCAAAACGGCCCTATCACCAATAGGTCCTATGACCAATCAGCCTCTGACCAATAGTCAGTACACCAGCTATTCTCCCCTTAAATGCAATGCCAATTATATCATGAAACGAACTGCGATAAGTGAATCCGTTTATTTATTGCCAATAATTTTAACATTGCCTTTCTGTTTGAAAAAATAAACAACTTGCAATTGAAACAGCATCATAATTAAAAACGTTATAAAAAAATAAACGGAATATCCCTCTCCATCGAATATAAAAGTATTTTCTAAGCAGAGATAGACTAATAGTAGGCCTAAGTTCGATACGAACTTGAAATAAAATTATCAAACAGGTGAACACAACATGTTCAAAATAAATTATCAAAAAGAAGGTATTTCTAGTGCGTTGATCATGTAAGTCTACTAGATGAATGAATGACAGGCAGAAAAACTTAGTAGTAGTGTTTAAAAACAGTTGTTCAAATTGCAGATCATGATAACTTGTGGTCGTTACACAAGATGCTAAAACGGTTCAAAACAAGTCCTCCATACCGCCGACAACACACCGTCGGGTGCTTCATTCGCTTCTCACGCGAAAGATGCTTAAAACAGAGTCGTCGATATACTCATCAAAGCCATAATTCATGGACCGATACTTGAACGTTTCAAGACGCACAACCTCGTTCCTCTCGCTATTGAAGTGAACCTGTGGATCAGCAATGTAGAAAAAATACTCCGGCGGCCTCGGATCTGCTATTTCCAGCAAATTAAACAAACGATCGAAGAGCTCAATCCTGTTATGCTGACCAGTAACCAGAATTCTACCCTTAACTTCTACGAGGTTAACAGCACTATGTGCATAAAGCGTCGATTGATTTTGACGAAGAATTCTTCCCGTCGTATCGATCTCCAGTAATTTTGCCTTAGCTTCATTGTTAGCAGCTAACAATGCAAGGTTTCCATCTGATTTCTGAATCACGCTGTTAATGGTTCTGAACCCATAGACATCTGGGGACAGCATCATTGTATGCTGCATGGAACCGTTCGCATCAAAGATGCTGACACATGCCATTTTGGTCTTCAACATACCAAACCTTGGTTCTTGCGGCCCTACATAAAATTCAGATTTCGGAGTTTCCTCAGTTGAAAGGATAACTAGGTTGCCATTAGAAGCTATTGTCATGGGACCCCGACTGGTAAACGACTCTCCTCGAATATTAAGCCATTGCTCCATCTTAAAATGATGCTCTTCATCTTTCTTGATGCGAAACACTGAAGGGCAATAATACAATTGCCTGTTTAGCACATAGACGCAGTTCGACACGATGCAGGATGCCATATCTGCAGGCCATATTCTTGCTATTAGCGGGATAGTGTCTTTCTCCTCTGCAAGATTGTTGCGGTCGTAAACTCTTATCACCATTGTGCTTGGATGAAGGCGATTGCAGAGTAGAAATATCTCATCTTTCAGTGTCGTCAGTTTAAGGACTTTTACATGGTACGACGGTTGATCCAAAATTTCAAAACGAACTCTCACCTCACCTAAAATAACATTACTATGACTTTTTATTGCACGAAAGAAATTCCGCATAATTGTAGCAAAATGTTCACGAGAAGTGGCAAAAATATGCAAAATCAAGCATAGGCCTATTAATTGACTTAATATTGACTTCGAACGTGAAGAGAAAATTTCACACACATACTAATGTGCAATGAACTTTAAACAGAAGAAGCTTGAAATTCGCAAACCAGAGAGAAATGCAGCGAGCTATCAATAATTCTTCAAAAAGTGATAATTTTGAAATCACGTGCGCGACAACCTACTTAGAAAGCATCAGTTAAATAGTTGAATATATTGACGATCTTTTTAAACGATTGGTACCTTAAGCAGAAACACCGAATCTACGGTATATTTAGCTTAGGTAGACTTCTCTGGTTTTCAGCTTTGAAGGATTACATCATTTGAACTTCAGGAGCTATTAAATACATCACATTTCAGAAATCGTTGCGCGTCTGATTATCTAGCAGCCAGGGCTGAAAGTGAGCCGGGTCTGTCCGGGTCTGAGACCCGGCATTGATTGATTTTCGTGACCTGCTGTCATTGGGTCTCAGCCGGGTCGCATGTTTCAACATTTTGGACAAATGACTTTAAAAAGATCGTCAGATTAAAACAAGGTTAGGCCTAAAATGGTATGATTTTGTAAAAAAAATTAAACATTTTAGACAAATGACTAAAAAGAGGTCGTCAGAAAATTTTTCGGGTCCGCCAAAGTCAGACCCGCCAACTTTTCAAAACCACTTCAGCCCTGGTAGCAGCGCTAATGAAATGCGTCTTAAACTCAAAGGCAGGTGGTTAAAGTCTTTAATTGGCGCTTTGTGAGCTACCTACCAATGGAAAGCCAACCTCTCATAATGGCTTGCCTCAGTGCAGCCTTTAAGATTTACTAAGAATTTAGGTGTTTCCTGGACAGCAATAAACTTGTTGTTAGCTTCTTACTAGGGTGACCGGAATCTTCAGGTGGGCATCGGGACCAATGGGTCTGAACCACGCTATGCACTGCCCTTGGCAAAACTTAGATCGCGTTGCAGCGTGTTCCACCACGAACTTGTTTTTCAGGGCTGTTTTTAAGGAATTTTTAGAACTGCACAACCCCTTCTTTGCCTTACAATCCTATATGGTAAATTAATTCCAATCGGATGACAATGATCTTTTTTGTTAGTTTTAACTGCACAGAACTTGTGACAGAGTGCTTCTACAGCTGCACAAGTCCATTTAGAACTGCACATTTTGTGTACAACTGCACGTTAAAAAAGTCCTGTTGTTTTTAAAGCTTATTCCTTCACATGGATGTGTCCTTTGTCATTCTTATTTAAAGTCTTGAAGGCGCTTAGTTCGCAGGAAGTAGTCAGACCATTACCTTCAATAAGTCTGTGCAGTTCCTTCTTGAAAATGTCGGTCGTAAGAACAGAGTTCCATCGCGAACAGACGGCTGTAAGTCTTCCTATTACCACGTCAGCTTGTTCTTCCCGCGCACATCTGGCCAGTTCTAACAGCTCCATAGCCACTGCTTTGATAAGAATATATTCAAGAAGCTCGATCGGTAGATCTTGCAACTACAGTTAAAAGAATGATATCAATCACATCAAACAATATTCTGAGGAGTTCATCACAATAAAAAGCAAATATAATTATGTCGAGCATGTAATGCAAAGTTGTAAACACCACAGAGTTCAATAATTTTAAATGAGTAAATTAATTAAATTGTGTTGGTTGATGTTTCCCTCCTATCTTCTGCCTACTTAGGAATTGGGATTAACATTGCCGAAGTACGAGCAGTGAAGAAATTGGCTTCTTTGTTCTCAAATAGCAAATAAATCAAGGTTCATAGGCCTATACTCTAATATAGTTGCAAAAAAGGCTTTTGGTTTTTTGTTCTCTCTCAAAAACGTCGTTTTTCGTTTTTTATTTCTCATATGACTATTTCTTTATTTACTGTCTATTATTATTTTATTTTCCTTATTTTAATTTTTCCTGATCTTCCTTACATTTTCCACCAACTCTCAAGGATTCATCTAACTGAAAACTTTTTTGGTTTTTATTCTGTTTTCATCGCTTTTTTACATCTATGCTCTAATAATTTATGGATATATTTCACCAGAACAAGAAATAGCGAGAGATCGCTGTGTAACTCTCCCGTCATTAGTAAAGAAAATAATGATACGAAGCTTAATTTTATGACTGAGCTCAAGACCATAAATGTAGCTTACCGTTGTGTCTCTGAACGGTTCGAGCTTTAAACATTTAGCATCATCGTCTTCTTGGAATACTGCTACAGGAAAAATAAATGCAATTAAGCTACTTGCCCCAAAATGCTGACTAATTCTTAAATAAAATTCAAACTCTGTCAAAATTTGAACCCCAATCATTCGGTTCACAGCCTAATAGGCATATCGTAAACCTAACTGCTATAGGTCTACCATCGCAAAAATCCTATCAGCTCTAGACATTGATCCTTAACTAACATAAAACAGCAAATGTCTATTAACTGCATGAAAAATGAAGTTGATGACAGTTACGCATAACTGTATGAAGGATACACAACATAACGCCATGGTGTACAGAACTATAGGCTACTCCAGTGTGTAAAGTTCGACGTTTGTCTTCCTCCGAATTTCCACATACCTTATAGGTTATAATTTTGAGTGTGAATCGACTCGGCGTCTAGGAAGAATCCTCAACTTATTGTCTATGAAGTTGCCAATAAGACTTTCAAAAATTCATCACAAAAAGCTTATTGGATCATTGACACTTTCTCAGCTCAATCATCTCTCCGTAGCAGTCATTATGATACGCCTATTTCACCTTCCCGCTCAATTCAAGTTGTCTGAGTCATTTTCCACAATGCATTACGTCTCTGAACTATCTTCCGGTTGTATTCCACCAATTCTCAATTCCTATACTTTACCATTCCCGATCACCCACCCAGTGGCGGCGCTAGGGGGCTGGGGGGCTAAGCCCCCTACAAGAGGCTCAGCCCCCCCCCCTAAAAAAAGCGCCATCCGAATTTGTTACCATTGAAATATCCACGATTTTCGGCTGACGACTAAAAAAAAAGGTCGTCAGAAATTTTGACGGATGAAAATGTGAAATTTTCGCCGCGGGGCTTCAGCCCCCCGAAACTGAAATACTGGCGCCGCCACTGCACCCACCATCATCTGCCTCTGAGTACTATGTGAATTCCCTCCTCCAGCCTTCCGCTCAAAACTCAAGCATCACCTGTGAGGGAGTCAAGACCAGAGCCCTGCGCCGACATGAGAGTGTCGGCGGCGGCGCGCCGGCCATTTTTGGTCGGCGGCGGCGGCGCGCCGACAAACAAAAATCGGCGGCGACGTCGCCCTGAAAATGTCGGCGTCGGCGGCGCGGCGCGGCGTCGTGGAATATCTGCTCCAGCGTCGCATACTTATTTTGAATGTCGTTACACAAGAACCCTATATTATCAAGATAAGTGTGTTCAGCCATTATTTTGTCGATTATCTTGTCTTTAGTCAATACTGATTACAAACAATAAATTATTCTCTGAATTAACGTTCAATTACAAAATTCTGCATAGGCTTGATTAAAAAACCCATGACGACGTTTTCAAATTCAGACCTTCAGCTTAGGCTACGTGACCTACTAATAGATATTAAAGAACTGTTTGCGCAGTGGCGGCACTACCTGCCTATTTTACTTTTGACCTGCCTCATGATACTCCAAAAATAAATTGTTTAAAAAAATATCTTCTTTACATTTAATTTATTTGACATGCCGAATGAGGCCCATTTTCTTGATCCAATCTGTTGAAATTGTATAGCTGCACGCATACATACATACATACATACATAGTATGTATGTATGTACGTATGTATTACATACGTACATACATACATACATACATACATACATACATACATACATACATACATTCATACATACATACATACATACATACATACATACATGCATGCATACATATACATGCATACATATACATGCAATCATGCATACATACATACATACATACATACATACATACATACATACATACATACATACATACATACATACATACATACATACATACATACATACATACATACATACATACATACATACATACATGGATCGATAGGTGGCGCTTCGGCGTGTTAACGCCGACTCCACGTGCGCTAGCTTATTTGTAATATTATTACAGTTATATTTAATAAACGATTTAGTTTTTCTGTCAAACTTTACAGTATAATTATACTGCCATGGATTAACGTCGATTAGCACCGTTTCTTACCAGTTTAATCTAAAACTTTGAAAAGCAGTACTCCGCCATGTTATCAACACCTTATTCGTATACGAGTGATTTAATATGTTCTTTGCGGGACGCTGAAAGCAGGATACTTCGTTCTACGCGTAAGACTCTGTTTTATAACAATTTGTGGTGTCCGGCTTTTGTTCGTAAACAAAAGCGTCTGGAGCATACACGGCATCCAGACTGCCCTCCGTGTCCTCAACCTCCACCAGTTTTACCTCCTCCGTCAACTGGAGCTTCTATAGCAGCGCGGAGAGGTATCCGGTTAGGAACATGGAATGTGCGCTCACTACGCCATAAATATTTAGCGATCGCTGAAACCATTTGCTCAGAAAAACTTGACATACTCGTCGTCACCGAGTCATGGGGCATCGATCGTCAACCGATGTTGCCCTTTCTCGCTCGTTGCCCTCGGATTTCTCTTTCATAGACCGTCCGAGACCTGGAGTTCAGGATGCGGACCATGGAGGTGGTGGTCTGGTGATTTATCACCGTGATTCTCTGTCAGCTCGGAACATCGCGCTATCTTCGACTCCGACCACGTTTGAGGCGCTTGCAGTCTCTATCTCATCACCTTCTGGACCTCTCATAGTAGTAGTCGTCTACCGGCCTGGATCGACCCTGCCCTCGTCTGCTTTTTTGGATGAATTCTCTACAGTACTTGAACAATTTGCAACTTACAATTCTCAGGTCATCATCGCAGGAGATTTAAACCTCCATCTTGAAAACACAACTTTACCATCGGTGGTTGATTTTCGAGCAATCACTGACCAGTTCGGTCTAACTCAACATGTCAGCGGACCAACACATGACAAAGGTGGCTGGCTTGATGTCATCATAACGCGAGACGATTGTGCGGTAACATATCTACATATCCGTCCGCCGACCATCTCTGATCATGGTCTCGTCACAGCCAACATCCCGTTTCTACACGACGCCCTGACTGTTCTAACCAGGCAAGTTCGTAGCTGGCGTGGATTGGACCGTGATGCTTTCGGCAAGGCGCTGTTGGAGCTTCCGGCCGTTGCTGATCCATCAACGTTGACTGAATTTACAGTTGCTGAAGCCTTTGAAGCCTACGAAACGACCATGACTGATCTGATTGACCGATTTCTTCCAATGCGAAAAGTCACGATACGCCGAAACCTCAGTTCGCCTTGGTTCGACAGTGAGTGCCACTCCTTGAGACGACGTGCTCGCTGCCTAGAGAGAAGATACAGGCGCACCAATCTACCATCGGACCGCACCACCTGGGTGCAGTACGTTCGCCGCATGCACAGGCAGTATCGTGAGAAAGAAAGGTCATACTGGGAAGCCAAGATCGCTTCTCGCACAAAGGAACCTAAGCGACTGTGGACAACATTCAATGCGCTCCTTGGCCGTCGTCGCCCTGAGCGTCCTCCAGACACTCCATTCTTTACAGCGGATGACTTCCTGGCCTCGCTTGATGCCAAGATTCGTGACATTCGACAGGCAACTGCTGACTCTCTGCCACCTGAATATCCTCCCTCTGACTGTCGCCTCTCTACATTGAATTCAGTTACAAGTACCGAACTTCGACGCATTATTCTCTCTTCCCCGCCAAAGTCCTGTGAACTAGATCCCATTCCGACCTTCCTGCTTCACGAATTCATCGACATTTTACTTCCTCTCCTCACAACACTCTGCAATCGATCTCTACTGTACAGGAAGGCATTCTACCATCAACGCAGAAGAGGTCAATCCTGATCCCTGCTCTAAAAAGCGGTGGATTGGATCCGACTAATCCCGGGAACTATAGGCCGATAGCGAATGTTACGTTCCTCTCGAAGCTCATCGAAAAGGTCGTCGCCATGCAACTCGTCGCTTACTTGGAAGGGAATAATCTGCTGCCTCAGAATCAGTCCGGTTTCAGAAGATTCCACTCAACTGAAACGCTTCTGCTCCGACTCCTCTCAGACATCTACGGAGCGATCGACAGAGCTCAGCTGACCCTGCTGGCCCTTTTTGACGTCAGCGCCGCTTTTGACACTGTCGACCACGAGATTTTGTTAGAGCGGTTGAGTGTTTCTTTTGGTTTGTCTGGTGCATTTTACAAATGGATAGATTCTTTTCTTCAGGAGCGTTCTCTCTGTGTGGTCCATGGCTCTTCTAGGTCCTCATGGGTGCCTGCACAATATGGTCTACCCCAGGGTTCAGTCCTTGGTCCCATACTTTATATTATTTACACCTCAGGTCTTGCCACTCTACTAACAGCTCATTCGGTTTTGAGTCAGCAGTATGCTGACGACGTCCAGGCTTACACCCATTGCCTCCCTTCTAATGCTGTCAATTCGGTTCGGATAATGAGCGGGACTTTGGATGCTCTAGAGGCATGGATGTCATCCAATAGACTACGCTTGAACCCATCTAAGACAAAATTTATTTGGTTGGGCACACGACAGCAGCTTGCCAAGCTTGATCTATTTTCTCTTGCATCTGAATTTCCTGGCTTTGTCTTTGCAACCACGGTTCATGACCTCGGTATCCAACTTGACCAAGAACTCACTTTTGCTCCTCAACTTCACCGTCTTGCTCGAGACTGCTATTATCAGCTGCGCCAGCTTCGCACTGTCATCCGTTCTCTTACGTCTGCTGCTACTCTTACTTTAGTGCATTCTTTCGTTACATCTCGCATCGACTATTGCTCTTCACTCTACATTGGCCTCCCATCCAGCAGCTTGACTTGTCTTGACCGGGTCTTGCGCTCTGCTGCACGCCTAATTGGGCAAATCCCTAAATATGATCATGTCTCAAACTACATGCTTGAGGTACTTCACTGGCTCCCTATTCGCCAGCGTATCGAGTTCAGGGTAGCTGCATTGGTATGGCGATGTTGTCAGGGCCTTGCCCCAACTTACCTCCGTGAGCTATGCAGCTTTACATTGGGTATCCAAGGACGTCGTCAACTACGCTCTGCTGATAGGAGAGTCCTCTTAGTTCCTTTTGCTCGTACTACTACCATGAAGAATCGAGCCTTTTCTGTGGTTGGACCAGTGGTCTGGAATGGCCTTCCTTTTGAGCTACGCCTACACCCTGGGACTCTACCAGGATCCTTCCTTACTAAACTTAAAACTGTTCTTTTTGTGCGCGCTGGAGTCGGGAGCGCCTCTGAGTAGTTTTTTCTTGAAGGAGCACTATATAAATGTCCGAATGAATGAATGAATGAATACATACATACATACATACATACATACATACATACATACATACATACATACATACATACATACATACATACATACATACATACATACATACATACACACACATACATATACACACACATACACATATACATACACACACATACACACACACACACACATACATACACACATAAAGTACATTCATAGTGCATACTGTGTTTGCGTAGAAATGTTTTTTTCTGTTGCAAAGTGGGAGCTATCGTGAATGAATACAAAGTCATGCAATCTTGTCAACAGATGAGGGTACTTGCAGTTTCTTTAATTTTCCTTTGCCAAAGCACACTGAGTAGTAAAATTGATCAGAATTGACCAACTTCCCTGATATATCGTCCAATAATCCGACCAACTTCCACGCGAAACTCTTAGCATCTTCTTTAAACCTTATTGCTATTCACAAGTCTTTCGATCTAAGCAAGCCAAGCCACAATAAGTTACATTTGCTTTATGGGGAAAGTGTTTCTCTTTTCCTAATCTGATCCCATTTGTGAGATGTTTCTCAAATTGCTGACTAAATAGGATCCATTGGCCAATTGCCTATCATGGTCCATTTTGCATATAGGCAGGCCTATTAATTTTCGAAAGCTTAATTAATCACCAATTTCGCAGGTCATGTACAGCGTAGGAGTTTGATACTGGTGAGAAAAATAAGAATAAGGTAGTAACTGGCCGGTAATGGAGAATCAGAAGCCTGCAGACGCGACCAATCGCCTACATAAAATTTCAGATCGCCACCACTTTGCAACGTAATAGTAACGTGTATCCTAATACTAGAGGGCAGACGGTTCTGTTTAATCTTAGCATACGGTCGGGCTAGCTATCAGGCAAGAACGCGCACACACGGCATAGCAATTCACTTAGGCCTAGCTGGAGTTCTTTTTAGTTTCGTTGCTGACATAATTCAAATCGAATCACAAAATCCGCAAAGTTTAACCGTTATGAATAAACACACCGTGGAAGACTTGTCAGCTTTGCGCCATTGCGATGTTAAGATAATATCCACGAATAGTCTGTGCGCCAGACAGCCAACATGCTTTCATGTTAAAAATATATATATTTCCTTGCGTGACCAAAAAGTGGTGGAGACGATCACCGCCACTTTTAAAAGTGGTGTGACAATAGACTTGGTGGTGTGTCACAATAAAAAAGCTACGTCTATGCCGAGCGCACAGTGACACTGTGAACTGGCTCGTCATTCTTTCCGCTCTACTGAACAATGTGTGGTTCGTCCCATTTGCCCGCAGAGCCACCTGGCGAATGGTGCTTTCTCGGAGGACACTCGCTGTGGAACATGCTCCCTTAGCCGATGCGCTTGTTTCCCATGATCCACTCTGATTCTTTCTATGCAATTCTCAAAGTTGTCTTTTTTGGCCGCACTGCAGGGCAGGAAGCGCTTCTGGGTGGTTGCCTTGACGAGTGCTGTAGGCCTATAAATCCTCGTAATGGTTCACTGAATGAACCTGGCAGCAGACCTCCTAGTGACTACACCATTTTTTGCCAACCCTTCTGAATGGACACAACTGGACTTTTGGGTGCTGCTTTAAATACATGTCTTGTCTTGTCTTATAACAGTTACGATCAAGAATATTATAGGTCTAGTTAGCAAGTGTGACATTAAATCCGTCCATGCAATAACTTACAGCCTGAGTCATCTTCTTTCGTTTGCTCATCGTTGCTGGATTCAGCTGATGCTCGTTTCTTCGACATGGCACAAGGGAAGCCGTAGGATCGGAAGAAGAACAACGGTCGTCACTTGCCACAATTATTTTTAGCACCAATTTAATTGCACGAAGACCAAAGGGTCGTCCACAAATTTAAGCTCACGAGAACATAAGATGTCTTAGTAAATCGACGCATAAATCAAACATCGTATCCAGGGTATTGAGGCGATCTGCAAGTCACACAATGACGTCATGAAAATCTATCACATATTTTGAGACGTCCATTATGACGTCTAGCACTAATTTTCTTAATTTTGCCTCTCTCAGTACAACCCTTGAGCTGAGAAATGCAGATTCGCCTTCCCTCCTGCAGTCGCATGTTGGTTTATTTCTGGTGTAAAGCGGTGTCATCCAGCCATTCTCGATCAATTTTAGTTCCTGCTGCATTAGGATAAAGAAGTTCTACGGATTATGCTTTATCTCAGCTTATTTTCATCCAGCGTTTGACAGTTTTCTCCAGAATTTGATAGGCACAAATAAAGCAGTTGACCACATTAAATCGTATTGTATTAAAACATTGACAAATCGCCTCTAATAATTATGGTTAACCATTTATTGGCGCTCCTAGTGCGCAAGACCATGATGGATGAAAACGGTTTTGAGAAACGAAAACGAGAATGAAGGATTACTACAGCTAGAATTTATGAACAGGTAGATGGGGACAGCGTATTTTAAAGAGAGGAAACAATTGAGGTAAAGGACCGGGACTGAGCAATTATAGCTGCTCTAGTATTTGGCTATAATATGCTAAATAAACTCAGCGCGAAAACCGCCAAACCAAGGAAATAAGTGATAATTTTTATCATGCGTATCCTACTAGAATTAGGCGACCACTGTCTGCCTAACTCCGACGTTGAGCAGCTGCACGGCATGACACTACTTTGGATCATCTGACCGTGTGACCTTTCCTTTAAAAATCAGCGCCAACTGCATTCTTAGTCGCCTGATAAACCCAGAGATGCTGGAACTTCATTTTCATCCGGAATAATAATAATAATTTCGCAACTGGGCGTCGATTGGTATTTCCAGACTTGTGCAGGCATTACATTCCTGCGGGCGATTCTTTTAAGAAATTTTCATAACTTTACAACCCTTTCTTTCCTTTCAATTTTGTATGGTAAAACGCTCCGAATCGGATGATAAAACTACTTTAAAACTATTTTTAGCTGCACAGGAATGCTTCTAGGACTGCACAAATCCATTTAGAACTGCCCATTTTTGTCTACAGATGCAGGCGAAATAATAACAATATAAAAATATTATTATTTTTGCTACTACTGGGCCTACTACTACCACTACCACTACCACTACCACTACTATATATACTACCACTACCACTACCACTACTACTACTACTACCACTACTACTGCTACTACTAGGCCTACTACTACTACTACCACTACCACTACTACTACTACTACCACTACTACCACTGCTACCGCTACTACCGCTACTATTAGGCTACTACTACTGCTATTATTCGACAAATTCTGGTTGGACAATAATAATTTTAGTTTTGTTTTTAGCCTGAGGAAAATAATGAATGTTGAAAAAAGTAATAATAATGTAGTCTACTTGGACGGTTTTAATGTCTACTACTTAACGTCACACTTACTAACCATAATATTCTTGATCCTAACCCACGAAACGAATCTAGACCCTTTTAAATCGCTATAAACATTGCATTAAATAGTAGGCCTACTGCATTGTCCATGACCAGTACTATAATCATATGATTGCGCACCTCGAATCACTAATTAGAACTCCACCACTGCTCACCGTTTTACAGTGCCAGACCCAAGCTTGGATAAATGAGGAGGGCGACGCTAATGATCTTTTATTTTCCCAGAGTGTTGGTAAACTGAAAGAACCAATCAACCGTTTAAAAGTGCCAGTCTCAAGCATGGAGAAAGAAGATGGAGGCGACACTATTTTGATTTGCGGCAGATGGAAGCCTTTGGAAGGTATCCTGATTCCACCGTTTACGTGTTTTCCAAGCCACCATTACTGTGGTTTTTTTAAACCTTCACCACGTAATAGTCGTGAATATAGTTTATTAAACAGACCCTATTTAGCGGGATTGCTCCCTCTGGGTAGCATGCAGACACAATGAAATCCATATCATCATATGAACTACGATTAGTCAATGCGTTTACTCATCGCCAGTTTTAGCATTGCCTGTCTTTTTGGCAACAAAAGTGCCTATACAACTTGAAATTGAAAGAACATTGAAATTGAACGAACATGTAATGAAAAGTAGGCCTAACTGAATTCTCTATCGACTATCAAAACAGTTTTCCTCAGAGTTAATAGCAAGTCCGATACGAACATGAACAAAAACAAAATATTTTAACTCTAAATGATCACAGAATAATCGTATATTCAACAAAATAATGAACGTGTTTAATAACTGTCTGATAGGTTTACCAAAATCGAAACACTTAGGTCTATCTGAAATTACAGATTACATTAGATGCGACCATTAAACGAGACGTAAAAACAGTTTAAAACAAAAACACAAAATGCTGAGAATAAGTTAACAAAGTTGTTGCTTATGAGTGCATCATGTACTCGATAAATGAATGGGGAGCTAAGTTATTACTAGACAGTAAGTATTTCCGAGTATAGTTGCTAAAATTGCAGATAGCGATGTCGCCGCTACACGTGATGTTGAAAGACAAGTCCCCACATTGCTGACAACACCCAATTGGGGGCTTCACTCGTTTGTCAAGCGAGAGATGCTTAAAACGGAGTCATCGTTATAAATCGGACAACCGAAAAGGAAATATTTGAACTTCTCAAGGCGCACTACTTCGTTCCTCTCGCTATTAAAGTGAATCAGCGGAGCATGGTGTAAGAAACCTTCCGACAGCCGTGGGTCTGCTATTTCCAGCGGATTGAACAAACAATCGAAAAGCGTGATCCTGTTATTGCGGTCAGTAACCAGAATTCTACCATAAACATCTGCGAAGCTCATAGCACTATATGGACCATGTGATGATTGGTATTGACGAAGAATTCTTCCAGTCGTATCGATCTCCAGTAATTTTGACTTATTTTCATCAACAGCAGCAAGCAACACAAGGTTTCCATCTGATTTCTGAATCACGCTGTTAATGATTCTGAACCCATAGGCATTTGGGGACAGCTTCATTTTATGCTGCATGGAACCGTTCGCGTTAAATATGCTCACACATGCCGGTTTGGTCTCAAGCATGCCAGGCAGTGGCTCACGTCGGCTAAAATTAAATGCAGGTTTCCGATTTTGTTTACTTGAAACGATAATTACGTTACCATTTGAAGCTACTGACATTGGACCCCGACTACGAAATGGCAGTCCTCGATTATTTAGCCATGGTGACACCTTAAAATGATGCTCTTCATCTTTCTTAACGCGAAAGACTGAGGGCCAATAATAACCAGGCTGGTTTAGTATATACACACAGTTGGACACGACGCAGGATGCCATATCTATCGGAGACATTCTTTCTTCCAGTGGGATGACATCCTTCACCTCTGCCATGTTGTTCCGGTCGTAGACGTTGATCGCCGCTGGACCGAATTGAAGTGGACCGCAGAGCAGAAACATCTCGTCTCTCAGTGTTGTCAGTCTGAAGACTTTAACCTGGAACGAAGGCTGATCCAAGATTTCAAAACGAATAGTCTCCTCACCTAAAAAAATTTCATTTCTTCTTTATTGCCATGAAAAATACTCTCAATTATAATAGCTCAATGTTCGCGAGAGGTGACAGGAATATGCAAATTCAAGCCACAGCAGAATGCTGTGAGCTAATTAAGGTTATATTGCATTTAATGTTCAGCTAGTTGGTATGCAAGAGCGAGTATACAGTCTTGGCGCAGGTGCACGCAGATTTGACGCGTAAAATATAGGCCTATGCTGGGTGCCTGACGTATGTGAGAGCGAGGGAGAGAAAGACAGAGAAAAAATCAGAGGCAGAGAGAGTTAAGCCTACTGAGAGAGATAAGTACAAAGTAGTGTGTGAGAGAAAATTTAATAGGGATGTACGTAGGGCCGTTGAAGGAATGCTAGTGGATAGTTAGGGTTTAAGAATGTCTGTTCAAGGACATAGGAACTATAAAGTTAGAGTCCCTTCAGGAGCGCGTGAGATGGATGTTTTAAGTGTTTTTTGTGCGATATGTCGCGGAATGTTTACTCTCGAATTATAAAAGAAAAGAGCATCTTATAGCGTTGTCTGCGTAGCGATCACAAGATCTCAAGTCAAAAGCTGTAGAGATTTATATCTAGCAATTAGGTACCACAGTGAATAGTAATCAGTGTTTGAAGAAACTCCAAAGAGGTTGGAGGGACACAATATTATGCGTGCGTGCGTGTGTGTGTGTGTGTGTGTGTGTGTGTGTGTGTGTGTGTGTGTGTGTGTGTGTGTGTGTGTGTGTGTGTGTGTGTGTGTGTGTGTGTGTGTGTGTGTGGTGGCATAATAGGCTCACACTTGCATTAACTAACCATTCACGAGTGGAACCATTATTATTGATTGCAGATAAAATTATGAGCGAAAATTCAAGCCTGCTTTTGAGCAATACACTTTGAACCGTAGAAGCATAAAATGCGGATCCCATATCGGCAAAAAGGAAGACACGTTCCCTGTTTAGCTTGCGTCTCGTCTCAACCTAAGTTCCTTTCTTCATAAAGATGTGACATAATTATGCGACAATCTTCTGGTTAACGTCAATTTGTCAGTCAGAAGGTCCCGGGGTTAGATCCCTGCCAGGAATTTGTGCGAATTTAGGTGTCTTCATTGTTCTCCCTCTAGCACCGATAATGATCGAGAAAAGGAATTGGCTGAGTGCCCTAATATACAGGAGTTTGGAGAAATGAGGTTGGTGGCATTTCATAAACAATGCAGTACACACGCTCCTCAACGGCGCAGATGCAATTATATTGCAAAGCGATCGTGAGGGAAGGACTTGATCAAGGTCCCTTAGACGCTAATCGTCTCGGACGAGGATCGAACCCTTAGGCTACTCTCCGCTCTAACCAATCTGCCACTGTGACTCACCTATGGCTACGTCAAGGTTAGTTTTACAGTCAGTTAGGCCTAAGTACACATCCCAATTCCAATATGTGGGTTTCAAAAACTATTCTCATGAATAATTTTTGGAACCGTTTTAATTGCAGGAAGGAGGTATATTTTAAGCATTACCTTCAAGAAGTCCGTGCACTTCCTTCTTGAAAATGTCGGTCGTAAGGACAGAGTTCCATTGCGAACAGACAGTTCCAAGTCTCCGCATTACCAGGTCAGCGTGTTCTTTCCGCGCACATCTGGCCACCTTTAGTTCCAACACTTCCATCGCAACGGCTTTACTGAGGATAGATTCAAGCATCTCGATCGGAAGATGCTGCAACTACAGGGAAAATTTATTACATAGGCTAAATTAATACGCTTCGTCGGATTTCATCACTATAAGACCAAACTATTCTTTATGCAGGGCATATTTATAAGGCCAATTTGTAAACACAGCAGATTCACTTTGAATAACTATCAGTCTAGACTCTAGAACGCCGGGTTGATCAGAAAATAAAATTGTACGCACAAACGAGGCAATATGGGTAAACATCTGAAAGAAACTATGTTATTTGAAGGATGATTAGTGTCGCCCTCCTGCGTTTTCCATGCTTTGGACTGATGATGATGGTTCTATTCCTGTTCATTGGCTTAACGCCCCTGGGGATGAGATGAATGAGGTGGTTTGCCGTTGCCTCCCCCACAGACAATGATGGGTAAGCAACTTATCCAAGGTCGCTCCGCAGGAGCTTGCGCCCCTGCGTCCCACACGTGCTAGCCCGAGATATCTAAATCTCTGAATGTCAACTCCCAGCCCGGGGCTTGAACCACAGTCCGTTGCCACCAACAGACGAATGCCGCTCTCGCTTACCGGTGTAGCTGACTAGGCCAGTTTAGGACTAGCACCGTTAAAGTATGAGCAGTTACGGTGTTAGCTGATCTAACTATTTCCTAAGCTTACTGTGGCCATTACACTAGGGCATGAACATAGGAAACGTCGTTGTATAAGCCGCAACCCTCAATGAACAAACACGAAGGTGACTTATGAATGATTTTAAAGTCATAAATGAAACTTACCGTTGTGTCTTTAAAATTTGCTTCGACTTTTGCACGTTTAGCGTCATCGTCTTCTTGGAATATTGCTACAGGAGAAATGTTTAATGCAATTAAGCTACTTGCCACAAATGAAGATAAGATCATAAATGAAATCTCTGCTATGCACAGATCTGAAACCAAATTACTCGACTGACAACCTACCACGGCTGGATAATATGTCCTCGCGAATAATCGACAATTCTAGACAATGCTCACTTTCACAAGCCATCAGATCTCAGCTACCAGCACACTAATTCGAATTGATAGCAGTGGCTCATGATTTCATAGGAGTTGATTAACGAAGTCGTACTGTACCAGGTAGCAGTAGCTATACTCTGATATGCTACGTTAATGATATGTTGGTCCTCTTAGGAGATTCCGCATATTGGTTATTAGATTTATAATTCGGCCGGGATGCATCTTATACCGATAGGCCTACTGGTTGACTCCGACTTTGCCAATGAAACTTTCAAAAATATTCTTTAAGTGAATTCAATAGGATCACATAGACTTACTCAACGCGACCTTCAACATATCTCATCCGTTATCCACCTCCCAAATCAACACTCAACTCAAGTTGTCTAAGCGAGTCACTTCCAACCATGCATCACGTCTCTGAACGACCTCTCAGCTGAATTCCGCAAAGACTCGGATCCTACACACCCATCATCACCTGCCTCTGGGTGCTTCACCAATAACTCCATCCTCCGGACTTTCGTTCAAAATTCAAGCATCGCATGTGAAGGAGTCAAGGCACGACGTGGCCATCCACCACCTTCCAATTCTCGACTAAAACTATGCCCTATTATAATAGTGACTATCTGGCAACCGGCGGTTCTTCTGACTGCCATTTCGACAACCCCTCTGACCAGGGCTTAAAGTGTGCCTAGACGGTCATGGACGGCGTCCATGCACTTGTTTTAAAATTTGAACGCCGTAGCCACTTATTGGCGAGCACAGACTGGAAAGGTAAGGGGCGTCCAGGCACTTCTTTTGGAGAGGTAAGAGGCGTCTATAGGCACTTATTTTTTCACACTTTAGGCACTGCCTCTGACTCAACTCAACTGGAGCCATTCGAGGGACTTTCGGATGTTGTTCTAGAATCTAGATGCCTGGAGTTACAGTTACGATCAAGAAGAAATAACTAGTTAGCGTAGTATTTAAAAAAGTCCATGCAATAACTTACATCCTGAGTCATCTGCTTTCGTTTGCTCGTCATTGCTGGATTCAGCTGATGTTCGTTTCTTCGACATAGCACAAGGGAAGCAGAAGGATCGGAAGAAGAACAACGGTTGTCCCTAAGTCTTGCCACAATTAGCACCAATTGAATTGCAGAAGACCACAAGGTCGTCGAAAAATATACTAGAATTAGAAACTACATGTATTTTCAACGAATCGCCGCATTATTCAAACTTCGTAAGCGATCCGCAAATTAACAGAATGACGTCATAAAATGACGTCAAATGATTGTGACGTCTAGCAGCAATTATCTTATTTTTGCGTCTCTCAAATCTTGGCACTGAGATAAACTCCACTAATGCTCATAAAATCTGACAGTTGCCGGGCCCAAGCCTAGATAAAGGGGGAGGGGCGACGCTAATGGTCATTGCAATCACACAACGTCCTCAAACTGAAACCATTTGCGAAGCAGGAACTTCATTTCAGGAGTGATGAAGGCAGGATCGCTAGATGTAGGCCTAAAGGCGACAACTGTTACACGGATCGGATAGAATCGACCCAAATGCTCTAGGCGTCTTGTAAAACAAATCCCAATGCATGCTTTGTGTTGGTCCGCTCGTGCTGCCGGTGCTGGGCTCTCAAGTCTGATTAATTACGAGTACTCTAATAGGCCCAGGTAAATAGAATTTAAAAAGCGATCTCTATGAAGTTGATTTCAATCTTATATTTACGCTACTTGTATTTAACGGCTATTTTTGGTCAATTGTTGAAACTTTATTGGGCTGACATATAGGCTGACATAATTTATGTTACATTATGCGGTTATGTTAAACAGTTTTAAATTGGTAGGCAAATGGCATATCGAATGACTGCTGGCGTCCCGGAATGGCCAAATCAAAAGTTGGCAGCCCTATCTGTGCCAGTGGCGGCGCTAGGGGGGTCTGGGGGGCTAAGCCCCCTACAAGAGGCTCAGCCCCCCTAAAAATTGGCCATCCGAATTTTTTACATTAAAATATCCACGATTTTCGGCTGACGACTAAAAAAAAGGTCGTCAGAAATTTTGGCGGCGAAAATGGAAAATTTTCATGAGATTTCGGTCGATGACTAAAAAAAAGGTCGTCAGAAATTTTGACGGATGAAAATATGAATTTCGCTGCGGGGCTTCAGCCCCCGTCCCCGAAACTAAAATCCTGCCGCCGCCACTGATCTGTGCTGTCAAAAGCTGTCGTTAAACTATGGATTGACCACCACAAACATAAGCCAAGATAAGGTAGGTTAGGAAGCACGAGTTGAGACGAGGTAAGTTAAAACGCAGACGGAGATAGAGTCAGGAGGTCCGATGGATGGAAGATGCGACTTTCATTGTAATATTCCAATGGTTGAAAGACGCAGAGAACAGTGGCAGACGTCAATATGTGACGTCACAATGTGTAGGATTAGGTCCTACAAACTGTTACACATTAAACAGTTTTGAGGTGTGAGTTATTTGCGATATTTGTGTTGTGTGGCTTGCTAATTCCAGAGTTTGATAAATCGTCGCTTGAATTGATCCGCTTATATTTTAAAACGGCAGCAGTTGCTGCATGACATTCTCGCAATATTGGTTTCTATATTAGCAAGTGACGACCGTTGTTCTTCTTCCGATTCCACTGCTTCCATTGTGCTATGCTGAAGAAACGCACATTAGCTGAATCCAGAAAGGACGAGCAAACGAAAGAAGATGAGTCAGACTGTAAGTTATTGCATAGCAGTCCTACGCTCATCAATTACTTTCATCACAATTATAATCATTATACACCAAACTTCTAATGCACCATTTGAAAGCCACGGGCACGAGCTTCTTCAAGAGGGTTGCAACGATTCAGAGGTGATCTTTCGTTGTAGTGTAAGAAATTAATCTCCCGTACTGCATTATTATTTTCACCAAGCTGACTTCTACTATGGCTTGAATCATTTTCGTCAAACCAGCTTCCATTTAATAAAGAATTATTGGTTTAATAACTTTAATTGTTCCAGCTAATATGTGAGCAATAAGATAATTGTTTTATTAAAAAAACTTCTATTTAAATAACAATATCGGACTAATGCAATAGGCTACTTCGTCCTCGTTCAGATTCCTCACACCGTCCATTTCGTTCATCCAACAGAGTTGACCTCTTGGTGCCTCGCTCTAGAACTTCCATATGGCTCAGTTTCGATCATTATTTTGTCTCAATTGGTCCTTCTCTTTGGAATTCTCTGTCTCCTTCTGTTCGCTCTACACTTCTGTCTGGCAGTCTCTCCTCTGCTTTGTCTCTTCTCAGAACCTGCTTCTTCTCGCGGGGTTTTGCGCACTGGGAGCGCCTCTGAATGGTTAACACTAATAAAAGCGCTTTATAAATGTTTAACTGCAGTACAATACAATACAATAATCATTCTTGTCAATAATCATAGCTTCAATTCAAGCAAGACTCTTTTCATCGATCCCGCTTCTGTTTAAGTAAATAACTATTTCCATTAATCCCCTTTCTATTCAGCGAGAATTCTCTTCAACAATCCAACAAGCAAGCGGCAAACGCTAAAACCTATACAATGGTGAATAAATTAGAACGTTGAAGCGCGTCGGAACCGTCGTCCAAATGTTGCCAGAATGAGTTTCGCAAAGGGTAATTGTGACAGAGCACTGTTGTTAGCCTGTCTTTTAGATCGAGAACTAGCCTACAAGGTGGAGTATAACATGAATCGTAGATTCCTTGGCTATGCCACGAGAGGTTATCCCCCCATGATTCGAAAGTCCACAGTGCTGCACAGCAGCTTCGTTGTCATAGTGAACGTCCCGTCGTTCTGGAATAAGTTACATAACATTCTACATAATGAACTTTCTTGTCTTTTTTGTTCCTTTTTCGCAAGTTATTGAAAGCCATTCTGTTTTGCCGTGACTTGATGCTCTCAAGTCAGGAGCATGATCTCTGAGAAGTGTTCCTAAAGTGGCGCTATAAAAGTTCATAAATTACGGTTACGATTACGTTGAGTTGATTATTGTGTGAATTCTCGAACAGGTGAGACTTCAGTTTTTGAGTGGAAGCCGAACAACCTGGGGCAGCATGGTTGCGAGTCATTTGGCAAATATTATAATTGGAACTGAAATTGGGAGGGGGAATTTGGTTGGAAAGTCGTTCCTGAGACGTTCTTCGATGTGGGACGTGACTCGGTTTAAGAACTTGACACAAGTAGCCTAGATAATTGTAATCAAGTATTTTGCAGCGCGATTCTAAAACTACGAAATGATGTTACCTGATTGTCTCTTTGCACGTTCTTTCACTCTTTCTTTGTCGATTCATAGTAGGGCCTATCTGTAATGTTAATACAATCAGTAGGCCTAACCGACGCGAAAGTTCAGAGACTGACTAGCGCTTAACGTAGCTATATTAGGCCTTTGGTAAAGGTAAATCATACAGTTATTTTATGCAAATAATTGGAAAAAGAAGCAAGTAAGCCTAATTGCATTTTTATTTTGTTGTAACAGTATTCCAAGAAGACGATGATGCAAAACGTGCAAAACTCATCCCATTCAATGACACAACGGTAGGCCATAACCTACGTTCAAGGTCTTAAAATGAGCCACAAATCTTCTTTGTTGACCAGTTGGAAGTCTGCCTCAGTAAGCTTACACTGCAGCCGATGGTGGCAGAGTGCGAAAGTGTGTCATCCGTATAAAGATTTGGTATGGGAAAGACTATAAACAGTCGAAGCAGAATGCTAACAAAGTAGGCTTAGATCTATAACTTGTATACATGGATCATTTTCAAAAGACAGCATCTTGTAGTTGTTGATGCAAGAAGTGCAAGTTGTGCTGGAACGAGCGGTTCCTATGCTAAATATTGCATAGTTTTGAAATGCACTCAAACATTTTAAAGCAAAAAATACACTAATTTTCTTCGGAAATGAATGCTGAATCAATTGCTGTATTTGCAAGATTAATGATATTTCAAATCAAACACAAAATCCAGGGTATCGTAACCACCCACCCCTCAGTCTATGTAGTCTATGTCACGGAACCTTGGTAGTCTCAGTGTTAATGAGCTCTTTGTGATGCATAGTGCTCGGTTTTCAATGCTTTCCATTAATTTTGTTTGATTTTATCATGATCAACTCTAAGCAAGTGCCTAATATGCAGATGTGATATATGTTATATGTAGTTGCAAGATCTGCCGATCGAGATACTTGAATATATCCTCGTTAAAGCCGTCGCACTGGAAGTGAAGGGTTTGAAGCTGGCCAAGAGTGTGTGGAAGGAAAAAGCTGATACTGTGGCAAACCGACTAAGAACTGTCTGTTCGCAATGGGACTCTATCCTTACAACCAACTTCTTTTGGAATGAACTTAACAGAACTCTAGACAGCACTGGTTAGTTCCAACAAATACAGTAGATTTAATTAATTCATGGGTGTACATGTAAAAACGAGCAACAGCAGTGAGGCAATAATGGGCTGGAACTGATAGCGATCAGTGACCTAATTCTGTCAAACCTCGGAATGAGTGCTATCAGTTCCGTTTACTCCTGGGCTAACTCCGTTTTGCAAAGCCGTATTTTTCTGTAAGCATTTGCTTTCTATACAGCATTTGTTCTATACAGAGCAAATGCTGCATAGAAAGATGATTCGGTTCCTGCTTCGGGGTTTTGCAATTAAGCTTTCAAAAACTAGTTGCCTCACTTTTGATCCAGTATGTTTTACGTGTAGGCTAATTGTTCGATATAAAAATAAATGCCTGTAAAGGGTCTTCACTAAATATAGCATACGGCAAATTCCGGCATTTCTCCAAGTTTCATGCATAAGTTAAAGACTTAAAGTTCATCGTATATTTTCGCCTCAAGTTATGACGCATCAAGTATTTACAATTTTAGAGGCGTGTGTTTTCATATAGGCTTTAGTTTCATTGCATTTCTGCGTCGATGTTGAAATCCGGGTGATAGTTGCTAATTCTTGTGTTGATAGGTGCTAATTCTTGTGGTGATAAGTGCTAATTCTTGTGGTGATAGCTGTTAATTCTTGTGGTGATAGGTGCTAATTGTTGTTGTGATAGGCGCTAATTCTTGTGGTGATAGGTGCTGATTCTTGTGGTGCTAATTCTTGTGGTGATAGGTGCTAATTCTTGTGGTGATAGGTGCTAATTCTTGTGGTGATAGGTGCTAATTCTTGTGGTGATAGGTGCCAATTCTTGTGGTGATAGGTGCTAATTCTTGTGGTGATAGGTGCTAATTCTTATGGTGAAAGGTGCTAATTCTTGTGGTGATAGGTGCTAATTCTTGTGGTGATAGGTGCCAATTCTTGTGGTGATAGGTGCTAATTCTTGTGGTGATAGGTGCTAATTCTTATGGTGAAAGGTTCTAATTCTTGTGCGCAATAAATAGTCTATAAAGCATAGGAATAATTTTTTAGGTCAGGCGATTCGACTGCAAGTTTTGCATCAGTCTTCTTTCCAATCAACGATCCACAGACTGACAACACTGAAAGATGAGATATTTCTGCTCTGCAGTCCACGTGGTAGAGGCCCAATGGTGATCAACGTTTACGACCGCAACAACATGGAAGAGGAGAAGGATGTCATTCCGCTACCAGGAATATCGCCGATAGATATGGCAGCTTGCAGCGTGTCCAACTGTGTGTATATACTAGACAAGGACGGATGCTCTTCTTCAATCTTTCGCATCACGAAGGATGAAGAGCATCATTTTAAGATGTCACCATGGATTAGTGATCGAAGACTAACAGTTTCTAACCGAGGTCCCATATCAGTATCTGCTAGTGGTAACCTAATAATTCTTTCGGGTAGGGAAAGTAAGGGATTCGCATATTTTGTTCCATCTGATACCCCCATATACAGATCGGAATACCCAGGAATCCTGATATATGCTGCGAATGGTTCCCTGCAGAGTGAAATAATGGTGTCCCCAGATGTTGAGCGGCCCAGAATCATCCACAGCGTGATTCAAAAACCAAATGGAAACCTTGTGTTGCTTTCTTCTAACGACGACAACGAAGCAAAATTATTAGATGTTGATCCGACCGGGAGAATCGTTCGTCGATTTCAGTCATCACTTCTTAATGGATATTCATTCATTCATTCATTATATGCATTTATATAGCGCCTCTTCAAGGGGGCTACTCAGAGGCGCTCCCAACCTCAGCGCGGCCAAATAAAACTGTTTTAAGATGAGAGAGGAAAGTCTGAGAAGGATTTTTACAAAGAGAGCGGAGGGTCAGAGGAAGACCATTCCAGGTTGAGGGTCCCACCACCGAGAAAGCACGGCTCTGCATAGTGGAAGTTCGAGCAAAAGGTACTGAGAGTAGACTTTGTTCAGTCGAACGAAGGGAGCGGAAGGGGTGAGAACTAAGAGTAGGGCTACAAAGCTCACAAAGATAGGCAGGAGCAAGGCCTAGCATGCAGCGCCAGACTAGAGTAGATATCCTATACTCAATTCGCTGCTTGAGTGGAAGCCAGTGGAGAACGTCACGCATATAACTGGAGATGTGGCTGAATTTAGGTATGCGGCCAATAAGGCGGGCAGCAGAGCGCAGGACGCGATCAAGGCAACTCAGACGGGAAATTGGTAGGCCAGCATAGAGAGAGCAGCAGTAGTCAAGTCTGGTGGTAACAAAAGAATGGACAAGGGTTGCAGCAGCAGTAGGAGTAAGTGAGCGAGCAACAGTGCGTAGTTGACGGAGTTGATAATAACAGGCATGGCTGAGTGAGTGAATATGTGGAGCAAAGGTGAGCTCTTGGTCCAGAGTAACACCAAGGTCACGGACTCTGGTTGAGAAGACAAAATCAGGAAAGGCATCAGCGATGGTTGTCATATCTAGCTTTTTCAACTGCTGGCGAGTGCCAAGCCAAATGAATTGAGTTTTTAAAGAGTTGAGGCGAAGTCGATTGGACGACATCCAAGTCCCCAAGGCTTCCATGGCAAAGTACATAGACCGGACAGTTGCAACAGAGTCAGAGGCACGACAGTGCTGGTAGGCTTGCACATCATCAGCATACAGATGGGCTTGCATAGCATGGGAGGCAAGAAGAGAGGCAAGATCTGAGGTATAGATTATGAAGAGAAGGGGGCCCAAGACAGAGCCCTGTGGAAGACCGTAAGGAGCGGGGACCCAGAGGGACCTAGAGGGGCCATGGACCACAGAAAAGGAACGATCACTAAGAAAGGATCTCAGCCAGAGGAGCAGAGTACCAGAGAGACCAAACGATATATGCAGTCGTTCAAGTAAAATGTCATGGTCCACAGTGTCAAACGCTGCACTAACGTCAAAAAGGGCTAAGAGAGTCAGCTGAGAACGATCGATGGCTCCGTAGACATCAGAAAGGAGTCGAAGAAGTAATGTCTCAGTTGAATGACCTTTTCGGAAGCCAGACTGGATTTCCGGAAGCAGGTTGTGAGTCTCAAGGTATGATGTCAGCTGGAGAGCGACTATTTTCTCGATAAGCTTCGAGATAAATGAAACATTAGCAATTGGACGGAAGTTGACTGGATTGTCTGAATCGAGTCCTTCACACTTGAGAACAGGAACCAGGATGGATCGTTTTTGAGACGGCGGCAAGATGCCTTCAAGGATGGAGCGATTGCAGAGGACGGTGAGGAGTGGAAGAAGGACATCCACGAACTCCTGTAGCAGCGATGTTGGGAGGCTGTCAAGTTCACATGATTTAGGAGGCGAGGCGAGAATGATTCGACGTAGATCAGCAGAGTTGACTGGAGTCAGAGTAGATAGGTTGAATGATGTAGGAGGGTAAGCTGGTGGCAGGGAGCCAGCGGTGTCCTCCCGGATGTTGTGCACCTTGGTGGTGAATGAGGTTAGGTAGTCATCAGCGGTAAAAGATGGAACGTGCTGAGAACGATCAGCTTGTCCACGGCCAAGAAGGGCGTTGAAGGTGGCCCATAACCGCTTCGGTTGGTCAGCATTTGCAGCGATTCTGGCCTCCCAGTGGTCCCGTTCCTTCCCTCGGTAGCGCCTGTGCATGTCGCGGACGGATTTGATCCAGGCGGTATGATCCACAGGAGATCGTGTCCTCCTATACCGTCTCTCTAAACGGCGAACCTCACGCCGTAGGGACCGGCACTCCCCGTCAAACCATGGGGAGAGTGGGCGGCGTCGGACTTTGGTGTGGCGAGTGGGAAGAAACTGGGTCAAGAGGTCTGTCATGGTGGATTCGTAAACCGCGAAGATGTCAGCAACCGGCAGGTCCTCCAAGGTCGATGGGTCAGCGATGGCTGGAATATTGAGAAGAGCAGACTTGAAAGCTGCCCGGTCAAGACTCCGCCAATCACGTACCTGTCTAACGAAGTAGGACGGTGCCTCGAAGAGGAACGGGATGGATGCGACGACGAGGCCATGATCGGAGATGGTAGGTGGATGGACGTTGAGATCGATCAGCACACAATCGTCACGGGTGAGGATGTTGTCAAGCCAACCGCCATCCTGGTGCGTCGGCTCAGCTACGTGTTGGGCCAGTCCAAACTGATCCATGATAGCCTGGAAGTCAGACACTGCAGGCAGACTGGAGTCTTCAAGGTGGATATTCAGATCGCCAGCAATAACAAACTGCGTATTGTAGAGGGCGAACTGTTCAAGTAGTAACGCAAATTCACTGAAGAATTTCGTCGAAGGAAGAACAGATCCAGGACGGTAGATTCCTAGGATCGTCAGTGGACCACGTGGCGAAGAAACCGATAAGGCAAGCGCCTCAAAGGTTGTCGGAGGAGAGGTAAGAGGTATCCTTCGCGTTCGAAGAGCATCACGGTGGATAATGACTATTCCACCACCCCGGCTGCTCTCATCGTCAACGTCAGGACGTGGACAGTCTACGACGGAGTAACCCGGAGGAGTGGATCGGCGTACAGCGACGTCAGACTGCGATTTGTGCCAAGATTCTGTAACGACGAGAAGATCGATAGCACTTTCCTGCAAAGTATCTGCTACGGCCACGTATTTATGACGAAGAGAACGAATATTCCATGTTGCAATACGAATGTTAGATGAAAGAGGAGATGGCGGCGGCGACGGAGTAGGAGGAGGAGGAGGAGTAGGCGGAGCAGGACGCGGAGCAGGAGTAGAAGGACGACACAGCTCCAGGTCGGGTCCGAAGGTCCTGACACAGCGAGCGAATGCTGGATGCCATAACTTGTAGAGGAAGATCGTTTTTCGTGTAGAACGGAGCAAATGGCAGGTTGTAGAACGTAAACATAGAATGTCATCACGCGTGTACGAATTAATAGGCGACGCCATTTTGTTTCATTTTGTTCCCGATAAAACTAGACGAAAGGCGTAAAGGATAAATCCCGGTAGCATAAAAATGTACGATAGTTCGAAGCGAGGTCAACAGTTAAATATGACAGAAAAACTTGACAAAATTAGACGAGTTTTAAGGTATAACGATTAAAAGTATATACGCCAGCGCTAGATTGGAGTTACACGCCGGAGCGCACCAAAGACTATAGGCTTAGTCTCGTAAGTTTCGCAGATATTCATGGCAGAATTCTGATAAATGACGACTGTAACTTGGTCGAGCTCCTGGATGCGGAACTCAATCTCATGGAAATGGCAGTGCCTCCTTTTTTCAATGTTCGCACCTGGCACACCTGGCACCCTCCTCAACTCCACTTCAATAGCGAGAGAAACGAGATAGTGCGTGTTGAGAGGTACAAGTACGATTCTTTTACTTTTATTCCTCACAACACTGCTCTGACTATCTTTCGTCTCACAGAGGACGAACAACGAAGCACTCGGATGTTGTAGGCTAAAACGGATGTTGTAGGCTAAAACGCTGAGTGAACTGTTTAGACTTCTCATGTAACGGTCGCATCACACATTTTGTCTACTGTATGTATGTGTATTATCTGCATTTGAAAACAGGTTTGATTTACCAATTAAATTTTCGTTACGCTTTTCGTTCATGTGGCAGTAAGCGCGATTTCTGGCTTTGTCCCAGTGGCGTAGGCAAGGGGGGGTTTCGGGGGTTAAAACCCTCCCATTGGCTCCGGAAAAAGGTTTTTTTAAGGTTATTTTTTTCATTTAAGTAAGAAAAAGTAGCAAAAAACAGGGTTTCCGGCCATAAACCCCCCCCCCATCAAAAATTCCTGGCTACGCCACTGCTTTGTCCATAATTTTATACAATTGGACGATGAAAGCTGTTTAGAATAGTTTCTGCCGCTGTCAACGTCGCTCGTCGTCACCAGACTTCACTGAACTTTCGATCCAGCCACCATCGTTCACCAAGTTCGTCTCATCCTATGCGTAGGAAGTGCCAGACCCCAACAGGGCAAACGAAG
Source organism: Lumbricus terrestris (assembly GCA_949752735.1). Taxonomy (NCBI): domain Eukaryota; kingdom Metazoa; phylum Annelida; class Clitellata; order Crassiclitellata; family Lumbricidae; genus Lumbricus; species Lumbricus terrestris. The sequence goes on from OX457039.1 coordinate 70,315,890, forward strand.
AGGGCGACATCAATTACATGGCAACTCTGTCAGTGTTCATGCTTACTTGGATGGTGCAAGTGTTCAGTCCGATGGAGGGCGACGCTTTTCATCTTTGCTGTGAAACCTGATCGCTAAGCGTAGACTAATAAGTAAGTGAGTAGTATACATATGGCTTTTCCAAAACGGCGGGAAAAATCTATTGTTCCAAAACCTGGAACATCAAAGGGAAAAGCTGGAACATCAAAGGGAAAAAGCTGGAACACTTATGGTTTTATGACTCATCACTAATTGGCTGACATCAGCAGCGCCTGTGGCAGTCCCTACCCCACCCACAAATGACTGGCGTGTTTTATGAATTGACTCATATGGGAGACCCCCACCCCCAGCCCCACGCACGCTTCATCAGCAGATTTTCGCCATCTGCTGCAACAGCCACGTATGATGCTTAGTCATGGGTATTTTCCCCGAGCGGTGCCATTGCGACATGTAACAGTAAGAATTGTGCAACACACATATGCACACATACAAGCAGGCTTACTTAGCCGGCCAACCGCAGCAGAGATTGGCATACGCCGGCAAACATTCCCCCACCCCTGCCCTTTCTGTAGAAGAATTTTTTCGCTCTTCTAATGCAACAGTTAGTCAATGCGCATGCATTGAAAAAATCCATCACTGTAATAGACATGAGCACACAGACAAACATCACACTCAAGATCTCTTGCAGGCATTGGCACACATCTCGTCCAACCCGCACAAGTCGACAATGAATTTTCATCTTCTTAGGCAGCGGCTGCATCAGCTGCAGTTACAGGAGTCAGGCCGCGCGCATGCGCCTGAAAAGCTGCTATTATAATAGACGAAAACATACAGACAAACAGTGCCTACCACACACACTATGAGGCGAATTTTCCTCTTCTGCTTTTGCTGCATCTGTTGGACTATACAATACAATACATTACAACTGAAATTTGATATTGCCATCCTTACAAAGCTCATAACTGTACACAAGCCTCAACGGTGCAATTGCAATTGTATTGCAGAGCAATTGTGAGTGAAGAACTTGTTCAAGCTTCATACACAGCGGCTGCCTCGGACGGCGATCGAACCCGCACTCTCCGTCTTACAGTTCGAGCGCTCTAACCACTCGGCCGCAAATCCTCACAGTTGGCTATGAATATGCAGTTAGAAGCGCAGCATTATAATATTCGTTCGCACGTAGAGAGAGAGAGACAGACACCTAGCCACAGATATGCTCTGTTGTGTGCATCACACGCAAAAATCCACAGCCTTCTCGCTAACCAGCACTCTCTCCGATACAGTCAATTCTTTCTTCTCCATATCATTCAAAGACCTTGGCATAGTTGTTGTAAATTCTGTTATAATATTTCTGGTGATATTAGCTAAAAATTCTCGACCAGGTATTTTTACTTAGCAAATATGAAGCCGCTATACACATACTCAGACGATGCATTGCAGCACAAACACTATAGCATAACTATAAATTATATCTTGTCTTGGCAACTTTGGAAATACATGCTCTGTTTGTGATTAGGCCTATATAGTTTTAAATTGTGTTTGGGTGCGCATGATTGTCATACCCAGGAGTTCTTTAAATACGTTTCACGTCTTCCAACTTAACGATCAGTGTGAAAACTTATTATCACTTCCCATATGCACCTGACACAGACCAGCATTTCTTGAAACTCCTTCGTGATTGGTCCTAGCCAAAATTACTGCAAATGTACTATCAATAACCAATCAGAATGGCCACACACACTAGGGACTCATAGGGTGCATCACTTCACAGAGCGGGCGCTATAGCTGTCTGTCATGTGGTAAGGCTTCGTACATATCCAATCAGAGCCTCGCAAAGAGTGGCGCACTACACAGATGTCGATCTGTACAGCAGAAGTATACATATTCAATTGCTCTATAGATTCGGTGGCAGAATATTTTTAAGCAATGAACAAGAGTACTAAAACTCGAGCAATATGATCAACAGCGATTTGATAAATTTATATCGTCTATCTATCTATCTCTCCCCAAATCCTTTCATAATATTCTCAGCATAAGATTCTTCTCTTCACCTAAGATTCTTCACCCAGCAATTTCTTCTCACCAACTCCTTCTCACCAACGCCTTCTCACCATCTTCTCACCAGCTCCTTCTCCATCACCAACTCCTTCTCCCCATCTTCTCACCAACCCCTTCTCCCTCGTCATCTTCTCATCATATTCTTCTCCCTCACCATCTTCTCACCAACTCCTTCATTCTCCCTCGCCATCTTCTCATCATATTCTTCTCCCTCACCATCTTCTCACCAACTCCTTCTCCCTCACCATCTTCTCACCAATTTCTTCGCCCTCACCAACTCCTTCTCCCTCGCCATCTCCTTCTCCCCATATTCTTCTCACCAACCCCTTCTCCCTCACCAACTCCTTCATTCTCCCTCACCATCTTCTCATCATATTCTTCTCCCTCACCATCTTCTCACCAACTCCTTCTCCCTCACCATCTTCTCACCAATTCCTTCTCCCTCACCAACTCCTTCATTCTCCCTCGCCATCTTCTCATCATATTCTTCTCCCTCACCATCTTCTCATCATATTCTTCTCCCTCACCATCTTCTCACCAACTCCTTCACCCTCACCAACTCCTTCTCCCTCGCCATCTTCTCATCATATTCTTCTCCCTCACCATCTTCTCACCAGCTCCTTCTCCATCACCAACTCCTTCTCCCCATCTTCTCACCAACCCCTTCTCCCTCACCAACTCCTTCTCCCTCACCATCTTCTCACCAATTCCTTCTCCCTCACCATCTTCTCATCATATTCTTCTCTCCATCTTCTCTCCAGCCTGCAGATTCAAAAGATATTTTGTAAATTTCATTGTCACCTTCTTTACCAAAGTTATAATTTGCATGACAAGTCTGAATACCTATTGCAGCGCTTTTGCTTCTGCACACAAGTCTCTATCTCTCTGTAGTGAACAAGCAAGCGATTTATTAATTATTGATGTGGTTGGCCTGTAAACTGTGTAATTCTCTTCTGCACGTATATGCGACAGAGCACTTTTTTACATAATTGTCAGGTATGTAGAGTTGTACAAACATAGCTTTTGCACCAAGAAGTAGAAGACGAAGAATAAGATTGAGTATATTCGCTAAAGCAATTGCACAATCATAGCATTTGCATGAAGAAGAAGCCTCATTCTATCAATGCATGAGAAATATTACAGAGACTATGTTTTGAACACAAATTATCATCCACTTCTGAATATTGTAAATATAGAAAAACAAATGATATTTTATACTTTTTATTATATTATTTCTTCATTGTCTTCATGGTGATGCATCAAAAATATAATCATCATCACCAACATTCACATATAATGAATTGTCACTACATTCATCATCACCCATATAATCATCCTCTGAGACCCATCCTTGAGGTGAATTTGGTGGAGGCGGCGGCATCGTCAGCGCCAGAGCCTCCAAAGATGCCACGTCCTCATCCAGAATAGCCTGGAGTTCCGCACTTGATAATGGATTTTGGAGGAAGGTCCAGGCATGTTCTGGGAAGTAGAGACTTCGTAGAAGCACGCCATCCACATCATGATTCACACAGGTCCACGCACTGCTCCACAGCATGTCAGTCGATGAGGTCACGGCTTCTCTTGTCTCATCTGTAAAAGCATTACCAAACAAAAATAAAAAGTGTGAAATAATTATGCTATTACAAATCTAATGAAGTGTATGAATTATTTGGACCAGGCATGTTATGATCTAGGATCTGCAGATGATGGTGGCCGAGAAAAGATTTCTGCTAGATGCAATAAAGACAACCCAAAAAGATATTGGCAATACGTATCAGTCGCATACCCAGTATAGAAAGAATGTAAGTCAAAATTTTATATGAATGTAAGTCAACATTTTATATGATTATAGATCTTCTTTATGAATTGATTTTAAGATTTTACCATCCTTTTCAATAAATGCACAGAATATCAATTATTTCCCATGTGCGCTAAAATAATGTATCCGCGCGACAACATATGTTATAGATTTATGAATTTTCTCATTCTATCTTTTTACAATAATTCAATTACATTTTTTAGAAAAAAAAATTAATGTCCATTTTAAAAGAAATATTATTTCACTAACCACACACTACACATGCACCTCTCGCAGCTGACGCACTCGCCACTTCTGTATTTGCATAATTTTGACTGGCCGGCATTTCTTGGTCGCAGTCCATGCAATCGTCCTCTTCAGTAATACTCGCCCATTCAGCAGCTTGCATCGCCATGTGACGCGGCGTCGCAGTTTCAATATGAACCGCGTCTTCTGTAGTATCAGCCTCGCATAGCACAACATTTTCAGAGTCAGACATGATGTGTAACGAAAAATTTCATATGCTATACTAAAGTATACTCACCAGTATTTATGCACGATTGCGTGTGTGGGGGCAGCGACTTTGAAAATTGGGTCCCCTTTGAATTGCCATCAAACAAAATTTCTTCATAAGGGCCAGCATTGTAATATGCCATCACCATCAATATCCTCATGCTCAGAGACTGAAGGATTTCGAGGGGTCTCTCTCTCTCTCTCTGTCTGAGCCTGGCTAGTGGCATATTATCCGGCTTCACCCGTTCCTGATGCGCGGTCTGTCATGCATCATTAAGATCACGATGCGGCTGTGCAGAATGAACTGAATGAAGAGGTTATGAAGACCCTTTGGTGCAATGACCCTATGACTTCCGAGCTCGTTTCTGCGAAACTATTTCCCACGCTGTCCTTTTCGGCCTATGCATATCTGCTCCATATCACGTTTATTCTATTAGGACAAGAGATAATTATCACCATTTTAGTCGATCTATAGTGTCATTATGTGGTCCATAGTGTATATCCTTGAGCCCTCTTTTACATCTATATCCAACCACATGCAGGCGAATTTAACGGAAAACTGTTTACTTCCTTGAAAGGTCCTGGTTCTCAGAGCATGCCCTCTTTGACATCCGCTCAAAGTGGGATCATTGAGTGCACTGCTGTCTGAATATCGAACTCTGTGATTGGCATTAATTAGAGTAAAATTTCAAAGAGCTTTAAATTGTCAATAATATTGCAGTATACCTCATAGGTTCTGAATATGTCGTAGCAATTGCTTTAGCGAATATACTCAATCTTATTCTTCGTCTTCTACTTCTTGGTGCAAAAGCTATGTTTGTACAACTCTACATACCTGACAATTATGTAAAAAAGTGCTCTGTCGCATATACGTGCAGAAGAGAATTACACAGTTTACAGGCCAACCACATCAATAATTAATAAATCGCTTGCTTGTTCACTACAGAGAGATAGAGACTTGTGTGCAGAAGCAAAAGCGCTGCAATAGGTATTCAGACTTGTCATGCAAATTATAACTTTGGTAAAGAAGGTGACAATGAAATTTACAAAATATCTTTTGAATCTGCAGGCTGGAGAGAAGATGGAGAGAAGAATATGATGAGAAGATGGTGAGGGAGAAGGAATTGGTGAGAAGATGGTGAGGGAGAAGGAGTTGGTGAGGGAGAAGGGGTTGGTGAGAAGATGGGGAGAAGGAGTTGGTGATGGAGAAGGAGCTGGTGAGAAGATGGTGAGGGAGAAGAATATGATGAGAAGATGGCGAGGGAGAAGGAGTTGGTGAGGGTGAAGGAGTTGGTGAGAAGATGGTGAGGGAGAAGAATATGATGAGAAGATGGTGAGGGAGAAGAATATGATGAGAAGATGGCGAGGGAGAATGAAGGAGTTGGTGAGGGAGAAGGAATTGGTGAGAAGATGGTGAGGGAGAAGGAGTTGGTGAGAAGATGGTGAGGGAGAAGAATATGATGAGAAGATGGTGAGGGAGAATGAAGGAGTTGGTGAGGGAGAAGGGGTTGGTGAGAAGAATATGGGGAGAAGGAGATGGCGAGGGAGAAGGAGTTGGTGAGGGCGAAGAAATTGGTGAGAAGATGGTGAGGGAGATGGAGTTGGTGAGAAGATGGTGAGGGAGAAGAATATGATGAGAAGATGGCGAGGGAGAATGAAGGAGTTGGTGAGAAGATGGTGAGGGAGAAGAATATGATGAGAAGATGGCGAGGGAGAAGGGGTTGGTGAGAGGATGGGGAGAAGGAGTTGGTGATGGAGAAGGAGCTGGTGAGAAGATGGTGAGAAGGCGTTGGTGAGAAGGAGTTGGTGAGAAGAAATTGCTGGGTGAAGAATCTTAGGTGAAGAGAAGAATCTTATGCTGAGAATATTATGAAAGGATTTGGGGAGAGATAGATAGATAGACGATATAAATTTATCAAATCGCTGTTGATCATATTGCTCGAGTTTTAGTACTCTTGTTCATTGCTTAAAAATATTCTGCCACCGAATCTATAGAGCAATTGAATATGTATACTTCTGCTGTACAGATCGACATCTGTGTAGTGCGCCACTCTTTGCGAGGCTCTGATTGGATATGTACGAAGCCTTACCACATGACAGACAGCTATAGCGCCCGCTCTGTGAAGTGATGCACCCTATGAGTCCCTAGTGTGTGTGGCCATTCTGATTGGTTATTGATAGTACATTTGCAGTAATTTTGGCTAGGACCAATCACGAAGGAGTTTCAAGAAATGCTGGTCTGTGTCAGGTGCATATGGGAAGTGATAATAAGTTTTCACACTGATCGTTAAGTTGGAAGACGTGAAACGTATTTAAAGAACTCCTGGGTATGACAATCATGCGCACCCAAACACAATTTAAAACTATATAGGCCTAATCACAAACAGAGCATGTATTTCCAAAGTTGCCAAGACAAGATATAATTTATAGTTATGCTATAGTGTTTGTGCTGCAATGCATCGTCTGAGTATGTGTATAGCGGCTTCATATTTGCTAAGTAAAAATACCTGGTCGAGAATTTTTAGCTAATATCACCAGAAATATTATAACAGAATTTACAACAACTATGCCAAGGTCTTTGAATGATATGGAGAAGAAAGAATTGACTGTATCGGAGAGAGTGCTGGTTAGCGAGAAGGCTGTGGATTTTTGCGTGTGATGCACACAACAGAGCATATCTGTGGCTAGGTGTCTGTCTCTCTCTCTCTACGTGCGAACGAATATTATAATGCTGCGCTTCTAACTGCATATTCATAGCCAACTGTGAGGATTTGCGGCCGAGTGGTTAGAGCGCTCGAACTGTAAGACGGAGAGTGCGGGTTCGATCGCCGTCCGAGGCAGCCGCTGTGTATGAAGCTTGAACAAGTTCTTCACTCACAATTGCTCTGCAATACAATTGCAATTGCACCGTTGAGGCTTGTGTACAGTTATGAGCTTTGTAAGGATGGCAATATCAAATTTCAGTTGTAATGTATTGTATTGTATAGTCCAACAGATGCAGCAAAAGCAGAAGAGGAAAATTCGCCTCATAGTGTGTGTGGTAGGCACTGTTTGTCTGTATGTTTTCGTCTATTATAATAGCAGCTTTTCAGGCGCATGCGCGCGGCCTGACTCCTGTAACTGCAGCTGATGCAGCCGCTGCCTAAGAAGATGAAAATTCACTGTCGACTTGTGCGGGTTGGACGAGATGTGTGCCAATGCCTGCAAGAGATCTTGAGTGTGATGTTTGTCTGTGTGCTCATGTCTATTACAGTGATGGATTTTTTCAATGCATGCGCATTGACTAACTGTTGCATTAGAAGAGCGAAAAAATTCTTCTACAGAAAGGGCAGGGGTGGGGGAATGTTTGCCGGCGTATGCCAATCTCTGCTGCGGTTGGCCGGCTAAGTAAGCCTGCTTGTATGTGTGCATATGTGTGTTGCACAATTCTTACTGTTACATGTCGCAATGGCACCGCTCGGGGAAAATACCCATGACTAAGCATCATACGTGGCTGTTGCAGCAGATGGCGAAAATCTGCTGATGAAGCGTGCGTGGGGCTGGGGGTGGGGGTCTCCCATATGAGTCAATTCATAAAACACGCCAGTCATTTGTGGGTGGGGTAGGGACTGCCACAGGCGCTGCTGATGTCAGCCAATTAGTGATGAGTCATAAAACCATAAGTGTTCCAGCTTTTTCCCTTTGATGTTCCAGCTTTTCCCTTTGATGTTCCAGGTTTTGGAACAATAGATTTTTCCCGCCGTTTTGGAAAAGCCATATGTATACTACTTAAGTGAATATACATGAACGGTGTGTGACATCAAGGTCGAGATCAATCACGATGGTATCATCTGCGCAGTTGTTAAGCAACAGATAATTCTTCGCTTCTACTTATTATAATACACCTTTTAAATGGATACCAGAGATACTATATAAGAGCGGTCAACCTCAGAGAAAAAGACTTTAATCGTGTTATGATATAGGCCTAGTCGCAATGAAACCTTTCTGAAGGTGTCCAAAACTTGACTGAAAAATACAGATGCAGCACCATTGGTGGCGCACAAATACCTCAATAAAGAGGCAGGGTAACGTACAAAAGTGGTCTGCTAACAAACACTTAAATGAAAGCAGCAGCAATAATAAAAATAATAACAACAGCAACAACAATAATAACATTTTCATTCGATCATTCATTCCGAAAACTTACATAGAGCTCCTTCAAGAAGCCTACTCAGAGGCGCTCCCAGTCCAGCCAGAACTAAAAAGATAGGTCTTGAGCAACTTGTAGAAAGCAGGCAAGTTATTCCGAGGTAGTAAACGTAGTGCAAGCGGGAGCCCATTCCATGTGGACGGGCCAACAACCGAGAAGACTCGTCGCTGTCTGGTAGCAGCGCGGATTCGAGGGACCAGCAGCTCCCCATTGACCGAAGAGCGCAAAGTTCTACGGGAGACTGCAACGGAGACAGGGCGACAGAGATAAGATAAGTAGGAAGGAGCACTACCAATTAAGGACCGCCAAACAAGTGCTGCTATCCTGTACGAGATGCGCTGCGAGACTGGAAGCCAGTGCAGAACATCCCGCATGTAGGCAGAAATTGGGGCAAATTTTGGTATATGACCAATAAGCCGAGCAGCAGAGCGCATGACCCTGTCAAGACGCCCTATTACGCTAGATGGGTGACCAGCAAGATTTGATTCAGAATAATTCTGCTAGTTATGAAGGCGTGGACAAGGACCACAGCGGCATCATGAGATAGGGACCGCATGACAACGCGCAACTAGCGGAGCTGGTAATAGCAGCTTCGCGTTACTAGGTTAACATGTTGTGAGAAACTGAGTTCTTGATCAAGTGTCACTCCAAGATCGCGGACGGTATGAGAGAATGCAATATGGGGAAATGTATGAGCCAAACGGTGCACGTCTAGACTAGTCAACTGTCTGCGACCGTCAAGCCAAACAAATTGGGTTTTGGATGGATTCAACAGCAAACGATTCAAAGCCATCCAGCCAGAAAGGGCATCAATGGCAGAGCACATCAGCCCAACAGAGTAAACTGCATCTGTTGCACGACAGTGAACAATTGATCATTTCAATTTATTTTCTTCCTTTTCATATCTTTTCTTCGATTGCATGACCTTCTTCTGTGATTCTCTCTCGTCTTCCGATTTCTCAAATCAACCAATTTTTCTCCAGCCAGAACAAAGTAGGCCTACGTTATTATGTAATTATACCAAGCAAATTTTTCCTACGACAACGGCCTTCTCTGCAGCTGTCATAAGCTGTCGTTAAACTATGGATCGGCCACCATAAACATAAGCATAAGCCAAGATAGATTAGGTTAAGAAGCGTGAGATGAGACGAGGTAAGTTAAGACGTAGACGGAGGTGGACCGTGGAGTTATTTGCATCTTTCACTGTAATTGTGCTAATGGTAGAAAGGCGCAGACAACAGCTTAAGAGAACAGTGGCACGCGTCAATATTAATTATGTGACGTCACAATGTGTAGGCTTAGTCCTATAAACTGTTATTGAAATTTTATGGTATTTGCGATATTTGTATCATGCGGTCTACTCACTCTAGTATTCCATAAATTGCCGCTTGAATTGCTCCGGTAATATTTTATATACAGCGGTTGCTGTTTGGCGCTATCACAATATTGGTAGGCTACTTAGGCTTACTTATAGTTTCCGGGACCGACGTGTCGCTTAGGATCAGGTTCATGGGTCGTGAGAGTCGATTAGGGTCAGGTTAGGGGTCGTGAGGATCGTTTGGGGTCAGGTCAGGCGTCGTGAGAGTCGGTTAAAGTCAAGTTAGGCGTCGTGAAGGTCGGGTTAGAGTTAGGGATAGTATAGTGTCGTCATTCGGTCCCGGATAATATAAGTTTGCCGGCTGTTTATAGTGGCAAGAGACAACGTTTGTTCTTCTTCCGATCCTACTGCTTCCCTTGTGCTATGCCGAAGAAACGAGCATCAGCTGAATCCAGCAATGACGAGCAAACGAAAGAAGGTGGCTCAGGATGTAAGTTACTGCATAGCTGTCTTAAAATGTTATACGCTTATTAGTCATTTTATTCACACTCTTATGATCATAGTCAACACATTTCTAAGGGGCCTTTCGAAAGCCAAGGGCACGAGCTCATTCATTCATTCAAGTATTTATACAGCGCCTCTACAAGGTAACCATTCAGAGAATGCATAAATCGAGAACTGCAAGGTGGAGTATAACATGAATCGTAGATTCCTTGGCTCTGCCGCGCAAGGTTATCCCTCCCCTCATGACTTGAAATTCCACAGTGCTGCACAACAGCTTCGTTGTCACAATGAACGGTCCATCGTTCTGGAATAAGTTACATAACATTCTCCAAAATGGACTTATTGGTCATTCTTTGTCCTTTTTCGCAAGTTACTGAGAACCATTCTCTTTGCCAGTGATTTGATGCTCTCAAGTCATGAGCATGAATGATCTCTGAGCAGTGTTCCTGGAGTGGCGCTATAAAAGTTCATAAATTACGGTTACGACTAAGTTGAGTTGATGTGTGAATTCTCGAACAGGTGAGACTTCAGTTTTTGAGTGCAAGCCGAACAACCTGATACAGAATGGTTGCGAGTCATTTTGGAATGATAATAGTTAGAACTGATTTTAAAAAAATTAGTTGGAAAGTCGTTCCCAAGACGTTCTTTATTGTGGGATGTGGCTTGGCTGGAGAACTTGACACAACTGGATAGGCCTATAACCAAATATTCTGTAGCGCGATTTTAAAACTACAAATATCACTTGGCCAGAGGGTGCATGGTCTTTCGTTGTCGATTCATAGTAGGCTACTGTTAGGCTTAATACAATCATTAAGGGACTCGAAAGCTCAGAAGATGACTAGCGCATTAACTCAGTAAAGGTATATCCTGAAGAGTTATCTTAATATGCAAATAATTGGAAAAAGTAGCAAACAATTGCCTTTTATTTTGTTATGACAGTATTCCAAGAAGACGATGATGCTAAACGTGCAAAACTCACCCCATTCAATGACACAACGGTAGGCCATATTAACCTATATTCACTCTCTTAAAATAAGCCGCAAACGTTCTTTGTGGACCAGATGGAAATCTGTATCAGTAACCTGCGGCTGCTGGAAGGCCTAGTAGAGCGCGATAGTTGTATTATCCGTATGAAGGTTTGGCACGGGAAAGGCTATAAACAGCCGAAGCAGAATGCTAGCAAAGTAGGCCTATTATAGCTTGTATAGGCCTACATAGATCATTTTAAAAAGACATAGTTGTTGATGCAAGAAGTGCAAACTGCTATGTGGGAGCGACCGGTTCTAATGTTAAATATTACATAACTGAAATGCATTCAAACATTTTAAAATCTAAAAAATATTCTATTTTTGTTCAGAAATGAATGCTCAATCGATTGCTGTATTTCCAAGATTAATAGGCCTAATAGTTTAAATCAAACACAAAATCCAGAGTGTCGTAACCATTGGTAGTCTATGTCACGAAACCTTGGTAGGCTGAGTGTTGATGCGCACTCTGTTATGTTTAGGCCTAATGCTCGGTTTTCAAAACTTTCCATTTGTTTGATTTTATCATGGTCAACTCTAAACAAGTGCCTAAAATGCAGATGTGATATCTTTTATATGTAGTTGCAAGATCTGCCGATCGAGATACTTGAATATATCCTCGTTAAAGCCGTCGCACTGGAAGTGAAGGGTTCGAAGCTGGCCAAGAGTGTGTGGAAGGAAAAAGCTGATACTGTGGCAAGCCGACTAAGAACTGTTTGTTCGCAATGGGATTCTATCCTCTCGACCAATTTCTTTTGGAATGAACTTAACAGAACTCTAGATAGCACTGGTTAGTTCCTACAAATACAGTAGATTTAATTCATGGGTATAAAAACCAACAACAGCATTGAGGCTATCTTGGACTGGAACTGATAAATGATCAGTAACCTAATTCTGTCAAACCTCGGAATGAGTGCTAACAGTCCCGTTTGCTCGTAAGTACATTTTGCAAAGCCGTGTTTTTCTGTGGCTGGCTCAGCGGTATGGTAGCCTATAATGACCGCCCTTTTGAGCCGCGCATGTTCCCTCTCTGACACATTCAACAGGCACTTGAAAACTTCTCATTGGCTTGCCGGAGTCGGGATCACATCATTCTGCGTAGTTTCCCTGAAGAAGTGCTATATAAATGCTTGAATGAATGAATGAGTGAATGAATATTAATGGATTTTAACCATTCCATTTTTTGCTGCCAGGTTTAAGATTTTCCTTTGACGGCGTACAGTCATTGTGTAGCTAGCATAATTATATCTATGGATAAAATCGGCCTGAATGAGAAAAATAAGACGCACGTTTATTAATAGAATGAATTCCTGTTGTAAGAATCATAGATGTAAAAAACGATGGAAACAAAATAAAAAACGGTAAAAAACGTCGTTTTTTTCGAAAAAATAAAAAACGACAAAAAAACGATAAAAAACGGAAACGGTAAAGAATTTGACTTTGCTACATCTAAAACCGCATTTTAACCTTGAAAACACTGATTAGGAACCTACTACACGTAGGCTGTCTCTTAAATGATGATGTTAAACGATGAAATAATGACTTTAGTTATTTGAATCCTTGAGAGTTGGCGGAAAACATAAAAAATATCAGAAAAATTTAAAATTAAGGAAAATAATAACAGAAAGTAAATGAATAAATAAAGTCAAAGAAAAAATAAAAAACGTTAAAAAACGATGGGAAAAATAAAAAACGAAAAAAACGACGTTTTTTGGGAGAGAATAAAAAACGAAAAAAACGTTTTTTACAACTATGGTAAGAATGTAATTCGGAGATCCAAATTCCGAACCACTTCCACTCGATTGACAATGCATCGCGATAACCACTGCACATCTCTTTGTTGACGATGGACAAGTCAAGTCAATGCTCGGAGACTGGCAATATATTGATATTTACAGAGCGTTACAGGAATTACACTTATTGACCACTTATTGACGATTTTCAATCTTAATTCGGCTCTTTTGATAAATCGGACGATGTGACCTTTTAAAATGCCACGCTAAACGCTACTTATGCCACGTTATCTTGACTCTGTGAAGTAGGCTTACGCAAATTGCAGGAGGTTTGTGAGTTCAACCGCCCTGTTCTTTATTAGAACTCGCAGCCTTCATTGCGCACACCATGGTATCGTTTCCCAGATGTTTCCTATACAATCAATAACACAGCTTCTCCGTTTTGATGAATATAGGCCTACACGGAAGTTTCCTCTGATTGACAAAATATTCAACTGCCCGTGGAACAACGTCCACAGACCCGAAGTCTTATATTCCTATAAAATTCTAACTCTAAGCATGCATTGTCAAACTGTAATTTAAATATACTTACTTAGAATTGTTAACAGGCGTTTGATTTCATGCATGCAGCGATTTCTTTTTGTAGGGTCCTATTTCTGCATCGCGTTTACTATTAGGCCTATGTGTGATAATATGCTGTGCTAATTATTCTTTCGCACAATAAACGGCATAAAAGAGAGGAATGATTATTTTTAGGCAAGGAGTCAATTCGTTTGGAAGTTTTGCATCAGCCGTCATTCCCGTCAAAAGTCATCAAACTGACAACACTGAAGGATGAGATATTTCTGCTCTGCAATTCACTTGATGGAAGCGAAGAGGTGATCAACGTTTACGACCGCAACAACATGGAAGAGGAGAAGGATGTGATGCACCTACCAGGAATATCGCAGGCAGATATGGCAGCTTGCAGCGTGTCCAACTGTGTGTACATACTAGACAAGGAAAGGTACTGTCCTTCAGTCTTTCGCATTACGAAGGATGAAGAGCATCATTTTAAGATGTCACCATGGATTAGTGATCTGAGGTTAGCAGTTACTAACAGGGGTCCCATATCAGTATCTGCCAATGGTAACCTAGTAATCCTTTCGGGTCGGAAAGGTGCTGGTTTTAAAGCTATGTTTCAAGCTGATAGCTACAATTACAGATCGGAATTCCCAGGCATATACATATATGCTGCGAATGGTTCCCTCCTGCAAGAATTATTTTTGACCCCAGATATTACTGGGTTCAGAATCATTAGGAGCGTGATGCAGAAATCAAATGGAAACCTTGTGTTGCTTTCTGCTAACGACGATAATAAAGCAAAGTTATTGGAGGTCGATGCGACCGGAGGAATAGTTCGTGAATATCAATCATATCAGACATCGCTTGATGAAAATAGTGTCGTAAGTTTCGCAGATATTCATGGTAGAATTCTGTTGAATGACTACCGCAACAGTTTTGAGCTCATGGATGCTGAATTCAATCCTCTGGCAGTAGTGGTGCCTCAACTGTTGGATAATCACACCTGCAATCCCCCTCAACTTCACTTTGATAGCGAGAGAAATGAGATAGTGCGGGTTGAAATGTACAAATGCGATGCTCTTTCTTTTGTTTCTCACACAACCGTTTTCAGTATTTTTCGTCTCATCGAAGATTGAAGCAGTCGGATGGACATCAGTAGCGTTGAGTGAACTTGTAATAGGGCCTAATCTGTTTCGACTTCTCATGTAACGGTCGCTTTATACATAGGCCTTCGACATGATTGTATTATCTGTAATTAAAAAAGTTTTGATTTGCCAATGCGGTATTCGTTTCTCTTTTCGATCAATGTTTTCAAATTACTTACTCTGTGAATTTTCTCTTAGACTGTTCCGACGTTTTGCTTGATGGTTGCTTCATTCCCAGTTATTATCTGTAGGTTAATTTAAACAACTCTATCGACTTGAGCTTTGACCAATCGATGTCATCTTAGTTCCGTTATCCAGTTGTACTCAATTACTCTTGACAATTTATTCAGAACATAATTTTTTATTGCAATAGTTGCATTGAATTGTTTTGACGCTTTGTATACTGTTCCGATCATACTTACTGCAAGGTCTTATAATAATGTATAATAGGCCTAGTTGCAACTGTGAATAATTGTTTTGCTAAACATCAACGAGATTTTCATCCCGTATATAATTTATTACTTCTTTATTCGGGTCATTCACATAATAGCCTACATTACCCGCATGACTGTGTTAAAAGAGAGCGGTTTTGATGCGGTCGTTGGGAATTTGAAGTTCACATCAATTGTAATGTAATGTAATGCGATGTAAATTAAATCTTCAAGAACTTCTCAGCGACCGCAAAAGTCACGTCAAGTAGACCAGCTCATCGCTGATAACAGTACTAGATCTTTCTTCCTTCACATTCTGTTTGATTCATTAGTCTTACAAGTCTTATGTGGCGCTCTATTATACTTTGCAATTGAAAGTAGAAATGACGAAATTCTGTTATCGCGTCTTATCACACTTTGTAAGACAAAACGGAACGCTTCAGCTGTAGGCTACCAGACAAATATATGATGTTTCGTTGCATGATGAATTCATGCATAACAAATACTTCACTTTAACTGTATCCCTCGGCCACACAAAACCTAGGCCTACATGTGTGTGTCCGGCTCAAAGTTGCGCTTACTAGGCTATTGGATTTTAAGTGATGCTACGTCTAACCTTTAAAGTTAATGACATGCTACGTCTAACCTTCAATGTCAATTACTTGCCTCGAGCTATGGTGGCGTCGCCACTGCTTACAGAGATAGCTCTAAGGTCTAAGCAATTACCTGCAATTTCCAATTCCTATTCTTCCTTCATGGGACGCGGTGGTAGGCTATAGCGGTATGCTCTGAGCCTTATAACCGGAGAAGGTCGCACGTTCGAAACTACCTTCAGCCACTGAGTAGCGACCTTGAACAAGCTGTTCACCCATGATTGACTGTGAGGAAGGCAACGGGAAGCCACCTTGTTCATCTCATCCCCGGGGTGGCTTTAAGCCAATGAATCTGTCTTTGGTTAGAGAACTCATCATCATTTTTCTCTATGTAACGGAAACCGCCGCCCGTCTTCTGCTGCGGCTGGTCGGGAGGGAGAGGAGGTAACAAGCTCTCCCACCAGGTGGTAAGGCTTGCGTATCGCTCAAGGGTGACAGTTTGGTCAAGATTTTAAAATAGACTCTGTTGAATCTAATCTAGGCTACATGTAGGAATTTATGCAATGCCACGGTTGCAATGCTCATTCCAAATTCACTTCTATGACACTAATGATACTGAGGAGTCTGAGGTAGTTACATTTAAGGAACTTCTATGAAAATACCCATGCTTTCAATTTCAATTCATTTTCCACGTTCTTGCAAAATATCTAATTACGATCATTGTGCTTTTCTTCATCGGCAAAAATAGTTGCGGGTTGCAATGGTCCAGGCTGTAACTGTCCCGGACGACTGAGGTCTGCCCTGGATCAATTTTGGATGCGCCATGGTTGTTGTCCTTAATGACATCGCAAAGCACGTGTTATTGTGCAGTACAGACAAAGCTTATTCAATATTCATTCAATCATAAAATTTATTTCTATAGCGCCTCTTCAAGGGACTACACTAAGCTACTCCAACCCCCAGCCAGCGACACCAGATAAATCTGTTTGAGATGACAGAGAAATGCCTGAGAAAAAGTTCTGAAATTGGAGCGGAGTAGTCGATAATTAAATTATGTTTTGGTAAATATACCGAATCTAGCGGGATTAGACCTACATCTTTTTGGTTCCATTACATGCCTAGTAAATATTTTGTCACCAGATGTACCACGATTAATACCGAATCTAGCGGGATTAGACCTAGGCCTACATCTTTTTGGTTCCATTACATGCCTATTGCCTAGTAAAGATTTTGTCACCAGATGTACCTCGATAATTATGTCAATGCGTTCATTTTAAAATTTGATAGGCCTAGTGCTGAACATTTAACATGAACACGCAATTAATTTAAACGAATAAACGGAACGACGTTCTCAGTTTAATATCAACACTTTTTTTATCAAGCACAGAAAACGGCAAGTCCGATACGAAAATTAAATAAATAGGCCTAATTGTCAAAAACAACTAAGCTTACTAAATGCTCAGAATGATTTATTAAAGAACGAAACAGTGCAAAACAAAACGCTATCAAAAGAAAATGTTGCGCATAAGTTGACCTAATACTAAATGAATGAACAACAGAGCGAAATTAGTATTAGCTTTCCAAAACAGCTGTTTAAATTCCAGATAACGATGTGGCCGTTGAAATGGCTCAATGCAAGTACTTCACATTGTTGCCAACACCTAATCGAAGTTTTCATTCAATTGTGAAGCGAAAGATGCTTAAAACAGAGCACTCGATATAGTAACTGTTGTCAGAACCAGAAAGCATGCACTTGGTCGTTTCAAGGCGCACTATCTCGTTCCTCTCGCTATTAAAGTGAATTTGAGGAGTAGACCACAATAAATTATCCGACGGCCATGGGTCTGCTATTTTTAGTTGATTGAATTCAGGATCGAAGAGCTCGATCCTGTTGCGGTGGTTCGTAACCAGAATTCTGCCATAGACATCTGCGAAGCTCATAACTCTATATGCATCAAGTGATGATTGATATTGGCGAAGAATTCTTCCCTTCGTATCGATCTCCAGTAATTTTGCCTTATTTTCATCGTTGGCAGCAAGAAAAACGAGGTTTCCATATGATTTCTGAATCACGCTGTTAATGGTTCTGAACTCATGAACATCTGGGAACAACATTATTTTATGCTGCATGAAACCATACATAGTATATATGCCAATACATGACGGTTTGATCAAAAACGTACCAGGCCCTGTCAAATACAATTTCCTACCTTGCTCACTTGTCAGAATTATTAGGTTTCCATTAGCAGATACTGATATGGGACCCCGACTAGTAACTGGCAGCTTTAGATTATTAAGCCATGGTGACAGCTGCCAATGATGCTTTTCATCTTTCGTTATGCGAAAGATTGAAGGGGAATTCCTCACTGTGTTTAATATATACACACAGTTGGACACGCTGCAAGCTGCCATATCTCCCGGCGATACTCCTTGTATCGGGATGACACCTGTCACCTCTGCCATGTTGTTGCGGTCGTAAACGTTGACCACCATTGGACCCGGATGAAGTGGACTGCACAGCAGAAATATCTCATCTTTCAGTGTTGTCAGTTTGAGAACTTTCACTTTTAATGTAGGCTGATCCAAAATTTCAAAACGAATCATCTCCTGACCTACGAATAAACATCAATGTTTCTGCTTTTTTGCGCGAAAAGAAATAAAATATATTGCAGTTCTCGCGAAGTGACAGAAATATGCAAATTAAAGCGTGCATTTACCAACTATTTGATGATGATGATGATGATGATGATGATGATGATGATGATGATGATGATGATGATGATGACGATGACGATGACGATGACGATGATGACGACGACGACGATGCTGCTTATGATGATGATGGGTCCTCTGACCGAATGCAGGTTCATGATTCATTGCATCGGTTTTGTGCACCTGCATCCATTGAGATGAGATGAGTGAGGTATATTTACTCGTTGCCTTCCTCACTTGCAATTACGGGTGAGCTACTTCTCCAAAGTCGCTACTCAGTGACACGATGCAGATTCGAATCTGCCACCTTCGGTCACAATACGACAAATTTACCGCTGCATTACCAGGTAGATATTTTAAATGAGTGACAATAGTTATGGAGGGGAGAGTTGAAGGGGAGGGAGGGAGGGAGGGAGGTAGGAGGTTGGAGAGAATGGGAGTGACCGGGAACGCGGCGAATCCTAAAATTCCCGGGCAACGCTGGGCATCCCAGCTAGTAATAATATAATATTTAATGTTTCCTAAAGTGATATATAAGCGTTTCGTAAATTTCTTCTCATGTGTGAATTTTAGTTATTTTATTTGCAGGAAGTAGTCCTATAGTCTAACCATTACCTTCAAGAAGTCTGTGCACTTCCTTCATGAAAATGTCGGTCGTAAGGACAGAGTTCCATTGCGGACAGACTGTTCTAAGTCTCCCTATTACCACGTCAGCTTGTTCTTTTCGTGAACATCTGGCCACCTTCAGTTCCAACACTTCCATCGCAACGGCTTTAACGAGAATACGCTCAAGCATCTCGATCGGTAGATCTTGCAACTACAGGTAAAAAAAAGTACCGGTATCACATAATCCAATACGCTTAGTTCTAGGCGTTCGCAACTATAAAATCAAGCAACTTATGTTGGACATTAAAGGACCAAGTTATAACGCCACATAGTTCACTTTTGATATTGAACAATAAAATTGTAAGTTTGGAAAATATTGGATTGAAATAAGAATAATGAAAAAATCAACGCACAAAGAAGCAATAGACATCTTCTACCTGTTGATGTCTACCGACAATAACTATGTCATATCAGATGATTAGTGTCGCGACAGTTGCCCTCCTTCTTTCTCTCTGCTTTGGACTCCACTGCTAGGCAGTGTCGGTGTTGGCTGCCTTGTTCTTAAGCTATGGTGATTATGGCAATTCCGCAAGATATATAGAACATAGCATAGTTGTAAAAAACGTTTTTTTCGTTTTTTATTCTCTCCCAAAAAACGTCGTTTTTTTCGTTTTTTATTTTTCCCATCGTTTTTTAACGTTTTTTATTTTTTCTTTGACTTTATTTATTCATTTACTTTCTGTTATTATTTTCCTTAATTTTAAATTTTTCTGATATTTTTTATGTTTTCCGCCAACTCTCAAGGATTCAAATAACTAAAGTCATTATTTCATCGTTTAACATCATCATTTAAGAGACAGCCTACGTGTAGTAGGTTCCTAATCAGTGTTTTCAAGGTTAAAATGCGGTTTTAGATGTAGCAAAGTCAAATTCTTTACCGTTTCCGTTTTTTATCGTTTTTTTGTCGTTTTTTATTTTTTCGAAAAAAACGACGTTTTTTACCGTTTTTTATTTTGTTTCCATCGTTTTTTACATCTATGGAACATAGGAAACGTCGCTGTTTAGCCGAAACTCTCAAGTCATTAAAGCAAAGAATAAAACTTAGATACGAAAGTGATAATTATTATTATTTTGACTGATTTTTAAAGTCACACATGAAACTCACCGTCGTCGTGTCTTTTAATGGTGCGAACTTTGCACGCTTAGCAACATCGTCTTCTTGGATTATTGCTACAAAACAAAAAGATGCAATTAGCTATAATAGGTTGCTTGACCCAAAATGAAGACGAAGTCCGAAATAAAATCCCTGTCCTGACAAGATTTGAACCCAAATCCCTCGACTGAAAATTCAGCGTGGTCAATATTCTTGCACAATGGACCATTCTAGACAATGCTTTTAAACTAACACAGGTCAGCATAACTAATAATTAAAACTGATAGCAGTTAGGCCTACTCATTATTGTGTACGATTTGACAGACGATGTCGCATTGTACAGCAGCGTGGCTACACTAAACGTTGGTCGTCTCCTGAGCTTCCTAATCCCTTATAGGCATAGGCGGAGACCTAGGGGGGACAGGGGGACGGTCCCCCCAATGAAAGTGTTGGGGGGACGGTCCATGCATTTGTCCTCCCCCCAATGTTTGAGCGTCAAGACTTTTTGGGGCGGCGAAAATAGAAATATTTCGTCGAGATTTGGCCCGGATGACTAAAAAAAAGAAGAAAAAAAAGGTCATCAACTTTTTTGGCGGCGAAAAAAATTTTCCCCCAGATTTGGCCGGTTGTCGGAAATTTTTCGAAAATCTCGCGTCTTTCCGTCCCCCCCAATTCTCGGCGCAGGTCTCCGCCTATGCTTATAGGCTTATACTGTTCTTGATTATATGAGTCTTCTAGGTTACTAGGAAGGATCCTGTATTGATTGGCTGTGAAGTTGCCGATTAGACATTTAAAATATAGTGAATGACTGACACACGCTCTACGCGCGATCTTCTTTCTGCCTCATCCTTACTCCACTTACTTATTAGTCATGAGGCGCGGTGGTGTAGTTGGTATGTTCGTCGCCTTGCAGCCGAAGGTTTGCCTGTTCGAATTCACCTCAAGTCGCAGCGCAGGGACCATGGGCGAACATATTGAACATGCCTTAATCGAACCCTGACTAGTAAGCGTAGTATTTAAAACGTATCTGCAATAACTTACAGCCTGAGTCAACTTCTTTATTTTGCTCGTCCTTTCCGGATTTAGTCGATGCTCGTTTCTTCGGCATAGCTGTACAAAGGTTGCAAGCAACAGGATCAGAAGAAGAAGAACGGTTGTCACTGTCGTGACACAATAATTATCATTAGCAAAAATATTGCAAGATCATCAAACGATCGCCAAAAATGTGCGAGAATAAGAAACGTTAGTGAACCTCCGCATAATTCAAACATCATAAGCGAACTGTAAAAATAACAAATCGACGTCATTCAATTATTGATGTCAAATATGACGTATAACACTATAATAATCTTACTTTTGCGTCGTCGACATTTTGGTCCTGAGCTGAACTCTGCCTCTGATAGTTGCCAGACCCAAGCCTCGATAGATAAGGGAGACGACGCAAATGATCTTTGCTATCACACAGTGTCGATAAAAACTGAAAATAGCTAGGAATTGGAGGCATTCACCTACATGTACAAATGTATGTGCGTGTAGTTTTCTCGGTGTTTTTTTTTATTATAGGCCTATGTATTTAGGCCTATAAGAGTTTCGTCGAGTTCTCTGTTATGATTTATAGATATAAATTTCCCTATTGTAAATTCTCCGAGTTTGGACTACTAACCAATCATTTCTCAATTCTCATTAATCTGTTTGAAACACTTTTGAACTAGTTCTTCCAGCAGCGCATATCATTGCTCGTCGTTCAGCGGTTCTGCTGGATATTTAGAACCATAGAATCGTGGAAAGAAACTATGCCAATCATGAAATACTTTTTTCAGAACTATTTATATTGAGATTTTCTTCAACGCCTAAACCTCGTTCAGCGCGTAAAAGGTGGTTTTACCTGAAATTAGGGAACTCAGATCATCCCAGAGTCACCAATGGCAGAGTCAACACCCGCCTCATCAGATCTACATCAACGCGCAAGTCAATCGCCCTTTGTCAACTTCACCAGATTAAAATCACCCAAATGAACAACAGGACAGCAAGATTGGATCGCTTTTCATGTATTATTTGTGAGTCAGCCTTCGTGGAGAACCACATTCGTTCATCAGATCTCGATATGTTTGTCAAAGTCGAAACTCCGCACAAAACTGTAATGATGGGGCGCTGTTATAGGCCTAAGTGCTCCCACATCTATATAACTACGGAGAAGATTCTGTGTCTGTTTGCGCAGATGCATTTCGTCCGTTTAGCACCTTTTCACTCCAAAGAAGAGGGCGGGAGGAGAAATTTTTCCCGAAAACCCAAATTTCACGGGAGGCGTACCGGTGGAGGTCGGAGTGTGGTGGGGTGGTGAGGGTGGGGGCATAGGCGGAGACCTGGGCGTAGAATTGGGGAGGACGGAAAGACGCGAGATTTTCAGAAAAATTTCTGACGACCGGCGAAATCTCGGAAAAAAGTTATTTTCGCCGCCAAAAAAGTTTGATTTTTTTTTAGTCATCCGGCCAAAATCTCGACGGAATTTTCTATTTTCGCCGCCAAAAAAGTTGATGACCTTTTTTTTAGTCATCCGGCCAAAATCTCGACGGAATTTTCTATTTTCGCCGCCCAAAAAAAGTCTTGACGCTCAAACATAGGGGGGGGGGGAACAAATGTATGGGCCGTCCCCCAACACTTTTATTGGGGGGGACCGTCCCCCTGTCCCCCCTAGGTCTCCGCCCATGGGTGGGGGTTGGAATGGAAATTTTTCCGAAACCCAAATTTCAAGGGTTGCGTGCCTGTGGAGGTCGGAATGTGGTGTAGTGTTGTGGTCTGGGGTGGGGGATTGGGGTGGGTTGTTGGGAATTTTCCGAAAACCCATATTTCACGGGTGGCGTACCGGTGGAGGTCGGTGTGGGGTGGGTGACGGAGTGGGCAGTGGGCGTAGCCAGGAATTTATGACAGGGGTGGGGATTTTATGGCCTGGCTGGATGCCCTTTTTGACACCAACCCAACAGTATTACAGTAAATAAAAAGGGAATAAAGTAACAACGGGACTAAAGTAAGAAAAACAATTGTTTCTACAAGCAATTGCTTTGTTTTTTCTTATTTAAGCGGATAAATAACCTTTAAAAACATTTTTCCTAGGCCAATGGGGGTTTTAACTCCCGAAACCCCCCTTGGCTACGCCACTGGGGTTGGTGTTGGAAGGGATATTTTTCCGAAAACCCAAATTAAAAAATGGCGTGGTCGAAATCTTTATTGATATTTTCTTCGTCATGGGTTTGAGTCTATTACGTGGTGCTTGGTCGTTAAGATAATAATTATAAAATCTTAGACATTGACGGCGCCAGGATTTCAGTTTGGGCGGGGGGCTGAATCCTCGAGTTCTATTTTCATCCGCCAAAATTTCTTACAACCTTTTTTAGTAATTTGGCCGAAATCTCAGGGATGTATTACATTTTTAAAGGAGGCATATCGTGGGAATATCTCACTTTTACATGCAAAAAACCGAATGGCCATTTTTTAAGGGGGTCTTAGCTCCCGAGTGGCCATTTTTAGGAGGCTTAGCCCCCTAACCCACCCTGGCACTGCTACTGATCTACTACAAATCGGAAATATTGCATAAAACACAAATGGAGAAATCGCCGTCGAATGAGTTTATTGACACATAGAAAAACAACCATAATTTTGATTCAGCAATATGTGAGAAGAAGCCATCTGGTTAGTAGACTAATTGACTCATAATAATATTTTTCTTTTGAGCGGAGAAGATATTAACGGGACTCGTATATTCAGACTTTGAGAATGAGGATTGAGGATGAACCACAGTTTAACAACAGCTTATAACAACTTACAGAGGCCTTTGCCGCCGTAAAATTTGTTTGGCATAATAATATTATTGCAGCTCATGATTTGCCACCGACAAAAGTATAATGCAGGCTATATCGTTTGCTTTTCAAAGGCGTCTAAATAAAGTTCATCTTATGACACTGTTTATTCTTATGAGAAAAGTCGCTAATGATATTTGTTATCACACAGTGACGTTAAACTGAAACTACTACTGCTATTGTTTCAAATTTTATTGTCACCTTGTTGATAATGTGCTTTGGTAAATATATTATTTAAGCTTATGCTGAATCTAGCGGGATTAGGCCAACATTCTTTGGACAACATATTGCTCCATTACATACCTAGTAAAGTAGGTAGGCTACCTTGAAGGGGCGCTATATAAATTACGATTGATTGATTAAAGACTATAATCACCACATGAACCACGATAATAATTATGTCAATGCGTTTAATTTAGTATTTAATATCGTTGAACATTTGATATGAACACGCAATTAATTTAAAAGAATAAACGGAACGGAGTTCTCATTCGAATATCAAAACTTTTTTATAAAAGCACAGCAAACAGCAAATCCGATTAGAGAATTAATCAAATTGTCAAAACAGCTTCATAGGCCTATATACTGAATGCTCAGGAAAAATTTATAAAAGAATGAATGTGTGGAATGATAATCATGGCCTATGGGTTTGCCAATATCGAACAATATAATTACTAAATGCGACCATTAAACGAGATGTCGAAACAGTTTGAAACGAAATGCTCAGAAAGAGTTATCATAAGAAAATGTTCCTCGTGAATTGATCTTTAGAAGCTTAGTTCTGAATGACGAAATGATAAATAATTAGTACTTAAAAACAGTTAAATTGTAAACGCAAATAATGATTATGACCGTTACACGAGATGTCAAACGGTTCAATACAAGTCCTCCACATCGCTGACAACACCCAACACCCAATCGGCGCGCTTCATTCGTTTGTGAAGCGAAAGATGCTCAAAACAGAGCTCTCGATGGAGCTGTCAACACCGTCATTCATGTACTTGGGCATTTCAAAGCACACAATCTCGTTCCTCTCGCTGTTGAAGTGAACCTGAGACTTCTGATAAGCACGCCATATTAAATCCACCGCCGGCGGTGGGTTTGCTATTTCTAGCAGATTGAATTCAGGATCGAAGAGCTGGATCCTGTAACGGTAGCTCGTAACCAGAATTCTGCCATAAACATCTGCGAAGCTCATACCATTGTATCCATGAAGCGTCGATTGGTGTTGACGTAGAATTCTTCCGGTTGTATCGATCTCCAGGAATTTTGCCTCACCTTCAATGTTAGTAGCAAGCAACACAAGGTTTCCATCTGATTTCTGAATCACGTTGTAGATGCTTCTGAACCCATAGATATCTGGTGACAACATTATCTTATGCTGCATGAAACCGTTCTTGGTATATATGCCTACACATGACGGTTTGATCGAAGAAAGGCCTGGCCCTGTCAAAATCATTACCAGACCTTGTTCAGTAGAAAGAATGATTAGGTTTCCATTAGCGGATACGGATATGGGACCCCGCTTCGTAACT
>OX457039.1:70346638-70354451 GCA_949752735.1 Lumbricus terrestris
ATCATCGTCAAAATCATCATACAGGGGCCGGATTAAGGCATCCATAAATCAATCAATCATAATTTATATAGCACCACTTCAAGGTACCTACTCAAAGGCGCTCCCGGTCGAGATCAAGCGAAAAACAGTCTTCAACAGTTTCTGAAGTTGAGAACAGCTTGGGAGGTGTCGCGTAGTTAAAGACGTCCATTTCTGCAGGTTGTTGAACCACCCACAGAGAATAAAACCGCCTCTGCATTGTTGCAGAGCGAGTGGAAGGAACCATTAGGTCACTATGGACAGCAGAGCGCAGTGCGCGGCGGCCTATGCAAGTGGAAAGAGGGAGGCAAAGCTCACACAGAAAATAGGGTGCCCAGTCTGATAAGCATCGCCACACCAAAGATGATATCCTAAATGAGATGCGCTGCGGGAAAGGAAGCCAGTGCAAGACCTCACGCATATATTTGGTATACATGCACGGTCGTACTTGGTGAACCCCCCAATAAGTCGTGCGGCAGCCTGGTGGACCCTCTCCAACCTCTCAATCCGAACCCGCGGTAGACCAGCAAATATGGAGGCGCAGTAGTCGAGGCTGCTCAACACAAATCCATGGACAAGAGAAGCTGCAACTTTAGAAGTCAGAGAGCGAGCAATGACCCTGAGCTGCCGCAGTTGGTATAGTGGCAGCTACGTCACACCAGATCTATATGAGATGCAAGGGTGAGTTCAGAGACCAGGAGCACCCCAAGGTCGCGGCAAAAAAAGTCATAGATGGGAACTGTGAAGGTCGAGCCCTCATCATCATCGGTTTGAGCTTAGCCTGTTGCCTAGTGCCCAATCAAATGAATTGGGATTTTTGGGCGTTGAGTCGGAGTC
Organism: Lumbricus terrestris; assembly: GCA_949752735.1. Taxonomy (NCBI): domain Eukaryota; kingdom Metazoa; phylum Annelida; class Clitellata; order Crassiclitellata; family Lumbricidae; genus Lumbricus; species Lumbricus terrestris. The sequence goes on from OX457039.1 coordinate 70,347,494, forward strand.
AATTTGAGGACATCCAATCTGTGAGGACCCCCATTGCTCGTTGCATGTTGCGGGGGCCTCGATGGTTGCGAGTGGAGGGCATTGTAGATAATATTATGTTCAACATGCTTGGCCGAACCGGATCCTGTACGCGTTAGGTGGCCCCACGCATGCAATACAATTATTTTTCATCGTCATTTATTATTATAGCAAAAATGAGGGGGAAATCTCGGAACAAACTGTCAATTATTGAAAAAACTTCTGATTTCAATATAGGCCCTATAATAGACCGACAACTTCTGCACATGTGTAGGGGTAATTGAATGAATTGTAGGCAGACTCAAAGAGGAAAGTTTTCAGTTTAGAGCGAAAGACAGTCTCGCTAGAAGAGTTACGAACATAAGGAGGCAGAGAGTTCCAGATTAAGGAACAATTCCGGGAACAATGCTTATCGCTGGCGTGAATATCCCTGCATCATCATCATCATCATCATCATCATCATCATCATCATCATCATCATCATCATCATCATCATCATCATCGTCATCATCATCGTCATCGTCATCGTCATCGTCATCGTCGTCGTCGTCGTCATCGTCGTCGTCATCGTCGTCGTCGTCGTCGTCGTCATCGTCGTCGTCGTCGTCGCCCTCGTCGTCGCCACCATCATCGTAGCCGTCGTCGCCGTAGCCGTCGTCGTCATCATCATCATCATCGTCATCGTCATCATCATCATCATCGTCCTCAACATCATCATCACAATCATCATCATCATCATCGTCGTAATCGTCATCTTCGTCATCACCTTCACTATCATTGTCATCATCGACATCACCAGCTTCATCGACATCTCGTCGTCGTCACCACTATCGTCGTAGCCGTCGTCGCCGTAGCCGTCATCATCATCATCATCATCATCATCATCATCACCACCATCACCATCACCATCACCACCATCATCATCATCATCATCCTCATCATCGTAATGTTCTTCTTTCTCTTTTTCTACATAATCATCAACAGCGTTGTGTGGGTCGTGGTGAAAGCTTGTCAATTCAAGGGCATTGGAGATGATCAGAGCACATAACTGGAAAACTTACCAAAAGCTCTTCCCAATTAAAAGCAGTGACTGAGTCCAATAAGATTATAGTACAAACAAAACCAAGTCTTTCCGCGACTCTTGCACTGATGCCTTTCTGTCTAATAGTCGTCTCATCCCATTGATAACCCCTCGAGGTTTTAACACTCGAGTGCCCAAGGTATTTTTAGGTACACGAAGGCCCAAGGGGGGTCCGCGCGGACCCCAACGTTTTTTGTGAATATCTTGAGAATGGATTGGAATATCGTTACAGAATTTAGTTCCATGTAATCGCAAATGAATTTGCGATCGATGTATCTTATGTCACAATAGCACCACCTGGTGTTAAATAACAGTGTAATAAGCTCGTGATATACATTTTATGCTTGCTTGCGGCTTTTACTGAAGGAAGCCTATTGTTTTCATGTTAATATATTGAGAAGGGATTGGAATATCGTAACCGAATTTAGTTCTATGAAATCCCAAATGAATTTGCAATCGATTGAGGTATCGTATATCACAATATCACCACCTGGTGCAAAATAATAGTGTAAAAATCTCGTGATACACGTGTTATGCTTGCTTGCATCATTTACCGAAGGAAGCCTATACGTCCGGTGCGTCCGCACGCCAGTCAGCAGTGCTTCTCTCACTTCCAGCTATCGACGGACCAGTTGCATTATGGTAGACTAAATCCTAATCGCAATTGTAAATTTGTATAGCGCCGCTTCAAGAGAAACTCCTCAGACGGGTTCCTGACCTGATAACACCATGCCACGATTGAAAGGGGTAATTTCAAACAATTGCGGAGGAATGGAAGTATATATGAACGGCTGTGTCACTGTGTGGTGTTAGGCCTACTTGTGTGTTGAGAAAGAAGGGTAGGCCACTACCGTCTACAACACCACCGGCTAAGAAGAAAAGCTGAGCCATTTATTTGCGTAGCCTAACCTTGACAGAACGGTTGCCACCGTTTGTATGAACTGTCCTAAGCGTTCCGTTTTGACGCACGCCTGTTGCATGCAATTATTGCTGTGTAGGCCTACGCAGACTTGCAGACTTTCAAATTCTGTGTTGCAAACATTGACCAAACATAGTGCTACAATGTCAGTAATTCTAAGTTCAACAATTTATATGAATCTTTCGTTCATATAACGTGCGCTGGCCATTTATTTATTGGCCAGTAACCATACGCATGTATGACAAATAACCGAATATCGTAGGGTACCCTTAGTATATGCTGTGGTGGTGGGGTACAGGGTTGGACAATACTCACGCAAAATATACCATTCGATGCCCAAATGGTTGTTCTAGGAATACCTAAAAGCATTTGTGCAGATCTATAGCCGTTAAAAAGTTATCCGGAAAAAACGGGCCTGGGGTCCGGTCGGACCCCCTTGGGCATTCGAGGGTTAAACTATAGGTCTCTGCTCCTCGTCCTCCTCTCCTCTCTATACACTCTATGCTTGAGACATACAGGCATGCACGCATGCAGGCGGACGAACAAACATACAGGCGCATTATATATAGACACACATAAGGACGACGGAAAGACATTTAGACGGACAGTGTGCGATGGACAGAGAGACATGCGTACAGAGGATGACACCGATAGCCACAGGTAGACAGATATTCAGACGGATAGACGGAGAAGCAGATAGCCAGAAGCACACACATGCATAGACGCCCACGGTCAGATGTACGAACATACATTTAGGTATGTATAGGGGCGTATACAGTGTACGTACAGTCGTAAAAACGGGCTGTCATCGAAGCGGATAGAAAGGTATTCAGGTGCACAATGGCACAAACCAAGAGGCAGTCCAAAGACATAATGAAGCTCGTAATTATATATAGTCTAGATCGGTTGTCGGCTTCTTGCTATGACGTTAATGACGTTTCGGCTGCTTGACCCTCCAGGTAATAATGGCAACACTGGACTCGTTGACCGGCATAAACAGAGGAGAGAAGCCCTGCTGGGGACGATGACAAGCACTTCACAGAACCCCTTCTTCAACGAATTGTCTAATCTAAACAATTTGCTCGCCAGCATGGCGACTGTCGGAGGTTAACCTCTTTAGAGAATGGCAATGATTGTAGTTTATAGTGTCTCACTCCCAAAGGCCTATGCTTTAATCCGATGAATGATAGTAAAATTCCACGATTAAAATGCTCAAATCAACGTTTACGTTGACCACTGGGCTGCTGGGCAAAAAGACTAGAGGGCAAGCAGACTAGAGGTTTCTTTCTGACTTAGTCATTCGCACATATTACTAAAACGAGCTGCCAATCGTTTTACAATCAATTTTGTAAAAATCTTTCCGTAGTTAATCTCCCTGTCAAATTGTCTAATCTAGTTGCCCCGTCCTCTAGGAAACCAAGTTTTCTCGAGAGAACTAAAGAGCGTGTAACGACTATCGTCAAGGCAGGTAGTGCCGAGCAAAGTAGAGTGCCTGTATGGATGTCGTTGAAATCATCATCATCACCATCACCATCACCATCATCATCATCATCATCATCGTCGTCGTCGTCGTCATCATCATTGTCATCATCGTCGTCACCACCATCATCATTGTAGTCGCCATCGCTGTTGAAATCATCATCATCATCGACGTCATCGTCGTTATTGTCGTCGTAAAATCATCCTTTTCATCACCACCACCACCACCAGGAATACCATCATCGACATCATCATCATCATCATCATCATCATCATCATCATCATCATCATCATCATCATCATCATCATCGACATCATTATCAGGCGGGCTTGTAAGGACCTGGTTGTGCCACGGTAGCATAGAAATCGTCATTATCACTATCATCATCAGCGTGGTGGTAGTCGTCATCACCATCAGACGCCCTTTAATTGCATAACTGTGTTACGGCGCCATACAATCAATAACAATGACTTGTTATCATCATCATTATCGTCATCATCATCGTCATTGTCACAATCATCATCATATTAATCTTTCATCATCATGCTTATTTTTAACTAGATGGGGTACCCGGCGTTGCCCAGAAATTTTAAGATTTGCCCGGTTCCCGGCCATTCCTCTATATTTCATCCTTCCTTCGGTCATTCCGTCCCTCCATCCGTCCCTCTCTCCCTACGTCTGCTCCTACCTCACTCTCTCTCCCTCCCTCCATCCCTCCCTCCATTACTCCGTCCGTCCCTCTCACTACCTCTCTTCCTACCTCCCTCCTTCACTCCCTCTCTCACTTCCACTCTTTCTCTTCCACCCCTCCTTCCTTCCTTCCTCCCTCCATCCCACTTTCACTTCGTCCCTCTCTTGTCCAAACTTGCCATCAACAGTGCTTTTATCATTATTTTCCTAACCGCCAGCGTAAAAAATTAGGTCATAAAGTGATGACGTCATTGATGGGGAGCACTACATAAGGCAGAAAATCAAAAGGCAGAAAATCAAAAGGCAGAAAATCAAAAGGCAGAAAATCAAAAGGCAGAAAAATAATGAGGCAGAAAAATCAAAAGGCAGAAAAATCAAAAGGCAGAAAATCAGAAGGCAGAAAATCAAAAGGCAGGAAATCAAAAGGCAGAAAATCAAAAGGCCGGAAATCAAAAGGCAGACTATTATAGGCCTACTGTGGTTTAGATCCTATAGGGCCTAGTATACAGGGTGTCACATTGTCTATCGTGACATATGTAAGCTGCACTTTGCCGCCTAAACACAAATGCACAATTCATTAAAACGTGCTGAAACTGATTAACCCATTAGTGCCCAGCGTCCGTCATAACGGACGCTTAGAAAACACGTTGGCAAAAATAAGAGGCAACTGTTTAATATGGTCATCACAATTTTTAAATTAGTGCGTCAATTGACTTTATATTCCACTATTGCGATTGCCGGATTATGTGAATTGGAAATATTTTATTGCTTGTGCTAATGTGTCTACTGCAACATATCGAAAATCATCGCTACAACTAGTTTTTATATTTCTGCTTGGTATTGAACGGGGAGGAATTGAGAGAAAGTGTAAATGTTGTTTATAGTAGCCATAATTATGGGTCAATATGCTGATGAAATGTTATCACAATTGCCGTAAGTTTTCCTAAGGAAATTTCGATTGCATCCTGGCAAAAAACCAGAATCGTCTCATTGTTTATATAGATATCGCCTCAAAAATACAGAATAATAAGTTAATCAGTAGGCCTATCATAATCTTCGTAGCCATCATCGTCGTCGTCGTCATCATCATCGTCATCAGGCGCCTAGTAACGGCATGGCTGTGTTAGGGCGCCATAAAAATCATAATTGTTATCACCATCATCATAATCGCCGTCGTCGTCGTCATCATCATCGATATCATCATCGTCGTCATTATCGTTATCATTATCATCATCATCATCATCATCATCATCATCATCATCATCATCATCATCATCATCATCATCGCCGCCGTCGTCGTCGTCGTCATCATCGTTATCATCATCATCATCACCATCACCATCACCATTATCATCATCATCATCATCATCATCATCTTCATCAACATTATCAGGCGCCCTTGTTACGGCATAAACGTCATTGTTATCAAAACCATCATCACCGCCGTCGTCGTCAGTCGTCGTCGTCATCATCATCGTCATCATCATAATCGACATCTTTATCGTCACCTCCACCACAAATACCACCACCAAAACTGACACCAACACCTCCCCCAGGCAACAACAGCAACAACAATAACAACTACAACAACAAAATGACCAACAGCATCAACAATACAATAGATCATCGGCATTATCATCATCAACAACAACATCATCATCATCATCTTCATCAACACTATCATCATAATCATCATCATCATCATCGTCGTCGTCGTCGTCGTCGTCAGCGCCTTGAACCGGCATGGTTGCTTTACGGCCTCAGAGAAATCGTCATTGATATTATCATCATCATCATCATCATCGTCATCATCATCATCATCGTCGTCGTCATTATCATTCCCAGGCGTTCTTGTAACGGCATGGCTTAGTTACCGCAAATTAGGTCTACCCACTACCAACGCCACCGCGAAAATAGGCCTATGACATTTATTTTGTAATAAGTGAAGGTGGCACTGCAGTGGGGGGCAAATCAGGGTAAATGCTATCGTAAATTTTTTTTGCCCAGGTCGTTGTCCTGCCACAAGATTGTCAGAATTTTCGTCCCAAGAATATAATTAGGGCATAAATTAATTCTGTGCTGTTTACTTGTCCCAGTTCCTTAAGTATAACCATGGTTACAAACTTATAAACATTTCTGACCATTAATTTCTCTAATATTCTTAGACCGTGAAAGATGCATAATACTGTATACTTATATGCAAGGCTGGAATATTAAAAGACCTGTTTATAGTTTATACTGAAAAATATAAGGAACGAATTGCTAATAGACGAAATTCAATGTTGATTCGTCGATTTTAACACGTTTTGTGTGCATACCCGCATTAAGGTGGATGCTAATGGTGCTCCAGCTCCCGGGTCTGCAGTTTTCGGGGGCCCGCACAGCTCAATTGACACATGTGGTGATCCAGTTCCTGTTCAGAAAATGCGGGACCCAGCACCACGATGCTGCATTATTGCCAACTTGTGCTATTGAATTCATATTGTGACGATTTCTCTCGTTTTGCAATTTTTTATTCACTAACTACGCTGCTGCTACGACAATGGCTCTGTCCCATTATGACGACATCCTCTTGATCTACATCACTTTTGTGACAAAATTAGCTATGTTTGTTTGATTGTTTGTATGTGCACTTGCTATAGCGCCACTTCAAGCTCACTCCTCAGAGGCGCTCCCGACTACAGCGTGGACACTGCATCGGAGTTTCACGCCTAAGCGCTGAGCAATTGTGAGTGAAGAACTTGTCCAAGGTCTCTAACGCAGCGACTTG
>OX457039.1:70354651-70444342 GCA_949752735.1 Lumbricus terrestris
AAAATGTCCCTGGACAAAATGTCCACGGACAAAAAGTCCCCGGACAAAAAGTCCCGGACAAAATGTCCCCGGACAAAATGTCCCCGGATAAAATGTCCCCGGACAAAAACTCCCCGGACAAAATGTCCCCGGACAAAATGTCCCCGGACAAAATGTCCCGGACAAAATGTCCCGGACAAAAAGTCCCAGGATAAAAGTAATGTCCCTACACTACCTAAACCAAGCGCATGTGCGCCTGGCAGTAGGCACACCTACATTGAGAAAAAGAGTCCTTCTGTCAGAGAACCACCTTCTCTAAACGCATGAAAACGAGTCATTTAGCAAACCAACCAATTGCAAGCTGCATTTGGTTCACTATTTTAGAAGAATTCCGATTCTAGCGTCAGAAATGTACAAATTTGCCAAGGGGTTCAGCTATTTTTCATAGTATCTGCGTTTGTCTTACATAAAGGCAGCCTTGAAGGTGTGTGTCCGGATCGCTCATTATTTTTATAGTTTATAAATTATCCTAATAATAAGTTTTTTGGGTGAGACAATCGATCAGTCGAAAAATTCTGTTCCTATCGTTATCTGTAACTATGCAGTGGCATGATAACCTTAGGGCCCTGGACACTTTAAAGGCTTGGGGCCCTTAGACATTAACTGCACATAGGCCTACAATGTTGCAAGACTGCTCTCTTTAGCCGTGGTTGGGTCGGGAGCGCTTCTGAGTAAAAACGCTTGAAGAGGCTCTATATAAATCTCTGAAATGAATGAATGAATACACTAATATACTTTTGCAGTCCATTTGTTAGGCTACATCCTTTTGCATGTAATGTGGCATATCTGCTGAGCAACAAAATTAGGCCTAACCTACATTTACATAAGTGATGACGGGGTTAACATAAGAAAATTATTATATTTCTACAGTTGCGTTTCGGAGTAGGCCTACACTTATAAATGTGGAGGCCCCCTACAAACTTGAGGCCAGGCGCGTCTTAATGACATCTGTGCCTACCGAGGTATTGTTTCGAATGCCCCACGCATGTCTTATTATGGGCCCACCCTATTAGGAATTACAATTTATAAACGCTGTGCTTAAGAAAGTAGGCTTAGAAAGTCTATGAACTAACCTGAGTCAGTTTAAGTGGCGTTACTTATGCGCAAAATCAATAATATTTGTATTAGGTTTGCTGAAGCTGTAGGCCTACCTGACTTTTTAGGCACGCGATCCGACTCCGATTTGAGTCCTTCAATTTGTAAGTTGTAAATACATGAGTTTAAGAAATAAACAGACACAATAGGTATAATGAGCAGCTAAAATTAATTTGGAGACCCCTTCAACTTGAGGCCCGACCGACCGAAGGGTTCGGACTTCGGAGGGCCATAGCGTCACTATCCCGACCATGGACTGGGCCCAAGACGAACAAAACACGATTCTGCACAGTCATGGCGAGGGGCTGGAAATGCCATTTCTGGAGACAACAACCCCTGAACGTCAAACTCCAATTGAGTCTTGCTTCGAAGTATCTTTGCGATCCAGTACTCACCCCATTTTTGCCACTTCGTTGCGTCCTCTTAGGTCTCTGCATAGTTGTAAAAAACGTTTTTTTGGTTTTTTATTCTCTCCCAAAAATCGTCGTTTTTTTCTTTTTTTTAATTTTCCCATCGTTTTTTATCGTTTTTTATTTTTTCTTTAACTTCATTTATTCATTAACTTTCTGTTATTATTCTCCTTAATTTTAATTTTTTTCTGATATTCCTTATGTTTTCCGCCAACTCTCAATGATTCAGCTAACTATAGTCATTATTTCATCGTTTAACATCATCATTTAAGAGATAGCCTGCGTGTAGTAGGTTCCTAATCAATGTTTTCAAGATTAAAATGCGGTTTTAGATGTAGCAAAGTCAAATTATTTACCGTTTCCGTTTTTTATCGTTTTTTTTTCGTTTTTTATTTTTTCGAAAAAAACGACGTTTTTTACCGTTTTTTTTCCGTTTCCATCGTTTTTTACATCTATGGGTCTCTGATTGGTTCGACGTCTTTGTTCCCCGCGTCAGGACCGCCATGGCACAATCCTTATCATTTGCCTGCATGCGTAGGTCCCTCCCAATGGAATGGACCCTCCATCACTTCGCTCTGTCATCCTCTCTCGTAGTCTTTCGTCATCTTTCTCTCGTCTTAAAACCTGCCTATTCTCTAGGTATTGCATGCACTGGCAGCGCTTCTGAAAGGCCCTAGCAGGCCTATCTGCTATCATAAAGCGATGAACAGAAACAATGCATTCGATTTTGTTCACAAGGGCAAGACCACCAAGCATTTCCTCTGAGATGGTGGATTCAGATATCTTCAATTGGCAGTAGGACGTTTTGCTCATGAAATTATCCGCCCATTGCAGTTGGACCATTCAGTGGCGCGACCTGGGACGCAGTAAATAGGGTTCTAACCTAGAGGTGTCTTGCAGAAGATCTTGAGAGGAGCGGTTTCAGAACACGGCCCTGGTCCGCTAAAATAGAAGTTAAGAGGTTTCCATCTGCCATTCTACACAGCTGTTTCAAATGCTGGGCTGTCTTCAGGTGAGGGCATTGTCAGACAAGACGATCCATCTTGGACGTAGGCTTAGTCACCCACACGGACGCAGTCTAGCGTGATACTACAGCCGCACAAAATCCCAACAGGCCGGCGATGCGTAGCTTAGGTGATGGTGAACGGACATTTCCCCTGGACATATTCCTCCGGACTTATTCCCCGACAATTTTCCCCGGACGCCCTCCCCCATTTTGACTAGGATATTTCCCCATGGCACGGACAACTGTACATATGGCACGTTAAGTTTGAAAACGAATGCTTTGAAGTAAACGATCACTTAGTATTCGTTAATAACTGAAATTCATATGAAACGATGCGTGTATACAATAAACAAAGACCTTATGCGACGTATACTATAGGGACACCACTTTCACCCTGCGACTTTCTGTCAGGGACATTTTGTCCGGGCACATTTTGTCCGGGGACTTTTTATCCGGGGACTTTTTTGTCCAGGGACATTTTATCCGGAGACTTTTTGTCCGGGGACATTTTATCCGGGGACTTTTTGTCCGGGGACTTTTTATCCGGGGACTTTTTGTCCGGGGACATTTTATCCGGGGACTTTTTGTCCGGGGACTTTTTATCCGGGGACTTTTTGTCCAGAGACATTTTGTCCGGGACATTTTGTCCGGGACATTTTGTCCGGGCACATTTTGTCCTAGCACCCGAAGCACACATCAGGCTATTCACTCTGCTATGAAGGGGCAACTCTAAGTTCCATGGGCTCACCTAGCTGCCAGACAACGCCGAGCTTTCTCGGTTGTATACGGCCTTCAATCTGGTATGAACTCCGTTCACACCTTCATTCTCTCAAGTCTCTTTTCTTTCGCCGTGGCTTGCCTGGGAGCGCGTCTGGGTAGTTTCTTGAAGGGCGCTATATAAATTCATATAATGAATGAATGAATGAATGGACGAATGAATGAATAAAGGAATAACGCTGTCTCACACTTAAAAACAAAACTTTGTCTCACACGTAAAAGTAACAGTAAAACTTTATAACTTTCTCTAATATTCAGTATCACCAAACGTCGCATCCAACATTAAGTCAAAGCTCAAAATAGGCCTATATAAATGTGTTTAGTGTATAGGCTACACCTCCTCTCCTTGTAAATTGTTCATAAGTCGGTCCGGTAATATGGCGTTCCGGTTAAGTGTCGCCTGTTCTACTGTCCGGACCGTTCTAATATCGCCCGTTAAAGTGTCGCCGGTCAAGTGTCGTCCGTTCAAATGGCCACCGTTCAAATGTCTGCACGCCATGAGAAGAGATCATGAGAAAGTGTGTGACAGAGTTTTTGCAGGAGTTAGACTACCATTACTCAGTTCTATGCAGGTGACCTGTAAAATCTGAGTTTGATACTTCAAACTATAGAATGTGTCAAATTGCGCGATGTCCGAGAGCATAAGTAACTCAATATAAATTTAAACTGCCATTGACCGCTTCAAGACATTCCAGTACGTGTTTTGAAATGCCGAATATATCAGCGACGACAGCAATAGAAATCTGTGCCTTGGTGCGGACCAGTCTGCCGGGTAATTGGCCTGGATGAAGGAAGAGGACGTCGCTAATGATCATTTTGTATCGCGCAGTGTTGCTTTACTCAAGTCTAATTATTGTTCTCGTAAAGAATTAAAACCAACCACCAACAGAATCTGTACGGGGTGTTGATGAAACACGTTATTGCTGTCAGAATATTTCTCATGTGCAACCATTCATGTCCATCCTTGAGCATATAATTTATACCTCTGTATACCTTTTTAATCTTAGTGTAGAAGCTGGCTATATAGCCTACTTCCTCTGAATCATGAGTATCATGATAGCATGCAGTGGAATTTTGCGCTGGCCATTGCCAAATTGGAATAAATAACAATTTTTGGAAAGGGAAATGATATGTCCATACAGGGTGCGGCAAAAAGTAATCCCCTACGGTTCTCAGCCCATATCTTGGCCAAACATACGAAGTTTTAAATGAAACCTTACAGTCTTAAAGGCAATTCATATTTACGTACAATGGTCAAATTACAAACAAAATATTTCAAATAGAACAAAAGGTATATTACTTTTAGTGAGGCTATCCACCGTTTTTTGACGATTCAAAAACGCGACGCAACAAAAAGTAACAAAAACCAATTTAATTATTCTGACCAATATCTTGGCTGGAAGTAAGAATTTTGACATCAAAATTTACGGTCTTAAAGACAATTCATATCTGCACATGATGGCCAGATTTCAGCAAAATATTTCAAAAAGAATAAAAGTTATGGGACTTTTAAGGAGGCCCCCTGCCGTTTTTTGACGATTCGTAGACGTAACGCAGCAAAAGTAACAAAGACACGATTTTATTTAGTCTCACCTCAAATAATTGGTATCAGATAGCCTTGATATTGATAGATGATCATTATTATTACTATTTAAAAAAGGAACAGGGTACGAGCGTAGCTGCACGTCACCGAGAAGTCACTTAGCAAGATGACAATCAAATTAGCAAATAAGAAATCCGTCAGATTAATCAACAGGTCCATCAAGAACTTTGAAAACAGACTCAAAAGAAGCTTTGGCACTGGTGGTGGGCACATTGAACACAAGTTGTGAATCACTATCAAGTTCAGTTCCAAACAGTTATTTGAGTTATGACTTGATAAAATCACGTTTTTGTTACTTTTTGTTGCGTAACGTTTTTTAATCGTCAAAAACGGTGGGTGGCCTCACTAAAAGTGGTGTAACTTTTGTTGTGTTTGCAATATTTTGATGAAATCTGGCCATCATGTGTAATTATGAATTGTCCTTAAGCCTGTAGAGATTCATTTTGAAATTCCTACTTCTGGCCATGATCTTAGCGAAAAACAAAAACATTACGTTTCGTTTTTGAATCGTCATAAAACGGTGGGTGGCCTCACTAAAAGTGATATAACTTTTGTTCTATTTGATTTTTTTGTAATTTGACCATTGTACGTAAATATGAATTGTCTTTAAGACTGTAAAGCTTCATTTAAAAATTCGTATGTTTGGCCAAGATATGGGCTGAAAACCGTAGGGGATTACTTTTTTTTTACCGCACCCTGCCTGTTAGGAGATTAGGTGCTTGTTAGAATTAGATATGTAGCCTAATGTCACTATTCCTATTTAAGCTACAGTTTCAAGTATACAATTGTTTTTCATATTATCAATATTCAAAATGTTTCAGTATGCTTTCTATTTCAGGAAAAATGGTCATTGAGAAATTTAAGCAACTTCATCCACAATACACTCAGCCTTGGCAGTCTATTCGCACAAAAATTATCAATGACAAGTTCAACTAAATGCGCCGAGTTGATAGAAGAATGCAGAAAGTGCTGCAATGAGTCAATCGGCTGCCAACACTTTATTGACTTTCGAGTTTTGCAGCTTGACTTTGTCAAGAAGTCTTATGTTTTCAAATGTGCATGTTAACATTTCATTTTTTAAAGAAGGATTTTTAAAATCAGTCTGGATAGCTATTGGTTTATCATCATTGCTTTATAACTTAAGCTGCAAGTGACAAGCAAAATCGGTCCGCAGAGAAGACGATGTTTAATGATGCCATTTCAAAAAGTTTATTAGGCCTACTTGAAGTCCATTGCACTGCAGGAAACTAAGTCAAATTGATTTAGTTGAAGGTGGAAATTAAACCTTTTATTTGGCAGCTATGACCCTAAGATTGTTATTAGCCATTCGGGCTCTAAAACAGTAGGCCCTATGTTGAGCTACAGGTTTTAGGCAATCTATCGCTTTAGCATTTTAAATTAATCGCCATCGCATGGGTTTTAGTGTTGGTCGCTAAGGGGCCGTCCATAAAGTATGTCACGCTCCAGGGGGGAGGGGGTGTAGGAAAGTGTGACAGATTGTGGTAGGGGGGAGGGGTCAGGACATGTGTGACGTCACACATTTATTTTTTAAATTCTTCTATTTTTTTTGTTCTTAGTACCTAAAATCCGACCCGGCCCGGCCAGGCGTGTCTAAAACCCGGCCTGGCGGGATAAAAGTTGATTTCCCGTCACTATCAAGGCGTTTAGGGACACACATCACTATCAGAGGGATTAGGGATAGTATCCTATGGTTTAGAGGGTTAGGTAAATAATTATGTATTAAAAAATTGTTCGAAAGTGTGACGTACTTTAGGGGGGGTCCGAGATGTGTGACAGTTTGTGACAGGGGGAGGGGTGGTCTAAAATGGTCAAAAATAGCGTGCCGTACTTTATGGACGGCCCCTAATCGCTTGGATTGGTGAAAAGAATTTTTGCAATATAAATGCCGGATTGATAAGGTAATTTCTACTTAAATTTAAGTTGAATCGATGAAAAGATTTGCCGATGAAAATTGGAACTAGATGGATGGACACTAATTCTTTAATTAAAAGATGAAGTGATAAAAAAGTTGCTGCTCTGACAGAAGCTATTTTTTGCGTAGATTATTGATGAAAAAGATTTGTGCAAATAAGAAGACGGATTGATGAAAAATGATTATGCTGCACCGGACGAATGGTCTGAACAAACAGACGGTCAAAGAGACAGACATAACAGGTCCTATAGAAATGTGGAGAAGGACAAGCGTATACGGCCTTATTGTTTTTCTCTTGTCAATCCTATGCAATGAAGCTTAGGATGAACTAAGACCTTGCGTGGACTTTTAAGGTTGTCTGACTATTATATGTTACTAACACTATCAATGTGTTATAAGTTTTTGACTATTTTCGTTTTAAGCGTTTGAATGTATTAGCCTATAGGCCTACTAATGTTAATATTCTTTCCTTATACCTAGCTTTCACTATTATAATGTAAACATTTATAACTTGAATAAGAATCTCATGTCAACATTGCAATAATAAGCAACAATATGCTGTATTAGAAATGGAAAGTTATAGATTAAGTATATCAGGTTGCATTACAGGACTGACATAGTCATGTCTGTAATGGACCTATATGACAAGGAACGGCGATTTTCAAATTCTGTTTGTACAATGTATATCTATTATGATTGGTGATTGCATTCAATGACAGAGATTTTACATAGAAATTTCTTATAAAATCTCACTTCATAAGTACAAATGTTGTTAACTTTAAGCCGATGCCGTACTAAGCTTATAGTTTAAAAACTAGATTCAGATGGCAGGTTAATTAATAGTTCACCTTTTACATTTAAATTTCTTTATTCTGTGTATTTCATAATGGCTGGAAATTTTTATTATTTGCCTTAAAGACCATCTTATCACAATACAAAAATCATATAAATTATTAGCGGAAATATAATAATTATGCTGTTAAATAACAAAGATTAGTAACATTGAAGACCATTATTTTGACGCCTTTAATTGGTGTTCATTGTTTTTAGCATTGCAGGCCTACTCAGTGAATTCTTTGTTTTTAACTGCATCGTGCTCAAAGGAATTCTTTGTTTTTAACTGCATTGCATATAATTTTGTACGGTCGTCGGCACCTTGCATGGATGCTACACGACGACGAGAGCCTTTCGAATATTAATAATAATATAAACAAAAAACGCTCATTAACTGAGAACATACTTGTTTATCCGATTTAGGAGCCTTCCTTAAGGGTGGTGTGTAATAGGTGGACACATGGACAGAATAAGATGGAAGATTTAGGCGCCTAATGAAGGTTTTCAGACCGACAGACATACAGACGGACACTCAGCCATCCAGGCAGACAGGCAAACAGACACACGCATACTTAGAATCTCATGGATGCATAGACAGATACAAGAACTAACATGCAGATGATAAGATGGCCACAAAAAGCGAAGGACGGACAGAAAGACAGACAACGGGAAGGACAGACATAGACACGAACATACAGCCTTAAAAGTAATCTCGCGCCATTCAACTGTTCAAAGAAGTTCAAGCAGAATCAAGGCAACTGTGTCTGAAATCACTCTTAAGTCGACATGCTTTGAAGACTTTATCGTGATCTGGTGGTTTCGATTATTATGAATTCCAAAATCACTATTAAGTCGACATGCTTTGAAGACTTTATCGTGATTTGGTGATTTCAATATTATTATAATGAGTTCCGAAATTACTGTTAAGTCGACACACAGAAGGACGCGTAGGCTGCCGTACTGATGAACGGACGTACGTACAAACAGACACACACACACAGAAGGACACGTAAGCAGGCGTACTGGCCAACGGACGTACGTACAGAGAGACAGAGAGATAGATAGACAGACAGACAAACAGACACACAGAAGGACAGGCAGGCAGGAGTACTGACCAACGGACGGACGTAGAGACAGACAGACAGATAGACAGACAGACAGACACACGGACACGTAAAAGGACACGAAGGCAGGCGCACTGACCAATGGACGTACGTACAGACAGACAGACAGACACACAGACAGATAGACAGACGGACAGACACACTGACACACCGACTCACAGCAAGACACGTGAGCAGGCGTTCTGACCAACGTACGTATTTACGTACAGACAGACAGATAGACAGACAGACAGACACACACACAGACACACAGATGGACACATAGGCAAGCGTACTGACAAACGTACGTACGTACAGACAGACAGGCAGACAGACAGATAGATAGACAGACAGACAGACACAAAGACACACAGAAGGACATGTAGGCAGGCGTACTGACCAACGTACGTACGTACAAACAGACAGACAGATAGACAGACAGACACACAGACACACAGATGGACACATAGGCAAGCGTACTGACAAACGTACGTACGTATAGACAGACAGACATACAGGCAGACAGACAGATAGACAGATAGACAGACAGACACACAGACATACCGACTCACAGAGGGACACGTAGGCAGGCGTTCTGACCAACGTACGTATGTACAGACAGACAGGCAGGTAGATAGACAGACAGACAGACAGACAGACACACAGACACACAGATGAACACATAGGCAAGCGTACTGACAAACGTACGTACGTATAGACAGAGAGACAAACAGACAGGCAGACAGACAGATAGACAGGCAGACAGACACACAGACACACAGAAGGACATGTAGGCAGGCGTTCTGACCTACGTACGTACGTACAGACAGACAGGCAGACAGACAGATAGACAGACAGACAGACAAACAGACACACAGAAGGACATGTAGGCAGGCGTACTGACCAACGTACGTACGTACAAACAGACAGACAGATAGACAGACAGACACACAGATGGACACATAGGTAAGCGTACTGACAAACGTACGTACGTACAGACAGACAGACATACAGGCAGACAGACAGATAGACAGATAGACAGACAGACACACAGACACAAAGAAGGACATGTAGGCAGGCGTACTGACCAACGTACGTACGTACAGACAGACAGACAGACAGACAGGCAGACAGACAGACAGATAGACAGACAGACAGACACACAGAAGGACATGTAGGCAGGCGTTCTGACCAACGTACGTACGTACGTACGTACAGACAGACAGATAGACAGACAGACACACAGACAGACACACAGACATACCGACTCACAGAGGGACACGTAGGCAAGCGTACTGACCTACGGACGGACGTACAGACAGACAGACAGATAGACAGACAGACACACAGAAGGACATGTAGGCAGGCGTTCTGACCAACGTACGTATGTACAGACAGACAGGCAGGTAGATAGACAGACAGACACACATACACACAGATGAACACATAGGCAAGCGTACTGACAAACGTACGTACGTACAGACAGACAAACAGACAGGCAGACAGACAGATAGACAGGCAGACAGACACACAGACACACAGAAGGACATGTAGGCAGGCGTACTGACCAACGTACGTACGTACAAACAGACAGACAGATAGACAGACAGACACACAGACACACAGATGGACACATAGGCAAGCGTACTGACAAATGTACGTACGTACAGACAGACAGACAGACATACAGGCAGACAGACAGATAGACAGATAGACAGACAGACACACAGACACAAAGAAGGACATGTAGGCAGGCGTACTGACCAACGTACGTACGTACAGACAGACAGACAGGCAGACAGACAGATAGACAGACAGACAGACACACAGAAGGACATGTAGGCAGGCGTTCTGACCAACGTACGTACGTACGTACGTACAGACAGACAGACAGATAGACAGACAGACAGACAGACAGACACACAGACATACCGACTCACAGAGGGACACGTAGGCAAGCGTACTGACCTACGGACGGACGTACAGACAGACAGACAGATAGACAGACAGACACACAGACACACAGAAGGACACGTAGGCAGGCGTACTGACCAACAGACGGACGTAGAGACAGACAGATACACACAGAAGGACAGGTAGACAGGCGTACTGACCAACGGACGTACGTACAGACAGACATAGAGACAGATATACAGACAGGTAGACATACAGACAGACACACAAAAGGACACGAAGGCAGGCGTACTGACCAACGGACATGGAGCCTGACGGACGTAGTTCATAATGGATACGATGTTATGTATTATAATACAATTTTCACGAATAGGGCGACACTCGTGAGTTCTTAAGCGTTGCGTTCGTGTAAAATGGCTAATATGTCGCCCTTGTGTGGCAGAAAGTATAGGAAGAGCAGCCAATGAGTATAAAAGCGAAAGTGGTTATTAACTGAGCCACTCGTGAGGACTTTAGATTTCTTAAGTGCTCTCATAAAAAAGTTATATTTGCTGCTAAGAGATATTTTTTGAAGAAAACCTGGATATTAGTAGATTAGTTTATTACAAGACATGTGGTAAAATTTCAAAACAATAAGATGCGTATATTTAGAAAAAATCGCGTTTTAATAAAATTCAGGCAGATGATGAGCTAATCGTGATAAAAAGTCGAGAGGAGATTGGCTATTGATAAGACTAATTATTATTATTATTATTATTATTATTATTATTATTATTATTATTATTATTATTATTATCATCATTATTATTATTATCATCATTATCATTATTATTATTTAATTATTGGCTAAAAACTAGTCCAGAATGACCCTACTCTTCGTTGTCTTGATCATCGAAAGTGCCTCGGAATGCGATTGCGTTAAAACGTTGTATCGTTAAAGAAATACGTTGGTAGAGGAAAGAGGTCGTTGGTCCCCCCAGCCCCGTTTTAAGGCATTTTCGGTCGCTGAGACGCGTTACGCGTGGTGCCGACAGGGGAGGTGTATGCGGAGGACATGTGCCCATCCCACCAGAAATGTTTGAATTTCCACATTGCAATGGCAGCATTTTAAGCTGCCATCTGAACAAAATTATTGTCAACTATTGAAGTGCTGACATGAGTAGTCTGAGACTTAAATACAATGTTCTTACAATTTTAATAATTTCTTTTTCAGTTGCACAATGGAATGGTATCTTTGTAAGCTGCGATCTTAACAGAATTGCTCTATCATTTCAATGTTGATAACAAGAGTGGTTGAAACTTTCAATAGCTATAATTTATTATAACAATAATAAGTTCTCTACGTAAGCCATCAAGTTCAACAACTCAGTTCTGTTACTTCCGTTGCAGTATAATGAATAACTGCAGACAGGTTATAATAAAGGCATATATAGGCCCTACCTTCTTGCACTGGAATTAATTTAACATATTCCCGTTGCTCAAAAAAGGACCCGCGTTGCTGAACAGGGCACAGCTAATAGAACTGCTAAAAATTTTACACAAAAAGGAAGAACTACCAAATTCAGGAAGCCATTCAGTAATGATTTTGTTTTACTAAGTGTTCAAAGAACAAAATATTTTGAAATTTGACATTTTGAAAAGTAACTGGAAGGACGCCTGTTAGTCTTGCGAAAAGTCTTTGTATAAATATTACCAGAAAATTATAGCCTAGGCCTACTCATCGTAATATGATAGTAGGCCTATCATATATTTTATTGGTTGATTTTATCATTAGAATCATATAGCCTAGGCTAATAGGCTAATAATATCACGGTATAACCTATTATTAGAGTTCGTGTACAGCAATAATTTAAACAGCAACTAAAAACTATTAAATTATTTTGGCCAAATGTTTTGGGTAGTCATTTAAGGGTAGAGTCCACCGTAGATGCCTAGATTAAACACTGAACGTAACACGATTCCAGCCTAAATATCTCAGTCTCAGATATAGGCCTAGACGCCCTAGAGGCTAGAGTGGACTATGTTGCATTCATTGCATTCATGTCTTCTATGTGCATGAGTGTCATTTTCTTACATTTGTTATATAGTGGTATACTGCTGACACAGCAATCTTTGTAATACAATTGTAAAATATAATTAAGTTTAACATACATTAAAGTTCGCATGTAACATGTTGCAAATTTGTTGTGTGATGTAGATTTTTTTGGGTCGCCGCGGGGCCCCCCTGCTTCGCGGGGCCCTAGGCACGTGCCTCGCGTGCCTGTGCCTTAAAACGGCTCTGGGTCCCCCGTAACCATGCTGAGTTTTTGTCCTAGGTCAGATAGAAAGACATGGCCTTCACTATTAATCGGACCCATGGTCTCGAAGGCAAGGGCACAAAGTAGCGCGTTATTCTTATTATTATTTTACCTGAGGTACCTATATAGGATCCCTCGGGATTTCAAAAATTATGCTTGGAGCTGTTTATGAGTGTTTAGAAAATCAGGTCTCGTCCTCCGCAACATTAGTGAACGTGCCACGAAATGCGATGGCATCATAGCGCTGCAGACAGATGGAAAAGCGCTGGAAGAGAAAGGTCACATCCCGTGGCTCTCCAGAGACGACTGAGAGACGCTGACCAACCTCGTGGATGATGATTATTATTATTATTTTTTTTTTGCCCCGAGGTATTTAGGATCCCTCGGGGACTTATCTCCTAACTACTGCTATAAAACCAGTCCGGAATGGCCCTATTATTATTATTATTATTATTATTATTAATATTATTATTATTATTATTATTGCAGAGCAATTATTGTGAGTGAAGATCTTGCTTAAGGACTCTACCGGTTAACACATCGGACGAGGATCGAACATACGTGTATAGTGTATACCGTAGTGTATACTCTCCGTATTAAAGGCCACCCGCTCTATCAAACTGGACGCCGTGCCTCAGTTATGGCTACTCCACGGTTATAGAAAAACTTCGAAAGAAGAAAGCTCTTAAGTGCTGTAATATGCCGAGCAAATTTCTGTCCAGGATAACGGCCTCTGTTGTCATAGATCCTGGTCAAATCGGATCCATCCAAACTGGACGCCGTGCCTCAGTTATGGCTACCCCACGGTTAGCTTTACAGTCAATCAGGCCCACGCACTCACCATATAGTTCCAATATAAGGTTTCGTAAGTTCTTCTCATGCATGAATTGAAGTTAATGATGTTAATGAAGTTAATTGAAGTTATGTTGGTATTCCTTGCAGACTCTTGAAAATGATGTTTTTCTGGTGTCTTTTATATCAAATTGTGAATTGAGTTGATATACTGCTGCACTAATATTTTCTTGGTATTATTATTATTATATTTACAATTTATTTATTATTATTATTTTCTTATTGTGTTTATTACTATAGTAGGCATACTTTCATTAGTTATGTTCTAGTTAAGTGAAATAATAGAATGCATGAAAATAGTCAAGGAAGAGGGTCCGGGTAGCACAGGCTATTAGCTTTTCCGGACTCCCACTGCGCTGTACTTTATTGGCTCACATTTGCACCGTTTGACTTTTGTGTGCAATAAACAAATTCATAAAATTCATATATTCAATATGAGATTTCGTAATTATTCTTCTCATGCATGAATTGAAGTTACCTATTTGCAGGAGGTAATCTTTGGTCTGGTGTTAAGCTACTATTACCTTCAAGAAGCTTGTGCACTTCCGTCCTGAATATGCTGGTTGTAAGGACACAGTTCCAGTGTGGCGAGACTGTTCTAAGCCTCTCTATAACCAGGTCAGCTTGTTCTTTCCGTGCACATCTGGCCACCTTCAGTTCCAACACTTCCATCGCCACGGCTTTAACGAGGACACGCTCAAGCACCTCGAATGGTAGATCCTGCAACTGAACAGGTGAAAGGTTTCGCATCAAATAATACGCTTCGTCAGACATTTGCAACTACATGTCTTGTCTTGTCGTCAACCATCCTCGATCCGAGGGTTAGCTACACGTATAAGATCAAACTAACGTTCGGCATTTAAGGCGAAGCTTTAGCGACATAGATCTCACCTCTTAATAATAATAATTGTAAGTTTAGAAAATGTTGGATTGAATTAAAAGTAAGAGTGAAAATTGGATGGATGTACAACGAGGCAATTATTACATCTTTCACCTGTTGATGTTTACCGACAATAACTAATGTCATATCAAAGATTATTAGTGTCGCGGCAGTTGCCCTCCTTTTTTCTCCTTTCTTGGGACTGGCACTGCCAGGCAGTGGCCGTCTTGGCTGCCTTGTTCTCAAGTAGCAAATTATTCTTAAAAGCTATAATGAAATTATGACAATTTCACAAGATCTGGAACACTGGAGACATCGCTGTTTAACCGAAACTCTCAGGTCATTATAAAAAAAATAAGTAAGAAGGCGATATCATAATGACTGATTTTACAGCGATAGTGTAGCTTACCGTTATGACTTTCACTGGTGCGAGTTTTGCACGTTTCGCATCATCGTCGTCTTGTATTATTGCTGCAGGAAACATAAAAGCGATTAGGCTTCCTGCCACAAAATGAAGACGAAATCTTAGTCCTAAATAAAATCTATGTCCTGGAGAGATTTGAAACCAAATCTCTCGACTGACAACCCAGCGTGGTAACTATACTAGATCATCGCAAATATCCTCACAAATAATGGACCAGTCTAGACAATGCTTTGGAAGTAGCACAAGTCAGCAGAACTCATGCAACTGCAGAATTCTTCAAATTGATAGCAGTTAGACATACTCATTATTGTGTAAAATTTGGCAGACGATGTCGTAGTGTACAGTAGCGGTACTGTAGTGGGCTACGGTAAACTTTGGTTTTCTTCCGAGTTTCCTAATGCCTTGTACTGATTCTGATTATTATGAGTCCTCTATGAAGGATCCTGTACTGATTGACTATGAAGATATTAGACATTTAAAATATTCTTAACGTAAGCCTGATTGGATGACTGACGCGATCTTCTCCCAGTCTCATTCTTGCAATCTTCACGTCCCAATCATCACTCAACTCAAGTTCTCTAACATTCAGATTGATTTCCGCAAATTCACCCTCATCATTGCGGGATTCGACCATCGGTCAAGGTGGTTAAGCTCAGTGTTTAATCTAGTCCCCCTCCTCTGGGGGGGGAATTGAGGTTTCTGGGGGGGAGACAATTGAACGTCCGAACGACGCTTATTATGCGCGTCGCACCGAGACTGGGAGGGGGAGAGGTACGGGGAGGGGATGCTCCCCTCCCCATTAGAATTTTTTTAATTTCCACATTGCAATGGCAGCATTTTAAGGTGTCGTCTTAACAAAATATCTGTACTTTTTCAGTGGCCCACTAGAAATTTTTGAATTTCCACTTTGCAATGGCAGCATTTTAAGGTGTCGCCTTAACAAAATAGCTGTACTTTTTCAGTGGCATATTAGAAACTTTTTGAATTTCCACATTGCAATGGCAGAATTTTAAGGGGTCATCTTATCAAAATAGCTGTACTTTTTCAGTGACCCATTAGAAAATTTGTGAATTTCCACATTGCAATGGCAGCATTTTAAGGTGTCATCTTAACAAAATAGCTGTACTTTTTCAGTGACCCATTAGAAGTTTTTTGAATTTCCACATTGCAATGGCAGCATTTTAAGGTGTCGTCTTGACGAAATAGCTGTACTTTTTCAGTGGCCCATTAGAAACTTTTTGAATTTCCACATTGCAATGGCAGCATTTTAAGGGGTCATCTTAACAAAATAGCTGTACTTTTTCAGTGCCCCATTAGAAAATTTTTGAATTTCCACATTGCAATGGCAGCATTTTAAGGTGTCGCCTTAACAAAATAGCTGTACTTTTTCAGTGGCCAATTAGAAACTTTTTGAATTTCCACATTGCAATGGCAGCATTTTAAGGGGTCATCTTAACAAAATATCTTTACTTTTTCAGTGGCCCATTAAAAACTTTTTGAATTGCCACATTGCAATGGCAGCATTTTAAGGTGTCGTCTTAACATGATAGTCTCATATATTATTGTAGAAAATAATGTCATTATAATCATATAATAATAAATAATATCACGGTATATTCATGTAAAACAATGATGAAAACAGTAACTAAAAACCAATATCATTTCGTCAAATTTTTCTGGGGGGGGGGAATGTCAATCCTGGGGGGGGGAACTTTCCCCCCCAGAGATGTCTAGATTAAGCACTGGTTAAGCTACTGTGTGAGAACCTTGAGCAAGTTCTTCAGTCACAATAAGTGTTCTGCCACATACAGTGTAATTGGAGTTGCGTTATAGAGACGTATACGTGCATTGTGCAATTCTAAGCTTTATAATTATGGAGGGCGATAATTATCACATTGCAGTTGTATTGTATTAACACAAAGACTCACCGTCATTTGCCTCTGGGTGCTCCATCAATTCCCTCCTCCTGCCATTCGCTCAAAACTGAGGTCTCATCTGTAATCCCGACTTATGTCATCCTCCACCGTCCAACTCTCAACTAAATCCACATTTACCTTAACATCAACTCGGTCCTAGTGACCACCTAAAATCCGGCGGACATCCTTCTGAGTACTACCACCCCTCTGATTAGACGCAGCTGGTGTCCTTCGATGGACTTTACCGACTTTCGGACGCTGCTTTGCATGTAGATACCCGGAGTTACAGTTGCAACGATCAAGCTGAAACAACTAGTAAGCGTTGTATTTAAAACATCTCTGCACTAACTTACAGCCTGAGTCATCTTCTTTCGTTTGCTCGTCATTGCTGGATTCAGCGGCGTCTCGTTTCTTCGACATAGCACAAGGGAAGCAGTAGGATCGGAAGAAGAACAACGGTTGTCACTTGTCACAACAACATCAATTTAACACCAAGAACGCCAAAAATGGCCGTCGACAAAAATGTACGAGAATAATAAAGAAACGTTTGCGATCCGCCGCAATTTAATTAACTATTTTCAAATATCATAGACGAACACAGTGTTGCCACTGAAGTTTCAGAAATAAACCCAGATTTCCTTCCCACAACCCCCAGAAAAACCCAGACTATTCATAATATAAGCTATTTTAGACCCCTCTGTTCAAATTAAGTTGGTTTTTCGCTTGCTCGTGTGAGGGTTAACAATGTGTTCGTCATAAGAGTCAAAATAAAATGTAATTAGAACTTTTAAAATATCAATTGTTAAAGTTGTCAGAGACTCGGCATCCATACTGACAATAAGCTTAATCGATATATTTGTGTGCGCTTGCACAGGCCTACCAGAAATTGTAAACACATAGCTTATGTGGCTTAAGTTTACAAAGTCTTAAAGTTGTCCGAAGTTTCCAGTCAAATGTTTTTAATTCATCAACAGTTCAATCTTTTAACCACCTAAAACATTAATACTCTGCAACAACTAGACTATCATACCACTAGATGATTGACCCGACCTGCAGTGTATGTATATGTATGTTATAGATGTCAAAACGGCTTAACAAGGAGAAAGGAGGGACCTGACCTATTTTGAGATGTCAAAATGGTTTATTTTTTTGCAGTTATTCTTCAGGTTATCAATTATTTGTGAATTGACTACGTGAGATCTTGATTGGGGAGTTAAACATTAAAATTAGTTGGAGAAGTATGTACCACAACCATTTTACATTGAAGTTCATCGAAAATTCATGTGTTGTAAATGCAAAAAGTCGACTCACCAAAATAAACCCAGATTCTGCCCAAAAAAACTCAGAAACCCAGACGAAGGCCAAAAAACCAGATCTAGTAGAAAAACCCAGCTGCGGCATTACTGGGCGAACAGCAAAAACAACATGACGTCATTGAATAATTTTATATAGCCTATATAATAACAGTAATTTATATGGCTCCGTAACACGGCCATACCGCTATAATATAATTGATGTCAAATAATAATTATTATGACGCTTAACGCTATAATAATCTTACTTTTGCGTCTCGCTCAACCTTTGGCACTAAGCTAAACTCCGCCACTACTCGTATCCAACTCTGAAAGTTGCCAGTCCCAGGCCTCGATAAAAAAAGATGGCGACGCAAATGACCTTTGATATTATCACACAGTGTCGATATAAACTAAACTAGCTATAGGAGTTGGATGCGCTCACCTACATGTAGGCCTATGTGCGTGTAGTTTTCTCTGCATTTGATATTTTTATTTTGATGTGTAGGCTATTTATAATGGTTTCGTAGTGTTTTCTGGCGTGATTTACATATAAATTTCACCTATAGGCCTAGGCCCATTAAATTCTCCGAGTTTGAACAACCAGCAACGTCATTTATTATCAATCTGTTTGAAACGCGTTTGAACTAGTTCTCCCTGCAGCGCATGTCATTGCTCGTCGTTTCGCGGTTCTGCTGGATAACTAGAACCATAGAACCGTATAATAATATTCCTTTTAATGTTTCAATCTGACACACCGCAGAATGATTACAATCACAGGTTATACGAAATACGGCCCACTACAGCACGACACTCTCATGTGTAATGCCTCTCTTCGTGACGGCATTCTACCGGCATCCCAGAAACGGTCGATCATCAGGCCGATCCTGAAACAGCCGGGACTTGATCCTTTTCTGCCGTCTAGCTATAGGCCTATAGCTAATGTTACTTTCATTTCTAAAATTATTGAAAAGCTTGTTGCTATTCAACTGTTTAGGTACTTGGACTTAAATATGCTTCTCCCACCGTACCAATCTGGTTTTCGTAAGGGGCACTCCACCGAGACCCTTCTTCTCCATCTTCTGTCTGATGTTTACAATGCGATTGACAAATCGCAGGTAACTCTTCTGGCTCTCTACGACGTGAGTAGGCTACTGCCTTCGACACGGTCGATCACAATATTCTCATTCATCGACTTTCTACCTCTTTTGGCATCTCTGCTCTGCCCCTTGACTGGCTAGCATCTTACCTAGCTGACCGCTCCTCTTTCACTGTCTTTCACTCCACTCGTTCCCCTTGGATCCCCGCTCCAATCGGCCTTCCACAGGGCTCTGTTCTAGGGCCCTTGCTCTATATCATTTTCACTGCAGACATTAGCTCTTTGCTCGCTTCTTGCTCATTGCGAATTCACTCCTACGCTGATGATGTCCAATCATATGCACATTGCTTTGCTGAGGACGCAGCCAAAACTGTCCGCCTTATGGTCTGCGCTTCTGACACCCTTACTTCTTGGCTTTCGTCAAATCGATTGCGACTTAATTCTTTGAAGACGCAATTCATATGGCTTATACCCCGCAGTCGATCGAGTTGATCGATCGAGTCGATCATAACTCGGCCAAGTCGAGTCGATCGAAAAATCGTCGACTCGATCGACTTGCAAGTCGAGTCGATCGTGAGTCTTGCCAAGTCGAGTCGATCGAAAAATCGTCGACTCGATCGACTTGCAAGTCGAGTCGATCGTGAGTCTTGCCAAGTCGAGTCGATCGAAAAATCGTCGACTCGATCGACTTGCAAGTCGAGTCGATCGTGAGTCTTGCCAAGTCGAGTCGATCGAAAAATCGTCGACTTGCAAGTCGAGTCGATCGTTGTTTCATCTACTCGACCCGACTTAGAAATATTTTACTTAGCCTACTATTTCTTGAAGTCTCAAAGTGACCTTTACAGTTTTTGCACACAAGTTCAGCTAACGAACCTTTTGGCAGCTGTCGATTTCGTGTTAGTGGAACTGTGAAAGTTGACTATTATAATAGACGTGCGTTTTCGATTTGGGTTGAACGAATACAGGAGCGAAAACAGAAATTTTGGAAGGGGTGGACAAAATTTGTGGTCTTGAACCGAATTTTTTTCTTGGTCTAACGCCGAAAGAATCTTTTTTTAGTCTTTCGCTCAAAAAACTTCTAAAAACCCGTGGCGACTCCGGTTTTTTAAAATCTGATGACTTTTTTAGTCATGTGCTAGGCCTACTTTCTTTCTCACCTTCCTGTTCCCGTTGCGCTGATTTACAGCTTAATTCTTGAAACCTGATGGAGGGAGGGACCACGTCATATGCGAATCTCTGAATGGGGTGGGCATGGCCGGATTGGCCCCTTCCTTGGATCCGCTCCTGAATGAGCATGATACAGATCTACTATTATATGCCTGTATATGCAAGTCATGTAGATGTTAATTTTGAGAATATATAAGGATACCTTTATGACGTCACTTCGATTATGATACAATTCTACAATTAAATAAGTTCACTGAGAAAACGAAATTAGGCCTATTGTGACGTCACTTTGATCAGGACACAGATCTGCCGTCATATTATTTCATTAATGTTGAGAATACAGAACTATGCCTATGCCTATTGTAACGTCACTCTGATTATGAAGCAATTTTGCTATTATATTATAATTAAGCTCACATCAAGAATTAAAAAAACAGCCCCAATTGTGACGTCACATTGATTATGATGCAAATGTACCAGACCTATTATGGAAGTGCATTTTGAGAATATAAACAAGGTCTAGTGTGACGTCACGTCGATTATGAGACAAATGTACTATTATAAAAGTGCATATATTGAGAATATAAACAAGGTCTATTGTGACGTCACTTTGATTATTATACAGATCTACCAGTATAGGCCTATTATGTTCGTTTTGCGAATATAAAAGGGGGGTCTTTTATGACGTCAGTCACGTCACTTCTATTATAATACAATTCTACTATTAAATAAGTTCAGTGGAAAAAACGAAATTAGGTCTATATTCTATAATTGTGGCGTCATTTCGATTATGATACAGATCTGCTGTCATATTATTTTATTTTCATAATACAAAACTGGGGCTGTTTAAATGCAACATCGCTCCGATTATTATACAAATCTACTATTATACGTTCAGTATGAGAATATAAAACTAGGCCCATTGTGACGTCACCTAGATCATGATACAGACCTACTATTAAAGAAGTTCATTTTGAGAATGAAATAGTCCTATGTGGCTAACCTCGATTAGGATAATGAACTGTTAATATAGAAGTATATTTTGAGTGTATAAACTAGGCCTATTGTGACTAACTTCAATTATTGCACAGATCCATCGTAATAATTATTGAGATTCATTTACATAATCTAAAACGAGGCCTATTGTGACGTCACTACGATTACAGTGCAAATCTATAAATTCGCTGAGAATACGAAATTAGGCATATTGTTGCGTCACACAGATTTATGACACAGATCTACTATCGTATAATTGCATTTAAGATCATGTAACTGCAGATGGTGAGCAATAGACAAAACTAGGTCAAGTCGACGCGACGTCGATCGAGTCGATCGTCGGCCAGCCAAGTCGATCGAGTCGTAGAAAGGTCGGCGAGTCGACGAAGTCGATCGAGTCGATCGTCGGCCGAGCCAAGTCGATCGAGTCGTAGAAAGGTCGGCGAGTCGACGAAGTCAATCGAGTCGATCGTCGCACGAGCCAAGTCGATCGTAGCCCACGACTCGATCGACTGCGGGGTATAATATGGCTGGGAACTCGCCAGCAGCTGGCCAAGATTGACTTGGCTGCTCTCGCACATGAGTTTCCCCTTGTAACCTTCTCTACCTCTGTTTGAGACATTGGGGTCATCTTGGACCAAGAACTCTCCTTCTCTAAGCACATCTCTTCGCTGTCACGTGCCTGCTATTACCAAATTCGACAGCTGCTCGTCGTTGCTCGCTCTCTCTCATTCACTGCATCCTCTACTCTTGTCCATGCCTTTGTTTGCAGCCGCTTAGATTACTGCTCCTCTCTTTATGTTGGCCTCCCACAGGTCCGCCTGAACTCCTTGGTTAGGGTCCTTCGATCTGCAGCACGTTTGGTTGGTGGCATTTCCGGGTTTGCTCACGTTTCTCCCTTCATGAGGGACGACCTCCACTGGCTCCCACTGCAGCAACGCATTGCTTATAGAGTTTCGTCTATTGCTTGGCGCTGCATTCTGTCTCAAGCTCCATCCTACCTATGTGAGCTCTTTTACTCCAGTCTCGGTTTCTCTGGGCCGTCGCTCGCTGCGGTCAGCTGCCCGCGGTGACTATCTTGTACATTTTTGTCGTACCGCTACTATGCAGCGCAGAGCATTTTCCGTGGTGGGTCCAGCTGTCTGGAATGGCCTCCCTGCGGCTCTCCGTTCGCTTCCCCGTGACTCTTCTGTCTCTTTCTACCGTCTTCTCAAGACCTTTCTCTTTGACCAGGCCTGGGTTGGGAGCGCCTCTGAGTACTTTCTTGAAGGTGCGCTATATAAATTTTTTTGATTGATTGATTGATTGACACGCAGGTCGGTTTTATAGCAGTGGGTTCGGTAACTTAACACTAATGGCCTAAGAGCTGGATCACTCCTGGTTCGGCCAAGCCAGAAGTCGGAGGGCTATCTTTATTTTCAGCAGAGCCCGAGTCAAACAACACAACAGAAAGCGCTAGTCTTCGATGTTACTGTCATTACAATAGACAGAGTCATCTGTGGGTAAACGCCACTCGAAAAGGAAGACGCGCAACCAGCGACGAACTCGGATGTACATGCGAACAGTCCAGCCGACAGTTTCTCGTCCAACGTTGATGGTAGAGCGGCATTTAAAGTCCCTCCCCGACGAGTGGCATCGGGAACGGAGAACTGCGACGGGCGGTGCTATTCAACTCGAGGCACCACTTCGGCACGCTCACCAGTGGATGACATGATGCTGCGTCAAACCTTCCCTAGTCCCATTCGTGTATGCAGGCAACGGCATTAGCAAGATGACCCAGTTGATGGTGTTGTGAATAACCTCGCACCCCTTGCAGATTGTACGAGATGGACCCGTCCAATGGCGCACGTAGGTGGTCATTCATTCATTCATTCATTCATTCAAGAATTTATATAGCGCTTCTTCAAGAGTACTACTCAGAAGCGCTCCCGACTATAGCACGGCAAAAAAACAGTTTTGAGTTTTTGGTGATGGTCCATGTCAAGTTGTCAACAACTTACGACGTGAGTTGCCGTGCAAACATTCACAAATCGGAGTTTGAGAAGTCATAGGCGCACACCCGACGTCAGAAGAAATCCAAATATGAGAAAATGTTCGAGTGACTATTGCCACAGACACAATTATCCATCGTAGTAACAAGAGACTTGAATCGTCGGCCATTTTAGAGTAGAAGAATAGCGAAGCGCATGGTGACTGCACGCTGGAAGAATTTAGGCGATTTTCAAATAAAGTTTGGGTGAAAATAGTGAGTGCTTCAGAGAAATTGGCTGCTAACAATAAGCAGATGTCTTTTATCGGGGAAGAAAATTCGTCGAAGGACGTTGAGCGGAAAATTTCGAGGGATGGGCCTAAAACTCTCGACGCCCACAAATCGATTTATGATTTGGATTTTTTCGAAAAGCTTCGGGCGCATAACAAAGTTTGTGCCATTGATACGCGTGAAGGGTTTTGGTTGTAAGCAGTGGCGGCGCTAGGGGGGGGGGGCTGTGGGGGCTAAGTCCCCCGTACAAGAGGTTTAGCCCCCCCCTAAAAAATGGCCATCTGAATTATTTTTACATTGAAATAGGCCTATCGACGATTTTCGGCTGATGACTAAAAAAAAGGTCGTCAGAAATTTTGGCGGCCAAAATGGAAAATTTTCATGAGATTTTGGTCGATCACTAAAAAAAAGGTCGTCAGAAGTTTTGGCGGATGGAAATGTCAAATTTTGCCGCGGGGCTTCAATTGTCCGGGGGGTTAATGTCCTAGGCTAAATCAGGGGGGAATTGTCCGGGGGTTATTGTCCGGGGGGTTATTGTCCGGAGGGGGTTTTGTCCAGAGAGGAAATGTCCTACACTCGATGATCGATGTCGGCTACGCAGAGACCACACGAGACGACGATGGAACGCGAGCGCCTCCGTGGTTCTGTTGGTTACCTGGACCATCTTGGTGCTGTCAGCTGGTGGCACTTCTGTCGCTCGGCGCCTTGACAACGTGCTTGTGTTCATGGGCGGAGTTTCTCAGGGGCTAGGGCGGCTAAGGCCCCCCCCTCAAGAAGACCCAGATTCATTTTTTTCACCATGTAAATTGTATCTTTTTCCGGGCTTAGCCCGCCCCCCAGGAAGGCTTTAGCCCCTCCAAGAACGGAAACCAAACTCCGCCGGTCCGCCCATGCTTGTGTTGTCGCCGGAATGTTGCTTCATCTCCACTTCGTCGATAGATCTGTGCGTTGGCTTTGCGCAGATGTGTTGCGAGTATGTGGCATTTTGGTAACGCCATAATGAACGGTAGTCCTGAACTCTTGCCTTGGACTTTCGGCATGAAACAATGCCCCTTGAACATTCGACATCGGCCGAGTCGTCTAATTTTGGATGCCGACCTTGTTTGTCGTTTTGCTTTTGGTGATTAGAGTTCTGAAGCCGAGGGTATTATTTTTTTCTGATTTTGTTGTTGTAATTAGTAATAAGACTTTATGTATAGTTAAGTGAAGAACTGTCCTGTAATGTCTTTTTTGTATTGTATCTTTTGTATCGTATCTTTTGTATTGTATCTGATGTCGGAAACACCGCAGATGTTTCCTCCTTTCGTGGTCGGGATTGGTCCCCATCCCATCATCTCCTTTTCTCACGTGCATTTGTAGTTAAGACGCACCCCGTTTAGTATAAAGAAGGATGGGTTGAGCTGTATAAATATATAGGTGCTCTTCAGTTGAAGGCCGAGACCAGTCTTAGTTAAGCTTCGTTTGGACATGCTGTCGTGCACCTGTTGTGTGTTACGCTTTTGTGCCCATGGTGACCTGGTGGTTTGTGCGTGTGCCCTTAGTGGTCGCGTATCTACGTTGATACTGGTTCTCGGATTTGAGTCTCCCAATATTGTGGATGACGATTGTATTAATTGTTAGCATTAGTGCGTTTCGTTGGGAATGTTGAATGTACTATGAGTATCGTTCCAATTTATGTAAATATCCTTTAAGCTTTTCGATTGACTTTTTCATATTATACTCTTACAACTAGACAACTAGCTAACAATACACACACACATACATACATACATACATACATACATACATACATACATACATACATACATACATACATACATACATACATACATACATACATACATACATACATACATACACTCACATACACTCACATACATACATACATACATACATACATACATACATACATACATACATACATACATACATACATACATACATACATACATACATACATACATACATACATACATACACTCACATACATACATACACTCACATACATACATACACTCACATACATACATACACTCACATACCTACATACACTCACATACCTACATACATGCATACATACATACATACACTCACATACATGCATACCTACATACATAATTATATACAATACATACATACACAATTGTGAGTTGGTTGATACATGACTTGTAGCTAAGAATTGGATATATATAGGCGTATACATGTATAAATCAACGTTGACTTGACTTGACGCATTAGTAGCCTATTGGACCAATGTTCGTAAAACTAACATGACCCAGATATGAAATTTTTACAACTCCGTTTTTATAATAAAATTATGCAAATGACATGTGCTTTGCACAAAATATATGCACCTTTAAATGCCCATCAACTTGTGCGATATCACAACTCACACCAAAATAACAACCTTTCAAACAGCAGACGGCGAAATACGTGATTTTGCAGTATTTTTCATTATTTAAAATCAGGTCAAAACTTAAAAAACAGCAAGGTTTGCCATTTTATCCGACAAATCAGACTTCCTGCTGGCATAAAAACACCTGTACACGAGATTATGTGATGGGGTCACCCAATGTGGGGTCTTCAAAAAATATGTTCGTAAAACGAACGTTGGTCCAAAACGGGTTTAACGACTTAAAATATCGATATGAGAAAGTGTTGACGTCGGTTGTGGTTCACAGATGTTTTGACGGTCGGCTATCTACGTGTTCAACCATCAACGACGGATAGAGAGGATATAAGTCGGCCGATGAATTGCTATTCTCATGCTCAGCCTGACAGACCTCTACGATCTACATTCACTGCATCTCGAGATCAGCAACAACTCAGACATCAGTCAGAAGCAAAGATGAAGCTGTGCGCAATCTTCCTCATTGGTCTTCTCATCTTCTTCAGCAACTTCTCTGGTATGTATAATCGTAATCGTTATCTCCAAACTTCTAAATCACCACTTGAAAGTCAAACGCGGAGCACCACCTTATTCACGAGCGCTGCGTTGAGTCAAAAGGGTTATTGGTGAGAATAGTCTAAAGGTGACCCGGATCGGGTTGCCATAGGTTCAGAGTGGATGGAACGGCTACTATACTAAGGTGGGTTTCACCTGGGTGAGGAATTTGAAGGTGGATGATCAGATGAGATGGGGTAAGAGTTACTTGCAGGGCTGTTTTAAAGGAATTTTTAGAACTGCACAAACTCTTCTTTCCTTTCCCATCCTCCATTGTAAATTACTCCCAATCGGAGGAAAATGGCCCTTTTTCAACTAGTTTTAACTGCACAGAAGTGCTTCTATACGTGTTTCTACAACTGCACAAATACATTTAAAACTGCACATTTTGTGTACAACTGCACGAAAAGCCCTGGTTATTTGAATGAATGAATGAATTAATTAAAGAGTAGTGACTTCAATTTCGAATGAATAGCCACAGGTGTGATTGATAGAGAAGCCCGAGGAAGGTGATGGTGTGTGATTAATAATGATGGTGGAGGACATAGGCGTACGGGAATTTCAGCAGTGGGAGGGCCAAAATTTTACTTTTGCCCGAAAATAAATCCGGAATTATTGACGTCGTGCGCTTTCAAGCCTATAATTATCTCTGTCTGTTCTTGGGGCCACACGCGGGGAGAAGGGGCAGAGGGGAAAATACCTTGGGCCGGCTACTTTCATTGATCCCGGCTGAATAATTTTAGGCCTATAGGCCAATGCAAAGTATATTTGGTGTGCCTTTTAAAGTATGATATTATTGACGCTTAACTACAATAAGTTTATACTTCAAAAATATGAACAACTGAGCAAATTCATAATTATATATTGTTTTTATTGTAGCGTATTTAATCTTCTACAAACACCCATAGTAGGGTGAACCATTCAGAGGCGCTCTCAGTGACCAATGCCCCGCGAGAAGAAGCAGGGTTGACAAGTCGCCAAAATTTCTGACGACCTTTTTTTAGTCATCGGCGAAAATCTGAAGAAAATTTTCCATTTCAGCCGCCAAAATTTCTGACGACCTTTTTTTTAGTCGTCAAGTCGAAATCTTGGAAAATGGTCCTTTTCCATGTGCATCAAACTGTCTGGCAAACCTCGTGCGCGTGCCTTTACGGTTATTTGGGGGGAGGGGGAGTTAAAGGGGGTTAATCGTGCAAATATATTGTTTTACATGGGAAAAAATGGATGGCCTTTTTAGGCTTAGCCCCCTAGCTCCCCTAGCGCCGCTACTGCAAATTAGGAAGCTTATTACTATTATCTATTAAGTTTTATAAGGAACCTCTTCGAGGTGGGCTCTCAGTTTCTCTTTTGAACTTAAGTCTGCAAGCAGGCTACGGCGCTACGCATTATGAGTAGGGTAGTTCATAAATCACGATTTCACGGAGATCACGGAAACCGTGAATTTCGCCGTTTGCCGTGAATTTTCCCTTTTGCCGTGATATTCCGTGATTTTTTTTACATTTTCAGCATTTTTTTGCAAAAACACGTTAAAAATGGTTGCGAAACACGTCAAAAATGGTGCCGTTGACCAAAAACAGCGTGAAGCCATTAAATTAATTTATTAAGAATTTCTGATTTGGGGAGTGAATGACGTCGCTGACAAGTGAAGACTCATTAAAAAATGCTCGCTTATACTAAATTTTAAAATCAAATTCTTTCAAAGTGTATACCCAGTCTACTAAGAATGATGGCTATTAAGGATAGGCCTAAGCCGATTCTCTATTTAAGATCAATGAATAAGTGACTTAGCCTAACTGACAATCGACAGACTATATTACTAGATAGTTATTAAAAAATCATAGGCAATCACTGTAATTTCATTGATAACTGTGTCTGTGACCACTGTTTAGTTTGAAGCTAAAACTTTTTAAAATCAACATAATACAGAAATTGTGACTGGAATTTTTTATTTTTGCAAAAGTGTGCCGTGATTTTTCACTTTTTTACTGTGAATTAGGAACTACTCTAATTACGAGGCGACCAATAGGCCTATATCGCTATATGAGGACTTTTCATGTAGGCCTACTCCTCTCAAAAGACACGAACTTGCAACCACTGACTGAAGAGATCTGATCTTTAGAAAATCATTATAATTGCTAAATAATCAAAGAATGCAAATGAATGTCTTATGCTTTGACATGATGCGTGTTACTTGTGGTTTTAGACGTCAGAGGAATGGCCGTGAGACAAGAAAAGTCCCATGGAAAGAGAAACATCATCGATGATGCTTTGGATCAAGTTGTAAAAGACGTTGCAATTGATATTGTAAACATCATTCTAGTAGACGTACCTTTGTCCAATATACTCGAAGTTTTAGATGATCTGCCAGAGCCACTGGAGGAATCGTGAATGGTGGTTTTGGGTGCCATGCCAGAGATCATCAACTCTACCAATTATCATATCCTCAAAGATGAAGTTCACAATAAACAGCCAATCCGCGCTGTCATGAAACATTCAATGATAATAAAACATCTGATTGATACAAGTTCAAAATCGGTTCCATGTTGCATCCTGAATAATCACGAGCCTAACAGTGAAACCGTATCAGATAAAAAAATACATGTAAATGGTGATTACGTTTAGCGTTTCATGATTGTGTTTTCTTATTTCGCTTTCTAGGCCCAACAATCCAGCAGGAGTCAGCGTGGGTTGGGGGGTGGTGGTGAAGAGTCATCACAATGTCCAATGGTTGATCATGATATCCTTCTCAAGCGTCTTGAGACCTCCTATGGTGTTAAGGGCCTCCCATTATCTTGGTTTCAGTCCTACCTTTCTGAAAGAACCCAAATGATTATATCTGGTGACTCTCGAACCCAATGGGTTCATGTTAATCTGGGTGTTCCTCAAGGTTCAGTTCTTGGGCCTCTCCTATTTATTCTTTACACGGCTGACATTTCTTCTCTTTTTCCGATCTGTAGTGCTGCTGGCCATCTCTTTGCTGACGATGTCCAGGCATTTGTCCATGGTCCCCCCTCTTCCCAGCTGCTTCTAGTTGGGCTTATTGAATCTCTCACTAATCATCTCCACTCATGGATGTCTTCTAATCGCCTTTCTCTTAATACTTCAAAGACTCAATTTATCTGGTTAGGTACTCCTCAGCAGCTCCATAAGCTTGATCTTATTCTTCTCTCTGCAAAATTCCCATTGTTTTCCTTCTCTTCAAGTGTGCGGGATCTGGGTGTAGTACTTGATAGCTCACTTACCTTTACTGAGCATATTTCCAATCTGACACGATCATCATATTTTCACTTAAGACGCCTCAGAGTCATTCGTCGCTCTGTCTCCTCTTCCATCTTCACTACCTTAGTTCATGCTTTCATATGTTCTCGTATTGACTATTGCAATTCTCTTCTCATTGGTCTTCCTAAAGTTCGTCTTTCACCGATTCAGTCAGTTCTCAACTCAGCTGCTAGATTAATTGCCCGCCTTCCCAAGGACTCTCACATCTCTACCTTTATGTTTGATGAACTTCATTGGCTTCCTCTACGTGCTCGCACACAGTTCAAGATCCTCACTCTGATCCTAAAGTCTCAACGGGGTCTTGCCCCAAAATATCTGACTAAAACCTTACTTCGTCCTCACTCAGCTTCCTCCCACCGTCCACTTCGCTCATCCAACAGACTTGACCTATTGGTTCCCCGGTCTAGAACTGCTATGGCTCAGTCTCGATCTTTTGTCTCAATTGGTCCTTCTCTCTGGAATTCTCTGTCTCCTTCTGTTCGCTCAACTCTTCTGTCTGTCGGTCTCTCCTCTGCTCTGTCTCTTCTCAAAACCTGCTTCTTCTCACGGGGCCTTGCGCACTGGGAGCGCCTCTGAACGGTTTACCCTACTAGAGGCGCTTTATAAATGTTTAAATACAATACAATACAATACAATACAATACAATACAATGTCCAATCAAAACTTTTTAGAATCCGCATATCTAAGCTTATATAAATAAAGAGAAGTCCTGTGTGTGTGTCTGGCTGTTTGTCCGGGATGCATTTAGACGGTTTTGCACCTTTTCACTCCAAGCTGTGTCCGTCTCGGCATGGGACACACAGTGGAGGTGTTCGCGAATCTCTGCCATCATGGGGCCAGTGGAGGGGTTCGCGAATCTCTACCATCATAGGGCCAGGGTGGGGCAAAACCCCTTATTTTGGCTACTTCTTTCACACTTATTTACGTGAAACGGTACAGCTAGACAGATTTTTACACGTGCCACCTCGCCTCCACCCAATACACCTCGGCCTGGAGGGGCCGGGTGAGGTTAGGGTACTGTTGGGGGAATTACTTCCCGAAAACCCAAATTTCACGGGTGGCGTTCCGGTAGAGGTCGGAGTGAAGTGGGGTGGGATGGGGTGGGTGTGGGGGTGGAGGTTGGTGTGGCGATGGTTGGGGTGGGAGGGTGTGTAGTTCGGGTGGAGTTGGGGGATTTTTTTTCCGTAAAGCTAAATTAACGGGTGGCGTACTTGTGGAGGTCGGAGTGTGGTTGGTGTGGTGGGGTGTGGTGTGGTGGGGTCGTTTGAGGTGTCGTGGAGTAGTGAGTGGGGTGGAGGTAGGAGGAATTTTTTCGAAAACACAAATTTCACGGGTGGGTGTCGAAGTGTGGTGGGGAGGTGGAGGTGGGCTTGGGGGTAGCAAAATTTCCGGAAAACCAAAATTTCACGGGTGGAGTACCGGTGGAGGTCGAAGTTTTTGTTTGGGTGTGCACTTGTTATAGCGCCCCTTCAAACCAACTACTCAGAGGCGCTCCCGACTGCAGAGCGGACACTGCATCGGAGTTTCACGCCGAAGCGCTGAGCAATTGCGAGTGAAGGACGTGCCCACGGTCTCTACGCGGCGACTTGAGGTGGATTCAAACCTCGAGTCTTCCGGCTTCAAGGCAACGACGCCACCACTATACCACCGCGCCCCACAATTAATATGAACACGAAATTAATTTAAAAGAATAGAATAGACGGAATGGAGTTCTCATTCGAATAACAAAACTTTTTTATTAGGCACAGCAAGCAGGAAATCCGATTCGAAAACTAACCAAATTGTCAAAAGAGCTTCATAGGCCTATAGACTAAATGCCCAGGATAATTTATAAAAGAACGAATGTGTGGAATGTTTATAATCATATGGTTTTGCCAATATCGAAAAAATGTTTGAAATTTCAGATTATAATTACTACATGCGACCATTAAACGAGATGTCGAAACAGTTTAAAACAAAATGCTCAGAAAGAGTTAGCCTATCATATGAAAATGTTCCTCGTGAGTTCTTCTAGTTCTGAATGACTGAATGGCAGAGCGAAATAATTAGTACTTCAAACCAGTTTTGTAAACGCAAATAATGATTGCGTCCGTTACACGAGATGTCAAACGGTCCAATGCAAGACCTTCACGTCCCTGACAACACCCAATCATTGGATTGTGAAGCGAAAGATGCTCAAAACAGAGCTCTCGATGGAGCAGTCAACACCGTCATTCATGTACTTGGGCATTTCAAAACACACAATCTCGTTCCTCTTGCTGTTGAAGTGAACCTGAGACTTCTGATCAGCACACCACAATAAATTCATCGTCGGCGGAGGGTTTGCTATTTCTAGCAGATTGAATTCAGGATCGAAGAGCTGGATCCTGTAACGGTAGCTCGTAACCAGAATTCTACCATAAACATCTGCGAAGCTCATACCATTGTATGAATGAAGTTTCGATTGATATTGACGAAGAATTCTTCCAGTTGTATCGATCTCCAGTAATTTTGCCTCGTATTCATTGTTCGTAGCAAGCAACACAAGGTTTCCATCTGATTTCTGAATCACGCTGTAGATTTTCATGAACCCATAGATATCTGGGGACAACATTATTCTATGCTGCATGAAGGCGTTCCTGGTATATATGCCTATACATGACGGTTTGATCAAAAATATGCCTGGCGCTGTCACACAAATTGTCATACCCTGCTGACTGGAAAGGATTATTAGGTTACCATTGGCAGATACTGATATGGGACCCCGACTGGTAACTGGCAGATTGAGATCATTAAGCCATGGTGACAGCTGCCAATGATGCTCTTCATCTTTCGTCAAGCGACAGATTGAAGGGGAATTCCTTTCCGTGTTTAATACATACACACAGTTGGACATGCTGCAAGCTGCCATATCTCCCGGCGATATTCCTAGTATCGGGATGACATCTGTCACCTCATCCATGTTGTTGCGGTCGTAAACGTTGACCACCATTGGACCTTCATCAAGTGGACTGCAAAGCAGAAATATCTCATCTCTCAGTGTTGTCAGCTTAACAACTTTCACCTGGAATGAAGGTTGATCCAGAATTTCACACCGAATAGTCTCCCGACCTAAAAAAACATTAGGCTGTCTTTTTATTGCGTGAAAACGAAAAATACGTAATACAGTTTTCGCAAGAGGTGGTAGAAATATGCAAATTCAAGCCTACATATAACTATTTGATGATGATAATGATGATGATGATAATGATGATGATGATAAGGATGATGATGATGATGATGATGATGATGATGATGATGATGATGATGATGATGATGATGATGATGATGATGATGATGATGATGATGATGGTGGTGGTGGTGGTGGTGGTGGTGGTGGTGGTGGTGATGATGATGATGATGATGATGATGATGATGATGATGATGATGATGATGATGATGATGATGATGATGATGATGATGATGATGATGATGATGATGACGAACACGACGACGACGACGACGATGATGATGATAAAGATGACGATCAGTTCTCTGTCCGAAACTAGGTGCAATGCATTAGATTTTATACACCTGCATGTGGATGAGTTGAGTGAGGTTGTTTCCCGCGACTTCCTCCCAGAGAAATGCATAATGCAATACAATACAATACCATACAGCTGCAATTTGATATATCCATTCTTACAAAAGCTCAGAAGCAGGGCTCTTTTTAAGGAATTTTTAGAACTGCACATCCTCTTCTCTCCTTTCTCATCCTCCATGGTAAATTACTCTCAATCTGATGAAAATGACCTATTTTTACTAGTTTTAATCAAATCAAATCAAATCAAATCAAAACTTGTTTATTCACAGAGATCAAGAAAAAACAGAACAACATAGAAAATCACAATAATTATAATAGTGTGCAATAAAATATAGAAGTCAGAATAACATAACTATTAAGTACGAGATCCCTGAGAATGGGTAACCCAGAAAGGGAGTGATCCCGCTAAACCTGGGTAACCATAGACAGAGATTTTAAATCAAGATGGTGGAAAGCACTAAATAAGCGGAATAGAGAGGGGAGGAAACAAGTTCAGAGCTAGGAAAAGGAAGAAAAGGTGATTGAAACAAGTAATAGTAGAGAGTATAGTTTAGAGGCTATGACTTCAGATTAGAATGCAAAGGCTCCAACCCCAATGCATTCAGTAATGGAGGTAAAACCCCCGTAACCCAAGCAGACAATGTGTACATTCTCAAGACATGGAAAAATGGAGAAAACCACAACAATAAGTTGAACAAAATGTTAAACAGTAAGTAGTAGGTGAACAAAAATGTCAATGCATGCATATATAATAGAAATCAAATATAAGCAAGTAGTCCACAAAATAAATTTATAAAAAAGGCAATAGTTGAACACAACCAGCAATTATTAGTAAGTGACATATGATCCCATTTAAATGAGAAGCCGATGGACAAATCATATAATATGATCATATATAGACAATGGTGAAGGGATACATGTTATCAGATCCCAATAAGAAACTTTTTTAGTCGGTTTTTAAAAAGACTGGTGGAATTTAAAGCAGATATGTGAGTGGGAAGACCATTCCAAATTCCAGGACCCAAGTATTTAATAGAAAGTTGTTTAATTTTTAGGCGTGCATAATCACTGCGGTAGAAATGAGCATGCCTAGTTGCATGATCATGAAGTTTAGAGCCAGTAGTAAAATAGTTATTGAATGAGCTGGGCAATAGGTTATGGTGATAACGATGCATGAAGAGACCTATTTGAAATTTATTGATGTTCTCTAAAGATAGCAACAAATGATTTTAGAACAGTGGAGCAGAGCTAGATCTCCAATGAGCATCACAAATTAGCCTTATGGCTCGTTTTTGCAAAGTAACCAGTGGTCTGAGGCGGGAAGGATAAGTAGAACCACAGGAAATGTTACAATAAGACAGGTAGGGAAATACGAGTGTATAGTAAAGCTGAAATAGGATAGTTTTAGGGAGGCAGTGTTTAATCCTGTGGAGGACCCCAATGTTTTTAGAGATTTGTTAGCAATGGTCGAAATATGGTCCGACTACTGGATCGAACCTATACTCTCCGAGTTAAAGGTCACCCGATCTATCAAATTAATTGGCCGCCGTGTCTCACTTATGGATACTCCACGGTTAGCTTTACAGTCAATCAGACGCACGCGCTTACCACAGTTCCAATATAAGGGTTTCGTAATTTTTTCTCATGCATGAATTGAAGTTACTTCTTTGCAGGAAGTAATCTTTGGTCTAGTCCAACAATAACTATTACCTTCAAGAAGCTTGTGCACTTCTGTCCTGAAAATGTCGGTCGTAAGGACAGAGTTCCAATGCGAAGAGACAGTTCCAAGTCTCCGCAGTACCAGGTCAGCTTGTTCTTTCCGCGCACATCTGGCCACCTTCAGTTCCAACACTTCCATCGCAACGGCTTTAACGAGAATACGCTGAAGCAAATCGATTGGTAGATCCTGCAACTGAACAGGTAACAAGTTTCACATCAACTAATAATTATGGTTCGCCAGACGTTCGCAACTGAAAGATCAAAATAATGTTCGGCATTTAAGGCCAAGCTTTAAGGACATAGATTTCACCTTTTAATAATAATAATTGGTAAGTGTAGAAAATGATGGACTGAATTAAAAGTAGCCTAAGAGTGAAAGTTGAACACACAACGAGGCAATAGACATTTTCCACTTGTTGATGTTTCCCGACAATAACTATGTCATAATTTCAAAGGTGATTAGTGTCGCGGCAGTTGCCCTCCTTCTTTCTCCCTCCTTGGGACTGGCAATGCCCTGCAGTGGCGGTGTTGGCTGCCTTGTTCTCGAGTAGCAAATTATTCTTAAAAGCTATAATGATTATGGCAGTTTCACAAAATCTAGAACACTGGAAACGTTGCTGCTTAACCGAAACTCGCTAGTCATTGTAGCAAAGAATTGGTAAGAAGTCGATAATTAATATAGCCTAATGATTGATTTAACAGCGATGATGTAGCTTACCGTTGTGTCTTTAATTGGTGGTGCGAGTTTTGCACGTTTGACATCATCGTCGTCTTGTACTATTGCTGCAGGAAACATAATTATTAATGCGATTAGTCTGCTTGCCTCAAAATGAAGACGAAATCTCTAGAGGGGGGCTAGGAGGACTAAGCCCCCTTATAAAAGGCAACCCGAGGCCTATGCCCTCTAAAAATACGACCATCCAGGGTTTTTACGAAGCCAAATCTCTCGACTGACAAACCATCGTGGTAACTACTAGACTTTCGCAAATATCCTCACAAAAATTAATATTGGACCATTCTAGACAATGCTTTTGAAGTAGAATAAGTGAGCAGAACTCAGGTAGCTGCACAATAATTCAAATTTATAGCAGTTAGGTCAACTCATTATTGTGTAAGATTTGACAGACGATGTCGTAGTGTACAGTAGAGGTAGTTTAGTAGGCTACGCTAAACGTTGGTCGTCTCCTGAGCAATCTAATACCTTGTACTGACTACGATTATTATGAGTCCTCTGTGTAGGATCCTGCACTGATTGACTATGAAGACATTAGACATTTAAAATATTCTTAACGTCTGTCTGATTGGATGACTGACGCTGGCTCTACGCGATCTTCTCCCAGTCTCACCCTAATAATTATTGTAATCTCCGATTCCCAATCATCACTCAACTCAAGTTCTCTAACATAAAGACTGATTTCCGCAAATTCACCATCACCATTGCGGGGCTCGACCCTCGGCCAACGTGGTTACTGTGTGAGCACCTTGAGCAATTTGAGCGCCTCTGAGTAGTTTCTTTAAGGGGCGCTATATAAATGATCTGAATGAATGAATGAAGTTCTTCAGTCACGATTTTTCTACCATGTACAGTGTAATTGGAGTTGTGCCATAGAGGCGTTTGTGCAATTCTAAGCATTAGACCTATAAGGATGGCGATAATTATCACACTGCAGTCGTATTGTATTAACACAACCACCCACCGTGATCTGCCTCCGGATGCTCCATCAATTCCCTCCTCCTGCCTTCCGCTTAAAACTGAGGTCTCACCTGTAATCCCGACGATGTCATCCTCCACCTTCCAACTAAATCCGCATTCACCTTAACATCAACTCGGTCCTAGTCACCGTCTAAAAACCGTTGGACATCCTTCTCACAACCAGTTTCACAACCCATCTGATTAGACGCAGCTGTTGTCCTTCGATGAACTTTCGGATGCTGCTTTGCATGTAGATACCTGAAGTTACAGCTGCAACGATCAAGAAGAAATAACTAGTAGGTCTAAGCGTAGTATTTAAAACTTCGATGCAGTAACTTACATCCTGAGCCAGCTTCTTTCGTTTGCTCGTCATTGCTGGATTCAGCTGAATCTCGTTTCATCGGCATAGCACAAGGGAAGCAGTGGGATCGGAAGAAGAACAACGGTTGTCACTTGCCACAAATAACACGAATTTAATTGCAAGAAGACCAAACGGCCATCGGAAAATTTACGAGAATTTGAAACGTTTGTGATCCGCCGCAATTATAGTCAAACATCAGAGGCGAACAGCAAAAATAACATGATGACGTCATTCAATTATATATATGTATATATATATAATATTTATACAATTTATGTCAAGTATGACGTTTAACGCTATAATAGTCTTACCTTTGCGTCTCTCTCAATCTTTGGCACTGAGCTAAACTCCGCCTCTGCTCGTATCCAACTCTAATAGGTGCCAGTCCCAAGCCTCGATAAAGAAGGGAGGCGACGCAAATGATCTTTGATATTAT
This sequence comes from Lumbricus terrestris, assembly GCA_949752735.1. Classification (NCBI taxonomy): domain Eukaryota; kingdom Metazoa; phylum Annelida; class Clitellata; order Crassiclitellata; family Lumbricidae; genus Lumbricus; species Lumbricus terrestris. The sequence continues at coordinate 70,392,543 of OX457039.1, forward strand.
CACACAGAGCCGTTAAAAACTTAAACTAGCTAGGAGTTGGAGGAGCTCACCTATGTGCGTGTAGTTTTCTCTGCATTTGATTTTTTTTATTATAATACGTATTTATAAGAGTTTCGTCGTGTTCTCTGGCGTGATTTATATATAAATTTCACCTATAATAAATTCTCCGAGTTTGAACAACGTAATGTATTATCAGTCTGTTTGAAACACTTTTGAAATATATATGCTACATGTAGTTCTTCCTCATTAATCTGTTTGAAACACTTTTGAACTAGGCTACATGTAGTTCTTCCTGCAGCGCACAGCATTGCTCGTCGTTCAGCGGTTGTGCTGGATATTTTATAACCATAGAACCGTGGAAAGAAGAAACCATGCCTATCATGAAATACTGCTTTTCAGAACTATTTATATTGAGATGTTCTTCAACGCTTCCAGCCTTCCGCCTCGTTCAGCGCGTAAAAAGCTGTTTACCTGAAATTAGGGAACTCAAATCATCCCAGAGTCATCAATGGCAGAGTCAACACCCGCCGCATCAGATCTAGCCTACATCAACGCGCAAGTCAATCGACCAAGTTTGTCAACATCGCCAGATTAAAATCACTCCAATGAAAATAGGACAGCAAGATTGGATCGCCTTATTATAAGTGATTCAGCCTTCGTGGAGAACCACAATCTTTCATCACACCTCCGTATGTTTGTCATAGTCGAAACGCAGCGCGAAACTGCAATTATGGGGCGCTACGCCGCGCTAGTATAAGTGCTCATACATAGGCCTACATATAAAACATTAATATACATTGCAAGTACGCTATGTGCGTACGTTTCCTATTTTTATATAACATTCGATGTAGGAATAAGCGTTTTAAAAGTGCTTACTAACAATGCCAAGTTGCCAACAATGCAATTTGAACAGGCCGCGTCAGAGTCGTGGGAGCTATGCAGCAGGTCGAAAAAATAAAAGGTAAAGAAAAGCTTAAACGTTCCAAAGAATTTTTGCCAGGTCAAAGACCAAGTCAAGAGGAAATTAGACGGGTCAAATGACCGGTCGCGACCTATAATAGTGGGGCCTCCACTGATTACAGAGAGCTCTCTAGTCTCTTAGCAATTTTCTGCTATGATCCTCTCAATTCTCTTTCTTCCTTATACCAACTTATTTATTTAAAAATAAGTTATTATAAGGACGAAAAAATAGCCACTTGATTATCATTAAATGGATGTAGAGCAGTAGTTCAAACAAAGATGAGGCTGTATGGGGTACTGGTGGTTCCGGTAGGCCTACAAGATTTACGAAGTTCACAAACAAACGAAGTCACGAATTAAATGTTGCTGATAAACATTGTTTTAACGTTTACAGTTGACGCTATATAAATCTTGATAGTGTTGGCCTATTAGGTGTTGGCGGCGGCGTGACGGCCATGTTTGGTCGGCGGCGGTGCGTTGACCAAAAAATTAGCGGCCGCGGTACCCACGGATGTCAACGACGGCGACGCGTTGCGACCGGCGCATGGCTCTGTCTAGAATTCCACACAAACGAAGAAAACTGTTTACACTATTTTCTGCCGTTGTAAACGTCTCTCGTTGTCATCAGATTTCGCTGAATCTTCGTTCGATCCATCCACCATCGTTCACTAAGTTCGTCTCATCCTATGCGTAGGAAGTGCCAGACCCCAGCTGGACAAACGAAGAGGGCGACATCAATTATTACATGGCAACACTGTCAGTGTTCGTACATACTACGAAGGAGGAGGGCAACGCTCTTCAACTTTGCTGTGAAGCCACGTCGTTAAGCATAAACTACTCAAGTGAATTTATAATATATCAATGAACTTCATGGTCGAGGTCAATCAGAATGGCATCATTTCAGTCTTTGTTAATTAAAAGAAATCGTATAACTTGAGTTTGTTTGCATGTGCGCTTGTTATTATAACAGTCCGAGGCTTCAACAGAAACCACGTGATCCAGCATGCCTGGCTGAGAGACGAAAAAATAACATAGGCCTAATCAGTGTTAGACGTCATAATTGCGATAACAAGACATTCAGATTTTCATGACGTCATTTACTTTTACAGTTCGTCTGTATTCAAACGACGTTTGAATAATATGCGGCCATTGACTAACGCTTCTTATTATCGTTAGCTTACATTTTTGACGACCTTGTGGTCTTCTTGCAATTAAAATTGATGCTAAAGATAATTGTGGCAAGTGACGACCGTTGTTCTTCTTCCGATCCCACTGCTTCTTCCTTTCTGTCATGTCGAAGAAACGAACATCAGCTGAATCCAGCAATGACGAGCAAACGAAAGAAGATGACTCAGGCTGTAAGTTATTGCAGAGATGTTTTAAATATTACGCTTGCTAATTCTTTTCTTCGTAATTGTTGTGACTTGTAATCGTGAACACCAAACTTCTAAGGCATCGTTCGGAAGCCAAACCAGGGCACCAGTTTATTCACAAGAGTTGCACCGAGTAAGAGGTAATCTATCGTTTTAGTGTTCTAAATTATGTGCCCAATGCAGTATTAACCTATTATTTTTTATCAACTCCACTTCTATTTTGACATGATTCCTTTTCATTAACCCAACCAGGGCTGTTTTTAAGGAATTTTTAGAACTGCACAACCCCTTCTTTCCATTGCCATCATTCATGGTAGGACTAAATTGCTTCCAATCAGAGAACAACGACCTTTTTGCTAGTTTTAACTGTAACAGAAGTGCTTCTACAACTGCACAAATCCATTTAGAACTGCACATTTTGTGTACAACTGCACGTTAAAGAAAGCCCTGATTTAGACCGAAGAATGAGAATCACCGGTTGCAAAGGGTCATTGAGGCAGTCTCTTAATCGATCATTGGAAGGTGGAGGATAACACGAGTCGTGGATTACCTCGCTCTGCCACACAATTTTGTCCCTACGGCTCGAACTTGGCCTGTCTTTCAAGGCCGTAGCCAGAATTTGATTGGGGGGGTGTCTTCAGTTTCCCGTCCGAAAAACTGCTGACCTTTTTTTCAGTCATCCGGCCAAAATCTGTAGAAAATGTCAATCAATTTCTCGTCCGAAAAAAACTGATGACTTTTTTAGTCATCCTGCCTTTTTTCACAGAGGTGAGTAGGCCTATACGCGGTACACCCACGTATAAGCCTTGATTACAGTCCTGCTTTCTTACCATTTTCACTTAAATTCGTGTTATTTTCATTATGTGCTAGTGAATGCAATCTATTATTTTACATTTTTCATTTCGGAGGGTATTTTTCATGGTTTTATTTCATGGTTTTTACATCACGTGCTAGTAAATGCATTATATTATTTTTTCCATTTCGGGGAGTGTTCAAACACGAAAAACACCCCCTATAGCTCCGGCCTTGCTGTCTTTGTCCATTTCCCAGAAGCGATTGACAGGCGTTCTCGTTGATCGCGGATGGTGCTGTCAAGTCGGGAGCGCCTCTGAGAAGTTTCTCTTGAAGCTGCGCTTTATAAATTCACAAATTCATATTCCGATGAGTCGATGTGTGAATTCTTCAACAGACGAGACTTCAATTATGAGTGGAAAATCAGGGAGCTTGAAGACTGATATTTGTAGGAACGGAAAACTTGCGGAACGTAGGAGCAGAGTCGTTCCAGAGACGTGCTGCAGTGTTGGATGTGGCTAGGTTGAAAATCTCATATAACTAGATAATATATTGTTATAATTGTCAAGTTCTTCAACCTAGTTGTTTACCCTATAGTTTGTATGGCGATTTTGAAACTGCGAATGTGAGCAGTAGGTTCAAGGTCTTTTCTTTATCAATTTATAGTTATTATAATCAGTAAGGTGGACCTACGCGTGGGGCGCGGTGGTGTAGTGGGTATGTTCGTCGCCTTGCAGCCGAAGGGTTGCAGGTTCGAATCCATCTCAAGTCGCCGCGTAGGGACCTTGGGCAAGTCCTTCACTCGCAATTGCTCAGCGTTTCGGCGTGAAACTCCGATGCAGTGTCCGCTCTGTAGTCGGGAGCGCCTCTGAGTAGTGAGCTTGCGCATACAAACAAAAAACAAGCGTAAAATCTAAGTAGATGACTTACGCTTAAAGTAGGCCTGATTAAATTATAGGTAAATCCAAACTGTCGCACAGAATTATTTTATGCATGTAATTGCATTTTACGATCATAGTTTCATTTTATTTTGTTGCAGCAGTATTCCAAGAAGACGATAATGATAAACGTACAAAACTCACTACATTGAGTGACACAACGGTAAGTCCTAACCTTAATTCACGGCTTTAATATGACTCACAAAATATTCTGATCCGCAGGCTACATTGTAAATTATTGATTGCGTGTTGCGGTCTAAAGATACTGCAGTCATTTTCTATGCTTTTCCTCTGTTGAAAACGGTCCTCATTAGCGCTTGAAAATCATTTGTAGTGATGTCTTGCTGGGTTGATTGAATTGGGCCTCGTGATTTTATCTGTCAATTTAAGGATCTGAAGAGAGTCGTTTTAAATCGCACACTGCGGGGTTTACTGAGAATTTTCTATGCCTTGATTTGTTTAATTTTTACATGATCAACTCTGAAGAAGTATCGATACGTAGCCTATTAAAACTATTTCGATTTGGCATCTTTTATAATATTGTGTAGTTACAAGATCTGCCGCTGGAGGTACTTGAGTCTATCCTCATTAAAGCAGTGACTATGGAAGTGAAGAGCATGAAGATGTCGAAAAGTGTGTGGAAAGAAAAAGTTGATCATGTGATTAGCCGACTAAAAGCAGTCTCTTCGCAATGGAACTCTGTCCTTACAACCAACTTCTTTCGGAATGAACTTGACAGAACTCTAGACAGCACTGGTTAGTTTCTATAAATGAAGTAAATTTATTTCATGCGTATAATTATAATAACTTACTTAGAACTTAGTCCTTCCCGTGCAGGTTTGCACATCGGGCAACGCATTTTGCGTTGTTTCTGTTGCGCGTGTTTTTTTTACCCGGGTGGGTTGTAAGCCCACCGCGGAACTATGATCATATCTTACTATAAGGATTAACTGTTAGACCATATATTAATATATAATGAACATTAGGCTCATATATTCACTTGTCAATCTAGTTTACATGACAGTTTAATTAGCATATAGCATTAGTTGGGCACCAATCAGACAATGGTTCATTATCTATCTGCTCTGTAATTCGCTACAGGCAACGCTTAGTTATCCAGCCTGCGTATCTGAACTATATAAGACAGCGACTGAGTTAGTCAGTCAGAGAAAGAGAGGACCGAGAAACAGTACTTGTAGATATTAGTGTTAGGCTCGTCTAGTCTGGTGTATATTATGTTGCTTGTTTATATCACGTAAGTTCGCTTTCTTAGATTCATTAAACGTATGAAAATGCATTCTCACTCTTCTGTCATGCTTCACTCAATTCCGCATCCTATCACACTCTCCATGTTGCAGCTAGGTTCCCTACTGATTAAATAGCCTACACCACAATCAGTTTATTATTATTAGAGATGGTCCATAACCAAGAGGATCATATGGTTGAGACCCGGGTAGGTATCTCTTTAAGTACCAGCCTTTAAGTACCAGTAGCAGTTCACCCAGGATTTTTTTTTTCCGTTCCTTTTCATTCATTCACCTTAATTCATCCCCATGATGTCACAACCTCTGCCGGACTTGATTCCACCGACTGATCCAGCGCAATCACTCCCTCCTCCCATTCTCACCGCTAAAGAAGCGGACGACGTCGAATCATGGCTCTTAGACCATTATCGACACAATCACCGATGCAGCGGCATATGTTACCACATTGAAGCGTATATCGACGATGTCATTGCCATGCATAACCCTTTACTGAACGACCGCGACGATGACCTCCCTCCACTGCAAGAAATCGACACAGATGAGCTAGAAGAAAACTGGGACATGACCGCCGATCAAAACCCTCCCGACCCACCCCAGTAGGCTAAGCTTCATGTCATCATCATTAAGGCATGTTAGGGTAGTTAATGTTCATTCATCTCGCTAGACCATATTTTTCTTATTTTTGATTATTCGTCATCCTTATTATTATTATTATTTTTTATATACACCAGACCAGATGCGGTAAGTGTGAGCTCTCTCTCTCCACCAAAACATTATAATTGCAAAAAGACGGAAATTTTCCTTTTTAACGATTTTTAACGATAGAGAAAACAAAACTCTGAAAAACATTAAAAACTTAAAACCAGGTGCAAAAAGTGGAGTAAACTCCTCAGAATCGTTTTTCGCTAACTAACACTTGTATATAATTTTCCTATTCATCGTACATATATACGTACGAGTTTTTCGTACAGTTTAGTTTTGCACACAATTTTTGCGCGTTTTCCTTGTATGTATCTATTTTGCCGATTTGTCAAATTTCGCTTCCGTATTTTTCGTTGTTCGAATATGCGACGTTGAAACATGTGTCGTTTCTCCTTCGCATGTTGTGTTTGTTTTGAGAATCTGTTTTGCAGTGTTTTTGAATGGTAACGAGTGTGACCTCTAGTTCGTCGACAACCACACGTCCACGACAGAGTCCGCCTTCATCAGGTCACGCCTTCGCTCAACGACCACAGCTATCTTTTCATCAGCCTCGTACTTCCAACCATCAACCCTCATCCTTCCAGGGCCACTGATCCCTTCGACGCCGCCAGAGGCCGGTCAATCAACGGTCACCTCCTGTGCTATCAAAACGCCCAACAAATCACTCTCCGAAGCTCATTCTTCATCCGCCGAACGTTGCCGAACAGACCGCTTCCACGATTACAAGACTCTTACGTAAGTTCAATTAGTTCGTTTTCCTCTTTTCCATTGCCTGCATCATCCATCGCTTATCATATACTTACTACCCATTGGAGTTCGCACATGCATACAGACACAGTTTCTTCATTGCATTAGTCGTACATTACATTGCATTGTTACGTTACGTCATTTTGCTCTATTATCGTGAATTATTGTGCTTATTGACACAGTGTTTTGCTATTGTTCTCAGTGTGGTTTGGTCAGTCAATTTTGTCGGATTGTCTTGCAATCGTTGACTGATCTTTGTGCATTTTTCTAGCGCCTTAGTCCAGGTCGTGTTCTCGTTTTTCTTCACACTCATACAGACAGTGCATTATAACCAATACAAGTCTAAGGTCGTGTTCTATCCTAGCAAACTCATTTCGTTGTCTCCGTCTATCATACCCGAGGTCACTATATACCCAGAGACAGTCCCATACAAACATACACTCCCGTTGGATGAGAGATTTTACATTTGAGTCATTTACTGGACGAGTAGAAGTTGCTTTACCTAATGCAGATTATCTAGCGCTATTGAAATGTTGTTACTGAAGATGTTAAATTTCGTTTTGATCAGCCTGTAACTATAAAGCATGATTCATTCATCCATTATTTTACCTTAGTGAGAGTCGATTCACTAGACTCATTCTCATCCATCTAATTAATTAATTCACGAAGCACCATCCCTCACCCCTCTATTTACTACATGTCATCTACGCTCTGGACACCACCGCCTGCAGTTAGGCTACCAAAGCATTCATGATTACTGATATGACTCATGCACGTTCATATACTTCATCTCCTAGCGTTGTTAATTATATTGAAACAGTTTACCCTGATGTTCATTTATTTAGCGCCCATGAAAGTAAATTTGAAAGCTGTTGATATTCAGATCAGATCCCCGAGTCCTTCAGTTTTCAGGGATGCATCCTCATAATCATCAATTTTTTTTTATGCATTCATCGTCCATGCATCATTCACACCATTCACAGACGCATGAGTCATCCGTCCATGCTCAGACTTCACCTCCTCCCTTTTGCACGGGATACCCTCAAATCCATGCGTCCACCAGACTCCTCTCCTTCACCTCACCCACCACCCCGCACCCACCCTTGTCATCGTCCGCCTCCGTCTTTTTGCGACGTTGGCATCAAGTCCACAGCGTCATCGCCCTGTTGTTTTTCGATCTACCTACGTGCAGACTCCACCACCCCACCCCAACCCTTCCTCCCATTTCCAGCACCTCCAATCTACTGCGCACTGCTGACTCACCAGCAATTTTCCATCACCCTGCACCCTCCTCATTTGGCCTTCCACCACCAACGACCCCACCGCCACACCCCATCCATGTTGCCACCCGCGATAACCATCCGAGTCAACAATCCCTTCCTCCGATCCATCCTGGATCAACATCCCTAATCTCCGCTCGATCCTCTCGGTGCCAAATTTTAATCAGTGTTTTCGTCTGATCGAGACAAACGACAACTATCTCATTCAGACCCAAACTTTGGCGAAAACAACTAGTGTTCTTGCCAACCAACCACTTCCTCCCTTACCCACGATCACAATCATATCCCAATCATGTTATTGCCAAATACTCAGCGCCCGCGTTCATCAGATAAGACCAATCAGTGTATCCAGGCAGAAGTATCGAGTTTGAACGCCAATGCTCATCTCACGGCTAACACAAATGTTTCTGTAATTTCTTCAACTTATATTGCGCCTCTGGTTTCCAATGAAGAAATAATGCAAGCCTTAAGACTTCTACAAAGCCAAATAGACAAATTGTCGAATCATTCTGCAGTCTCTCCAGTGCGAGACCAACCCAAAAAGTCATTTACCTTATTCGAAGATGCCCAGTCTTCAAGTAGGCATCTTAGCCAAATATTTTTTTTGCAGGGAACTTATCAACGTCCTCCGCCTTTTTACACTCCTTCTTTTGTTCCCCATTCACAGCCTGTCCACCCCGCCCAGTTCGACAATTCGAAAACCTTGCAAGCTGTTTTCCCTTTTTTTTTTTTCCTCATTGCCATCCCAAGACCACTGAGAGCTTTCAATCGACAGAATTTTAGGCCACCTTCAAAAGCTCTGTTTCGAACTGCATGACCCTTACGTCCACTGAACACCACAACAGTTATGTCGCAACTGCTTCTCTCATCATCCTCATTACCAGCGTCTTCGTTTCAAGACTCTGTGCCAGACTTCCTCCAAAGACGCTTATCCATCCCAAGTCTATAGACTTCGCTGTCGCCCCAAACCCCAGCAGGGCAGGCAGACTACACAATCAAACAGACAATCCATACAATCACATACATGTAGACAATCCATACAGCCACATAGGCCTACACACACTACACAGTCACATACACACAGACACCCTACACAACCATATACATTGACTTTGCAGACTATAGGCATACAATCACACAGACATACGCCATTTCATTTGCAACATAGGCCTAAAGTTTATTCGAATTATCACAGTCAGACAATTCAGTCAAACACACAAGTTATCACATCAGACACCAATCCTCCTATCACTTTAGCTCCCAGACGATCATTCACACAGACATGCAATGCAATTGGTCAAACTTCTGTGTTTTATATACAATAAACCATTTCAGTCGATTATAGACTCTAATCTAGGACACAATATAGCTGTATCCATGTTCATGTTTTGAAGTGTTTACCTAAATTTTATCACAATCTTGATCCATGTTGATCAAATGCGTTTGATAGGCCTGCTGAGCAACTCAAGGTCTTAGGGAACAGTAGTTTTGCTTTCGATTTTGTCAGTTCTTACATTTACAACTACTTCAATGTTAATTAAGAATTTATCATATCAGATGATGTTAATAAACGTTATGCTCCCAACTAGCCACGTCAAAATCAATTTTGCTGATAAATCAGTGACATTTTTTGATGATTTAGTAAAAATGATTTTCTCTAGCCCTATTAGAGATAACTCAGGCTTGACCTTTCAGCGTCTTAACTCTGCCATTTATTTAGCGCCTAGAGCCGTCACCCAAGCAAGAATTCGAACCCCGACACGTTATATAAATATTCCATCTCTGATTCCACCGCGGCAAGCTACGCCCAACCACGAGATAAAACTTCCCCCCCGAACCCCGACAGCCTGCACATCTTCCGCCGACGCCAACTCTCTTCCTCCATCTGCTGCATCAACCGCAGTGCCACGTGTAGGCCTACCTCACGATCCTGGCATCTACTCAACGACTGCCACAGCCAACAGAGAAGCGACGATACGCGAATCAGACATTAAACTGGATGAATTTCGCCTCACTAAGAAACCATACGACAAACTCGCCAACTTAACCTGCGCCCAAAAAGATATTTTCGCTTCAGCTTTAATCCAGCATCACATTTTAACACAAGATCCACCCTGTTACCAGAGATCACATAAGCACAAGCCACTGATCCGCAGAAATCCAACGTCAGATTCAAGATACGATAAAACGTGATATCATATCACCTCATACTACTCTGTGCCCAAGTCACATAACCTGTGTTGCCAAACGTAAACCTTCAACGCCGAGCCCCATCGCAGAGATCACGAACTTTCATCATCAAGATTCGAATACTTCTTTTCCTCTACCTACCAAGACATTAGACACGAAATCAGTCGGGCCCAGGCCTAAAAGGAAGAATTCTGTGGCCGGTGTTGTATTAAGTGCAGAGCAAGAAACCACTCCACATCTTGCTGGAGACGTCGAATTCTGTCAGACATTGTATATATACGCCTTTGATTTTCGAGTCAAATGCAGGACTAATGACGTCACGGGTCGTCCCCTCTCGAGTAATCAGTGCTCTGCGGATTGACGCTGCAGTGAAGACTGACCTACATAGGTTTTAGTAGTGAAAGCGAGAACGACTGATGTAAACAATAATGGAGATTTTTAGCTTGTTTAAAAAAAAAACGTTCATTTGAGCGATAAACAAAACAATGCGATAGATTATCTAGAGTCGGGGACACTACCCACGGTCAATACGAGAACTCGTAAAACTTATTCTAAAAGCTGAACAGTTTGGATCATAATTGACAGCTTATAGTAAAACGGTTATCAGTAGTGTGTTAGTAATGGCGGACTCGTGACAACCTCGACAATTAGTGATTCCTGAGACACTACGATTAAGGTTTGTAGCCGCATGTGACGATGCAGTAGCCCCTGCGAACGCACGGGTGCCCTGGAAAAACAGGGAAAGTTAACAACGATGGTTATAGGCGACAGTCATTGTCAAGCCTCGCTTAAGGGAGATATAAAGATTGGATTGTACAACAGTGTACACGACCTGCTACGACGGAAGTCACAGGTTCGTGTTATATCGAGCACAGATGCTCACACGGTAACTATTACATCAGAGACGTTGAGACAAACAAGACTCATCATACTGCAGTATACGCTGGCAGAATCAAACAGCATGTCAAGAGACGTGATATGCTGTTCACGAATTTCCAGGACCTGCTTACTGGTCCGCCTTTCCACAATCAACCAGACGTCAGCACTACGACTCCCGACCCACTTCCGGACGTCAACCAGTTGGCAACCTCTTCGTCCCCCAAATCCCCAGATGTCTCATGGACCCACCCCGAGATGTTCTTCTCGTCGACGGATCCAGTCACCCGCAACGTTGCCACAACATCCACAACCGGAACCTCGTCCCATTCCGTATCCCATGACCCGTCCCAAATCCCAAGCCCAGCCTTGATTCGATGCAATGGAACACTTAGAGTGCAAGTAAGATACGGTAAGAGTTTTTACCTAGTTTAATGGAAAGACAGTCCTGTCCCATCATGGCAGATAGATTAGATATTTTTGACAATTTAAAGCATGCATTGTATATTAAACTTGTCCTCCATAGGAAGAGACGACGGAAGGTCAAGTCATTATAAGATGTCTCAGATTTTTTACCTAGAGTATTTTCTTACTTACCTTTCTCAAATTATTATTCTTATTATTATTATTTTCTCCAATTAATGCCCGAATACAAAAATTTTGCAGGATGTTGAATTATTGTAGTTTTTGTTGGATTAAGTGTGAATTTGGATGGCCACCAAATGTCATACTTATACGGTCCTTCTGAGCTGCATAATTTGATAAACACCGCACAAATTTGCTCATTTTATTTTTAACCTCGTTATTTCCCTTATTTTCTTTACTTGTTTTTTTTCTTCTGCTTTCTGAGTATTAATGTACTGTACATACAGACCTAAGACAACGCACTGTACGAGTTATTCCTGATATATATATTATTATACGTTATCTATGTGCATGAGCATCATGTTTACAATCATTGTAAGAGATTTGAAGTACAGACAGATGTGAGTTATATAGAGAAGTGAGTCCTTATCACAAGATGACTTCACGTTGTATTTTACATGTATCAGACAATTATCGTATGCATATCATATGCAAGAGTAAACAGTAAGATTTTATTTCAATGCATTTTGTCCAGTGTCAAACTGACGTGTATTTTTTTGACGTGTATGACGTGTATTTTGTCCAGTGTCAAACTGACGTGTATCAAGTAATGAACATGGTTATCAGAGCCATAGTATCCAGTATATCGTGCATTATCATTTAAACTGTATCATACAGTATAGCACCAGTATATAAGCGTATCAAGTTGTCCTTGGCAGAAGTGACAGGTATTTTAGTATATCACGTTGATTATAATCCAAGTCATGTTATGTTCAGGCTACACGAGTTTGGTATTTGAGTTGAAGTTAGTTCATTGATCAGAGGAAGTTAAGCGTCAGGGTAGTTGCCCAGTGATTTGTGTTATAAAGAGTTTATGGTTGAGCATCGACCAGAGTCATTTAGCAGTCTAAGGTGAATCTCGTTTAACGGTACAGTTTTCACGTAGCTTGGTTATATATGTATGCAGTGTTCTATAAGCATTACGATTTTTTTTATATATGCATTTTTTTTTACCATTATATGACACGAGCATTACAGACATTGTTTTGCATTTAACTACCCCTTGCGGTAAGTCACACGAGTAGCTGTGAGTCAATGAGTTACGAGACGTTCATTCAAGTGCAAGTTACTTATGTGTTTATAGGTTGTTGACATTAGAGAGCGTTTTATTTTTGGAGCTGGGAATTCTAGTTGATTGGCAAGAGTTAAATAGGAGTGTACATTTGTGGAAAGTTCAGGTCATTATGAGTTGCTCAGCAGAGTAAGTGAGTATTGGTTTAGTTACGTTACGAGTTGCGTGTTACAGGTTATTTGCGTTTTGAGTTATGTGGTTAATGAATTGTTTCTGAAATGACGAGTGAACTTTGCAGTCGATTGTTTGTATGTACGGTACATTACAGACCATTCATTATCAGCGTTTTAGGTCGTATCATACGATGACTAACGATTTATTTGTTTATTTTTTCATAAACGCTGATGACGTGTTCTATGAGTCGCTCTAAACAAAGTCGATGGTCTGGACGCATCGGCGATTCACCTAACTGTCAGATCGCCATGCTGCGAAGTTTCTTATATGCAGCAATGCGTACCGTCATCGCAAAGTGTTAATCCAATGAACTGAACTTCCATTGTCTACATGTTGACGACGATTCATACTTTCGTCTGTTTGCGAGCGATTCGTTATGTTCAGCGTTGTGATCAGAGTTTAGAGCCACGTTATTAGCATTTATTCTCGATCAATTGCCATTTTTCCTGTTCATGTTTATAATCGTAACCATTTTGCACATACATTATTATCGATTTTTTCTATTTTCGTTTTGACATCACGTTATATTCACTTTATTTTAGTATTTGCATTTATGTAGCTGCTTTTTATATTATTCATTTATCTCGTAGATTTTTGTTGTTGTTCTTATTCGCCATTCTTTTTGACACTTATCTGTCCGATCCTATTAATCGTGACATTTTAGCATTTTTGCCTAACTTAGACTTATTTCTATTTTTCATTAGTTTCCATAAGTTTTTTTTTTAGTATAGGATGACTAGCATTGTTATTGTTCCTCGTTTTTCGAAGCCGGGAGTCTTCGTTTGCGGAAGGAGGAGCATATGATCATATCTTACTATAAGGATTAACTGTTAGACCATATATTAATATATAATGAACATTAGGCTCATATATTCACTTGTCAATCTAGTTTACATGACAGTTTAATTAGCATATAGCATTAGTTGGGCACCAATCAGACAATGGTTCATTATCTATCTGCTCTGTAATTCGCTACAGGCAACGCTTAGTTATCCAGCCTGCGTATCTGAACTATATAAGACAGCGACTGAGTTAGTCAGTCAGAGAAAGAGAGGACCGAGAAACAGTACTTGTAGATATTAGTGTTAGGCTCGTCTAGTCTGGTGTATATTATGTTGCTTGTTTATATCACGTAAGTTCGCTTTCTTAGATTCATTAAACGTATGAAAATGCATTCTCACTCTTCTGTCATGCTTCACTCAATTCCGCATCCTATCACACTCTCCATGTTGCAGCTAGGTTCCCTACTGATTAAATAGCCTACACCACAATCAGTTTATTATTATTAGAGATGGTCCATAACCAAGAGGATCATAGAACCCTCCTTTTTGATCCTGGCTTGGGACAGGCTCAGGATATCCTAAGACACCCTGAGGCCGTAGCCAGGATTTGATTTGGGAGGGGCGTGTCTTCGGGAGGGGCGTGTCTTCAGTTTCCTGTCCTTGACTCTGCGTAGCTGCCTACCTAGTACCTACAGGGTTCAATAATTATTGCCGAAGGATTGGGTAGTTCAACCCATCTAGTCTTTCTCAGCAACCCAGCATCGTCATTGCAAACCACACCATAAGCGGAGACTTGGTCCGAACTTGGAGGGGGGACGGACGAGAGGCCGAAAACGATCGCCGAGGCGCGAAGCAAGAAAAGGTGTTTGTGCCACCTTCCTAAATGTCGATTTTTTTATTTTTCATGCTGCAATAGTAGCATTAATTGTAGGAATTTAAGCCATCATCTTAACAAAATTACTCAGTTTCCAATCTGGATAGTCAAGGTTTAGTTCTTAAGAGTGTCGCATCCCTATTGTTTGGATTTCCACACTGTAATTGTTGCTTTTCTAACTGTAATCTTCACAACATTATTCATGATTTCAGTGCTCAACGACATAGCTTAAGACTACAATATAATTATGTCCCATCCAATTGTTTAAAATATTTTCAATTTGCAAACTGTAATGATAGCATTTTAGGCTGTCATCCTAACAAAATTGATCATTACAGATAAACAGTGGATAACACTGTAGAAATTTATAATGATAATTCTGGAATATTGGGGGAATATAAGCACCTCCGTCTCCCCACCACAAACTTTAGAGGGGACCGTCCCCGATATCCCCCCTCTAAGTCTCCACCCATGAACCACACACTGAGTGGTTCCTAGGAGTTTCTACGGTGAAAATGAAAAGCTTCTTTCTTTTTCTGGTCAGGACAAACGAATCACCAAAAACTTACCACACACGGACGTTTCCTTGCATTGCAGGAAAAACAAATATTCAAGTTCACAAAGAAAAGCCTTACCCACCCCGTATATCTTTCTACAATAACACGCTAAACACGCATTGCCAAACTAAGCTTATACTTACTTACATTTGCAAGAAAGTCAAAGGTGTAGCGCCTTTGTCGCCTAGGCCTACTACATTAGGCGGCCCATAGACGGAAACCTGGGCGGAGATTTTTGGGGGACGGAAAGATTTTTGGACGGACGACTGGCTGAGTGTCGCCGAAAAATTTCCGTCATCTGCTGGCCCAAAAAGTTGATGACCTTTTTTTAGTCATCCGGCCAAAATCTTGACGAAAATTTCTATTTTCGCCGCCAAAAAAGTTGATGAAGACAAAAAAATTCGTGACGCTCAACGATTGGGGGGGAACAAATGCATGGGTCGTCCCCCAACCCCTCCGTTGGGGGGACCGTCCCCCCTTTCCCCCTAGGTATCCGCCCCTGAGGCGGTCCCATAAACCTAACTGATGACATCGCTCGATGCCGTGATAGAGAGTAATCGCTGAATAGAACTATTCTATTTCTGTGTCCTATGTTTTTCGTTTCAACTTCCTAAAACTATTTGCTTCATGTTTTCTATCCAGTATATTTGACGAGAATAGTTTGATATTAATAATAATTATTACGGGCCTATAATAGCCTCTTAAATTTATATAGGCCTAAAGCACGACGCAATCATGCCATTAATTTTCTCCAAGTTTCATGCTTTAAGGTAGCTTATTAAGTTCATCGCGGATTTTCACCACATGTTTGAAGTGGAATGTTTTTGCAGGCATTTTTACATGCATGATGGAACTTCTGTTGTATCTCTGCCTCTCTTTTGAAATCTTTGCTATAGGTAGTGATAACCTACTATATAAACCTATAGCAAGAAAAGCCTATAGCAGATAAATGATTTTTTAGGCCAGGAATCGATTCGTTTGGAAGTTTTGCATCAGCCTTCGTTCCCGTCAGAAGTGCACAAACTGACAACACTGAAAAACGAGATATTTCTGCTCTACAATTCACTTGATAGAAGCGAAAAGGTGATCAACGTTTACGACCGCAACAACTTGGCAGAGGTGAAAGATGCCATCTCGCTACCAGGAATGTCGCCGATAGATATGGCAGCTTGCAGCGTGTCCAACTGTGTGTATATACTAGAAAAGAAAAGGTTTTGTCCTTCAGTCTTTCGCATTACGAAGGATGAAGAGCATCATTTTAAGATGTCACCATGGATTAGTGATCTGAGACTAGAAGTTTATAACAAGAGTCCCATATCAGTGTCTGCTAATGGTAACCTAATTATCCTTTCGAGTCGGAAATTTTGGGGATTTACTTTTATGTTTCCAGGTGAGGATCCCATGCCCAGACCGAAATGCCCAGGCATATACATATATGCTGCCAATGGTTTCTTGCAGCATGGAATAACGTTTTCTCCAGATGTTGTATGGTTCAATTCCGTTAGCAGCGCAATTCAGAAATCAAATGGAAACCTTGTGTTGCTTTCTTCTGGCTTCAATTATAGAGCAGAATTGTTGGAGGTCGATGCGAAGGGAGAAATTGTTCGTCGATATAAGTCATCGCTTAATAATGGATGTACGCATTGTATCGTAAGTTTCGCAGATATTCATGGCAGAATTCTGATTACAGACGATCGTAACAGGGTCGAGATCTTGGATGCGGAGTTCAATCCCCTGGAAATAGTAGCGCCTCCTTCTTTGGAAGGTCTCACCTTGAATCTCCCTCAGCTTCACTTTAATAGCGAGAGAAATGAGATAGTGCGTGTTGAGAAGTACAAGTGCGATTCTGTTACTTATCGTCCTCACACAACTGCTATGAGTATCTGTCGAATTACAGAGGTTTGAAGCACTCGGTGGATGTTGTCAAGACTGTGCGAACTTGTCTTAATTTGTTTCAACCTCATCTCATGTAATGGTCGCATCATGCATGCATAGGTCTAGGTCTACTACATGTAGGCTATTATCTGCATCTGAAAAAACGTTTTGATTTAACAATGAGATGTTCGTTTCGCTTTTCGCTCAATCTTTTGAAATAGTTTATTCTGAACTTTTTTAAAGACTGTTTCTCCGTTTTACTTTAAGTTTGCTTCATTCCTAATATTATATATTATTTTAACAAGACTTTTAACATAAGCCTAAGCCTAGGCTTACCGATGTAACTCTTGTTCCGTCATTCATTCATCCTTACAATAATTCATTCAGATTGTATTGCAATGGTTGGATTAAACTGCTTTGACGCTTTGCTTACTGTTTTTATCTTACTGTTAAAATGTAGTTGTGACTCGTGAACAATAGATTGTTTTGCTATATAAATATAAACGAGATTTTCGTCCCATATTACTTTGTTTATTCAGGCACAGGGGGACGGCTGATCGAGTCGCCGACCGACGACAGATATTGCGGCGGCCATGCATGCAGGGACAGAGGGACGTTCGTTCCCCCACAATGTTTGTGGTGGAGGGACCATCCATACATTTGCCCCCTCTTCGCCCAATACTTAAGTGCTAGGACATGCATAGGCCTATGGTTAATTGGCGAATATGCTGGCAACGTTATAAGAAGAAATTTCCGACGAAATAAGCAAACTAATAAAAAAGGTCGTCAACTATTTTCGCTGGGAAAAATGGTATGTTTTCACGAAATTTCGACCAAATGACAAAAAATTCGTTGGTGAAAGTGAAAAATGTCGTCGGTCGGCGAAAATGCGCGTCGACGATTGTCCTTCGGTTGCACGTTCTTCCCACCCATCTTCTAGACCAAGTCTAGACATTTTATAAAACATAAGCCTACCATTGTCCCTTCACTCATGAGCCTATGTATTCAGGTAATTCACATAGTACATTATCAGGATAACTGTGAAGATGCGGTAAAAGATAAGCTTAGGGAGTTAGATGCAGTCTATGGGAATTTGAGTTAGAAGTTCATATAACTCGTAATGTAACGCAGTGTGATGTAAGTCTGAGAATTTCTCAGCGACCGCAAAAAGCTACGTCAGGAAGACCAGCTTTATTCACCGGCGCTGGCAAATAGATCTTTATTCTTTCACATTCTCTGTAATTCTCTGTGCTTTATTTCCGCAAACGCTAGAAAACCATTATGTTCGAAAGTGCTGTTGTGTCTTTGTGTTAGACCGGGAGCGCCTCGTACGAGTCTCAATAGTATCGTTGCGCTATACAATGTGCAATTGAAAGTTGAAATAAGGAGATTCTATAATTCTATTTTTGAGTCTGACCTGGAAGAAAAACATTGTGCTCTGGTTGTGCCAGATAACTACCGGTATGGTGTTTCGTTACAATAATTATAAAGTCATGCGTAACAAAGACTTCACTTTAACATTGTCCCTTCACCCACAAACTAATTTTTGTCCCCATAAAGTGATGGGTTTGGAATCACTAGGAGCGTGATATTCAGATATCAAACGAAGACCTTGTGCTGCTTTCTGCTAACGAGGATAACAGAGCAGACTAATTTATCGGAAGTCGATGCCAGCGGGGAAATAAGCTTAGTTCGTCACTATCAATCGTCAGTTTTTATGGATATAGCCTAATTATGCCTTGTCTTGCAAGTTTCGAAGTTATTCATGGTAGATTATTCTGATGAATGATGACCATAACGGGATCGAGACCCAGTATGCTGAATTCAATGATTCAATCCCCTTGGAATAGGCCTAGTGGTGGTCGCACATTTTTTGGATGGTCTCACCTTGTATTCGCCTCAAACTTCACTTTAATAGGGAGAGAAATGAGATGGTGCGTGTTGAAATGTACGAGTGTGATGCTGTAACTCATATTCTTCAGAGCACTGCCTTCAGTCTCTTTCGTCTTATAGAAGAATGAAACAAAAATGCCATACAAGTATTCCTGTAGGAAGATAATGCGTGCATGATTTCTGAAATAGCAATCGACGTCCAGTTGCGAAACCCTCTGCTGCTTGAAAATTAAGTAGGTCTAGCGCTGGTTTTTAATGTGCTAAGAATGCATTTGGCATTTTTTGAAGGAAAGGCCACAGGCTTACTGTAAGATAATCTCGGTTATCTTCACGCCATAGGCCTACAAGTTACTGCTGAAAGTCTGATTGAGGAAGACGGTCACGTCTTAAGACCGCTCAATTCCCATCGGCCTAAAAATAACATTATTTCCTTGGTTTTGGAGACCTTCATGCTGGGTTTATTTAAGGTGGTCAACAGCTTGATGTCACCGAAATATTCCTTAATTAAAACAACCGAACGTTGAATGAATACAAGACAAACAATAATTTGATATCTTACCCTTCTTACAAAGTTTAAAAGTGCCCACGCCTGCCTCGACGGTCCAACTGCGATTATAGGTCTACTGAAGAGCAAGATATTGTGAGTGAAGGAATTGTGTCTCAAGGTCCCTACACAGTAACCGCCTCGGACGAGGATCGAACCCGTACTCTCCACGTTACAGGCCACTGTACTCATCAAGGATGAGAGCAATCTTCGCTGACCATTTTTGCATGTTCTTAACTCTTTGCTTTGCATTTTTGACCTCTTGCTCCAATTTTGTTTAACATTGACCATCGTGTTTTGCCCCTCCTGTAAAAATTTATGCGGGCGCCCATGGTGCTGCGATCAAGTCCGATTCCGCGCTGACTACCGACTTGTGCAAAAACGCGTTCTGGGACGTTTTTATAACATCTACTATCGTCTCAACATGGCCGCCGCAATATCTGTTGTGCGAGCGTCAACAACGAACAACGGTTTCACTTTATTGCATTATCTTTAATATGCTTCACTTTTACAACCGCTCATCTGTACTTATCCGTATGCCCATTATAGTATTGGACCAAACAGATCGCATTACTCACTATTATGTTGCTTCGAACATGTTAGGAGGGTTCCAAAATCTGCCGTTATACCCCGACTAGGCTACGACACAATAAGGCAGCAAAAACGATGACCCATGAACCCACCTTTTCCTATTACACTTAACATCATCAGCTTCACAGATGGCGTCTGTGCATGGCTGCCGCTACTTTACGTCACTTTATTACATCATAGTCAAATATAATTCACGTCATTATTAGTTCAGTGTTCACGTCATTATTAGTTCTGTGTTTTATTCTATTAATTTTCATGTCATGACTCATGACATGCCTTGATAGGCGTCGCTGTTAGCTGCCAGGTTTGTATTTGTTTTTTGTTTGTTTTTTACTCTTCATGTAACCTGTTACTGTACCTGGATGTCCTGACTTCCAGATTAATAAATAAACGATCATTCACCACGCAAAAATAAGATATCAATGTTAGACGTAATAGTAATTGACATCACAATAATTATTAGGCCTATACCCGGGTGGCGCATAAAAAAACGTTCCCAAACTTTGCTAACCTGGCAATTAAACAATTTTAAAGTAAATCGAATCATAGTTAATCAAGTTAATCATCATTCATATGTGTATAACACAGCCAAAATTTAGTCCAAAATACCCAACAGTTTGAGAGAAATCGTTGTTAGAACTGTATGACTCATGGTCAAATTTTTGCACAGTTGTTTAATGATGTTTTACGCGAACAAATGTTTAATTGATCCTCCGCCTTCTTTTGTAACGACCCTTAAACGCTGTTTCCACTCAGGGCCGGATTTACATGTAAGCCAACTAAGCACCGGCTTAGGGCCTCCGGAATCTGGGGGCCTCCAAAAGTGAACTAAATAAAAAAAAACTCAGTGGCTTATAAATTATATGCCACTGATTTTTTAAATGTTTTTAGTTCACGATTGATTATAATCAATCATTTTATTTTTATCTTACTTTTTAGTAGGAATTGATGTGGCTAATGCGTAAGATCGAACATGTAGGCTACACTTGCTCTTATTCTCATTTTTTAATATTAAGTAGGCCTATTTTATTTCGTCTGGCAAGAACCTGCGACAAGTTCCGACAACCGATACATTATTGTTTAATGCGGAAAGTGAGGAAGAACACGCTTTTTCAATGTTTGATCGATGGTAAAAGTGCATTTTAGCGTATTTAATTATTCGCCATTGCATGGGTTTCACGGTTTTCACCGTTTCAGTGTTTATCAGATACAAGTCGCAAAATATAGAAGTCGGATTCATAAAAATAATTTTTACTGAAATAGAAATGGGATTAATTAAAACAATCTCGCTGAAATCGAAGTTGGATTCATAAATAATAATTTATAATTAAACAGAAGTGATAGGCCTATTGATGAGAAATAATTCCTGCTAAACAAAAGCTTCCAATCCAACTGGAGAAATGGTGAATATAAGGAAATACAGTCATCAGGATTTGTATGACATCATTGTCAGGGACGGCATCAAAAGCACTTTTCCTAACCTTGAAGTGGTGCTTCGTATGTCTCTGAGTCTAATGGTAGGCCTAACAAATAATATTGCACTAGCGAGCGATCGTTCTCGCAAAAAAGCGAACTTCGCTCCACGATGCACCAGAATAAACTCGATCTGCTCATTGAGCTTGCTTTTCATCGAATGCAAACAACTACGAAAAATTCCTTTTGATGACATTATCGCAGATCATGCGATGCAGAAATGCAAGAAAGTTGATGCAAAACTTCATTGTGATTTTTAGTATGTAGGCCTACAGGCCTTCCATAACAAAAACTGGAATAAAACGAGTGTATCAATTACAATTCGACTCGTTATAAAGACTAGCAGTAGTTGATCAAGCATGGATCACTGGTGCAATATGCATTAGGAATATACTTAGATCTAGCAATAGGCCTATGCATTTTGTCTGTTTTTGTCCTTAAGTGGGGCCTCATAATTGAAATTGCTTAGGGCCTCACTCTGTTCAAATCCGGCCCTGTTTCCACTGTCCTATTGACTTCTGTATTTGTGTGTAGTCTAATAGAGACCATTTTGCAACGATGTGAAGGAGCACTGTCTTGTTGAAAGATGCAAAT
The DNA here is from genome assembly GCA_949752735.1 of Lumbricus terrestris. Lineage (NCBI taxonomy): Eukaryota > Metazoa > Annelida > Clitellata > Crassiclitellata > Lumbricidae > Lumbricus > Lumbricus terrestris. Next base: position 70,414,740 of record OX457039.1, read on the forward strand.
GTCGCCAAGGTAGAGTCTACGACATTCGGGAATGAGTTTATCGCGTAACAGAATAATGATATTATTATTCTTTGTACTGAGCTACGTGAAATGTTCAGAGTGCCGGCCATTTTGCGCTGAGATTGATGTGTGCCAGGTGCATTTTCCTGCGATTGACACAACTGCTCTACACTCTCAGCATTTTCAACAGTCGTTGCAGTTGTGGAGCGACAACTTCCAGGCTTGCAAGCAAAGCTACCCGTTTCAATAAGCTTATTAATGACTCGGTTTATGCTTTGTCTTGACCAGGTTTTACGCGGATATTCCTGAACGATTCGCTTGCCTCGACAACCCTTCTCTTCAAATGATATCTTAGTAACAGTGAGATCATCACTTGAAAACATCGTGCTTTAATGTTTACTACTTCGAGGACTAGTTTAGGCCTAATCAAGATACTCGCGTTACTTCACGGTGAAATAAATGACGTAGTTTTGTGCAAACTTTTTAAGCAGGTATGGCGTCTTAACCCTGCCACAGGAAGTGACATAATACACGTAGGCCTACTCTCTTGAAATGCGACACTTGCGCACAGAAATAATTGCTTAACATTTTGGTATAAATTAATATTTGATATCTCTGAAATTAGATCTTTGACAGGTTATCAAAGTTTGGGAACGTTTTTAATGCGCCACCCGGTATACATGCATACATATAAATAATTTAATGACGTCATTAAAAATATTTTTTTTAAATCTGTTTTTTCACCGTTCTACCACGATGTTTGAATAATTATTATGCGACTCACTAGCTTTTCTTATTCTTGTACATTTTTCGACGGCTTTTTGTGCTTTTACAATATTGGTGTAAATTGTGTCAGGAGACAACGTTTGTTCTTCTTCCGATCCTACTGCTTCCCTTGTGCCATGTCGAAGAAACGAACATCAGCTGAATCCAGCAATGACGAGCAAACGAAAGAAGATGACTCAGTCTGTAAGTTACTGCAGAGATGTTTTAAGTGTCACGCTTACTAGTTATTTCTCCTTAATCGTAGCTGTAAATGTAATGGAAGGCATCTAAAGCAACACGAAAAGTTCAGCGAAAGGCACCAGCTGAGGGGGTTGTAAAATGTTAGTCAGAAGGTGATCCTCCGGTTGCTAGATGGCCATTAGGACTGAGTTGTTGTTAAGGTAGCCTATCGTTTTAGTCGAGAGTTGGAAGTTGAGGATATAATTTAGGTCAGGATTTGAATTCTTGAAACAAGTGATGCTTGAGTTTTGAGCGGAAGAGCAGGCCGGAGGAGAGAATTTGATAGATCATTCAGAAGCAGATGATGGTGAGTGGATTGGCAGTGCCATTCAATACAACTGCAATTTTATATATCTCTTATCTCTTCGTGCAAAGCTCAGAAGTGCACAACGCCTCGACAGCGCAACTGCAACTATAAGCTTACTGTGAATTTATTTAGAATGAAGGACTTGCTCACGGTCCTTAAACTTCAGCCGCCTTGGACGAGTATCAAACCTGGAAATGGTGGTGTGGGTGCCGAGAATTTTCGGAATTCAATCGGGCGGTCGTTGAGATACGTGATGCAGCGTGGGATGTGAGTTGTGACTCGGTTTAGGAAACTTGGATCGAGTGTTGATTGGGAGATGGTTGAGACATTATGGCGATCGCCTAGTTCACGTTTCTGTCATCCAATCAGCTTTACGTCACACTTATTTTAAATTCTAATAATTGGCATTCGCATTGCCAATCTGTAGATGGTTCTTCCTTGTCGATTCATATTGGACCTGCTGACTTGTGTTAGTACTGTTAAAGAACGTGGTTTTGAATTTTTGTACACTATTCGCAAGAATAGCATTTGCTATGGTAGTAGTTAACATATTGGGTTGTCAATCGAGTAATTTGGGTTCAAATCCCGCCAGAGCATGAATTTTATTTAAGATTTTGTCTTCATTTTTAAGTCGAGTGCATTAATTTAATCTACTTGTTATGTAGCAATATTCCAAGAAGTCGATGATGTTAAACGCGCAAAACTCGAACCAATGTACGACACAACGGTAAGATACATTCGTCGGTGTAAAATTAATAATAAATCACCTGCTTATCTATTCTTTGCTAATGACTTGAGATTTGCGGCTTATGCAGCTACGTTTGATAATAATTATTATGTTCTCGCTGTAGTGAAATGGCCCCATTAGAGCTTAAGAAGTTAGAACAACGCCATTGCCTATATATTCTTTGGCAATGCCTGTCCCAAGCCGTGAGAAAGAAGGAAGGCGGCACTAATCATCCTCGATATATTATATCCTGATCTTATTATTGCAACTAAAGCGCAACAAGAAGGAGGGCAATAAATTATACTAATTAATCTGGAGATGAGATATTATATTCGTTAAACAGCAACAAGTGGAACATAATATATTTTGCCTCTTTGAGCGTATACAATTGGCTCTCGTTTACAATGTGGCCAAACGTTCTAAACCGATAGATCTACTCTTTCAAAAGTTAAGTCTCCGTGTTTGCAGCTTGGTCATCAATACCCGACATTCATTCATTCATTCATTCATTCATTCATTCGATCATTCATTCATTCATACATTCATTCGATCATTCATTCATTCATTTCAATAACCTGTATAGTGCCTTTTCAAGAGACCTACTCAGAGTCTCTCGCAATCCATAGGCTACACAGCTAAAATTTTAGGATTCGAGTGAGATATAAAAATATTTCATTATAGTTTATGAATTTTAACGAAGCGCATTTGTTGATGTGATTACTTTTACCTGTAGTTGCAAGACCTACCGATCGAGATACTTGAGCGTATCCTCGTTAAAGCCGTTGCGATGGAAGTGAATGGACTGAAGGTGACCAGATGTGTGCAGAAAAAACAAGCTAACCTGGTAATAAGGAGACTTAGAACCGTCTGTCCGCAATGGAACTGTGTCCTTACGACCGACATTTTCACGAAAGAAGTGCACAGACTTCTTGAAGGTAATGGTAGCCTAATGGTTAGACTACTTCCTGCAAACAAAGTATCTCCATTTTCATGAGAATAATTTACGAAACGCTCATGGACGCCAGCACACAGTGGCAAGAGAGGGCACTTGCCCCCTGGAAAATTGACATCTATTTTTTGGCCACTACTTTTGGGTTTTTACAATTTCTTCGCGTGATGGAATTAATTATACTAATGATAGGCTAGACAAAGTGAAATTAAGAAGTATATGTTTAGATACAGTACCTCTATAAAATAAATATGCTTTTAATTTTCTGCCTTGCATTTTCAAGCCCTTGCTAAAAGCTGTAGCCAGGGCCATAAGGTTCCACCCCAAACCTGAAATCTCGCCTGTTAAAAAAGTCATGCCCCTACTCATCTGATCCTCGGATCTTCCACCTTCCAATTCCAATTGACACCCACCTAAACAGCTACTCTGCCGCCCGCCCGTCCTGCTGACAACCGGACTCGTGGTGAGTCGCTGACAAATGTTTTGCAGGTAAAACAGGTCGATATAAATAAGATACTGTAATGTTTTTTAGGTCAGGAGAGGATTGTTTTTGAAATTTTGGATCAGCCTACATTCCGGGTAAAAGTCCTCAAACTGACAACACTGAAAGATGAGATATTTCTGCTCTGCAGTCCACTTGATGGAAGCGCAATGTTCGTCAACGTGTACGACCGCAACAAAATGACAGAGGTGAAAGATGTCATCCCACTCCCAGGAATATTTCCGGGGGATATGGCAGCTTGCAGCGTGGCCAACTGTGTGTACATATTAAACACCGAAAGGTATCGCCCTTCAATCTATCGCATTACGAAAGATGAAGAGCATCATTTTGAGGCGTCACCATGGCTTAATGATCTAAGTCTGCCAGTTGCTAGTCAAGGTCTCATATCAGTATCTCTTAATGGTAACCTAATAATCCTTTCAAGTCAGCAAAATCCGAAAACTGCATTTTATGAATGCAACCCAAAGCCTGATGAACCGGCATGTGTGCGCATATTTAATGCGAACGGTAACATGAAGCATGAACTAATGTTGTCTCCAGATATCTATGGGTTCAGAATCATTAACACCGTGATTCAAAAGTCAGATGGAAACCTTGTTTTGCTTGCTGCTAACGATGAAAATAATGCAAAATTGATGGAGATCGATACGACTGGAAGAATTCTTCGTCAATACCAATCATCACTTCGTGCATACAGTGTTATGAGCTTCGCAGACGTTTATGGTAGAATTCTGGTAACCGACTACCGTAACAGAATCGAGCTCTTCGATCGTGAATTCTGTCAGCTGAAAATTGCAGATCCGCGGCCGAATGAGGATTTCATTTGTTCCACTCCTCAGATTCACTTCAACAGCGACAGGAATGAGATGGTGCGGATCGAAATGTTCAAGTACATGTACGATGGTTCTTATCACTTCATCGAGGACACTGTTTTAAGCATCTTTCGTATGAGAAACGAATGAAGCACTCGATCTCCGTTGTTGACAGCGATGTGGTGGACTTGTATTGAACATTATCTTTTATTAGACGTCTCGTGTACCGGCCACATCATTATCTGCAATTTAAACAGCAGCTGTTTTGAAATATGATACTAATAATCATTTCGCTCGTCCATTCATTCATTCATTCATTCATTTAGTACAGCATAAACTCATGAGCAAAACCTTTTGACTACTTAATCTGAGAATTTTGTTTCAAACTCTTTCGACGTCTCGTTTAATGGCCGCATCATAGGGCCAACTTTATAAGCTTATTATCTTGCAGTTTTTTTTTATATAAAGAACTGTTTCGATATATAAGCTTAGGTCAACCAATGATAAATTTATTCCGCACTCGTTCATTCCATTAATAAGCGATTCCGAGCATGTTGCCATAAACTGTTTTGTCAATTTGTTTGATATTTGTTTCGGACTTATTTTTGTCTGTAGGCCTATTAAAAAAAACCGTTATGACATTCAATTGAAGGTTTCGTTCCGTTTGCTCTTTTAACCCCGTTCAATTTCAAATATTCCATTCAAACCTGTTGAGAACAGGACCTAGGCCTACTGATAGCGTCGTTTAATATAAAAGCAATAGTAGTGTTTAAGAACTCTGGAAGTCATGATATTGAATACGACTCCAACTTTCTGTATGATTTGTCATATTTATTACGATGTTTTGCTCATGTCACAAAATCGCCCGTGTTTGTACATTTCGATTTCGGTATAGGTTCTAGGACGATTGATCACCGGATGGTTGATCACCGGACGGCTGATCACCGGACGATTGATCACTGCGGACGTTTGATCATCGACCGATTGATCACCGGGCGATTGATCACCGGACGATTGATCACCGGTCTAGTGGTCACTGCAATTTATTAACTGTGGATGAAAGAGAAATGTTGTAATTACCGCTAGCAAAGATAAACATCGTCGACTTCTGTTAATCTTAAATATACACTCAGCAAATAGCACATCAGAATATTAAGTAAGCTTACGCATCCAAATAAACGTCTTTTGTCCTTTACGATTAAATGCCTAGGCCTATCGCAGTCCATCAAAGTGCGACGTGACATTAAGCCTGATTGGTTTGTCTTATGCTTTACCCAAAACCCTGTTCTTTTTGTTGTATAAAAAGGGTTTTGTAAAAAGGATAGACAAATGCTCTTACTTAACCTACTTCCGTGTAGTTGCAGATTTATCTGATTAGTTACCAATTTAAAGTCCTTCACTCGCAATTGCTCCGCGCTTCGGCGTGAAACTCCGATGCAGTGTCCACGCTGCAGCCGGGAGCGCCTCTGAGTAATGAGTTTGAAGGGGTGCTATAACAAGTGCACATACAAGCAGAATGTTAACTTTTCGAGGGACCGGTAGCACATTGGCTAACATGCTGGCATGAATAGCGAGAGGTGTCGAGATCGCGCTACGTCGTGAGGACGTGCTTTGTGTTTGCAAGCTTCTCTGTTCTGCTAGTAACAAAGATTGATGTATTCTGTAATTAGTGGATTATTTCAACTGCGTGACTGTACAGTCTGTAACCGGTTGTGGTCTGTCAACCGGATTGTCTCAATAAAGACGATAATTATACACTGTGACTAGTCTGAATCTATCATTGTTATTGTATTTTAGATCAGATCGTATTGATGGGCAACAATAATATATTTTATTGTTAAAATACAATAATTTATTGACGGTCCGCACGTACTCTTTCTTACCGATGTAACATTCTATGGTGCCCTTCGAATTCTAACTATAGAGTCGAAGCTCAGAAACCGTCGTAAATGGCAATGGAAAGAAGACCCATGATGGGCGGATGAGAATACGACACAATAGGTGGATGGTCATCCTACTGGCTCATCGGAGAGGACTTTTAGGCTCTCTCTAAGACACATGGAAGACTGAAATGCAGGTAGATAAGAGAATGACTTGAGCGACCTTCAGATTTGCATATCCAATCGAGACACACTTTGGACTGTATACATGTATAAAAGTATATAATATAGCATATATATATATATATGTGTGTATATATACAGTGGATATACAATCGAGACACACTTTGGGCTGTATATATATACTAAGATGAATTATGAGGCAGGTCTACAGCGACGAAACCAGCAAGAAGTAAAAACTCATTCATTCGATACGCTATATCGTTCCTTCCTTTCGTTCGTTAGTTCGTTCGTTCATTAGGCCTCAGTTTGAGTCCACATAACTGAGATATCGTTTCACTCTGAATTAGTATAAATCGGCTCAAAATGTATTACTTCAACACCTTTTAAACGTATTTCTCTTATCAATTATTAACCGTCGATAAGCATTGTATTCCAGTAGTACGCTGGGTCGTTCAAAACACTGTAATTCAGCATCAGTCAGGGGCTTCTATCCCTATACATGGCGGGCGCAGCTTGCGCCCAGTGAAAAATAGGGGGGGGGGAAATCAGAAGACAGTCAAAATTCACGTCGGATGGGGGGATGGTCGGACATGGAAGGCAGCGTTCAATCTAGGCATCAGTATGAGTAAGATCCCCCCAGAAAATACTTCCCTTCCATATAAATTTGGACAAATGCTTAAAATGGTAGGCCTAATAGTTTTTAGCAAAATGTAGGCTATACACTTTATACACTTTGAGTTTTTAGTTAGGCTACTATCTGCATTTTTGAATTACATGAACTGCTATAACAGCTATAATATACCATAATACAAATTTCCTATTAAATGATTATAGTTATGTTTTACTATTTTAATAAATAATACAATCATATTAAAATGGAAAAAATAATATTAATACAAATACTATTTTGCACAGCTAAACGGATTCTCTCAAGTGTTATCTTTCAAATTCAGACATTCAAATTTCAAAATGTTTTGGTCCTTGAACACTTAGTAAAGCAACATAATTATTACGTGGGCTTACAATGTAGGACCTACATTGTATTTTATTGTATTGCATTGTGCTCTAAAAATTTATGTAGGCTATCGCCTCTCGAGCGTACACTGATCAGAGGCGCAAAACATATGGCTGTCAAATTTTGGCAGCAATTCCTCCACTGAAATAGTAGAGTAATTTTGCTAAGAGGACAGCTTAAAATGCTGAAATTGCAATGCGGAAATAGCAAAAATTTCGTATGGGGAGGGGCACATTCCCTCCCCATACCAGGTCCCTTCTCGGCGCTACACATGCTTCGGCGATCGTTTGCTGGATGCTCGCTTGTCCCCCTCCAAACAAACCTTCATTCCCACACTAGAGGAGGGCATACGCTAGATTACATTATAATTATTCCATACATAGGGGAAGGCCGGTTCAGAAAAGGGGGGGAACAAGATGGATTGCGCCCGGTTGCTTAGGGGGGGATAGAAGCCCCTGGCATCAGTTATAAGTTATAACCCGAATATTGCCGTATTCAGTGGTGTCAGAAAAGAACTATGAAAATGTAAATGAAATCGGATTTTTATATAGCGGCTGTCTTATGGCCTCGACCCTGAGGGTGAGAGCCTTCACCACCGCTCACCCGTTTGAATGGACGCCACGCCATTTAGGTCCCCGTGGACGGACCGTGCTAGCCCGAGATTTAAATCTCTGAAAATAATAGCCACCTTCGGGATTCGAACCGCGACCCTCACGCTCTCTTCCACAGACGCGCGGCGCCAGCTCTCTTACCAAGGTAGATAACTGACGAAAATCAAATTGCAAAGAGCATAAGACTAGCTACCTGGAATGTCCTAGCCCGAGATTGCGAATCTCTGAAATAGCCACCTTCGGGATTCGAACCGCGGCCCTCACGCTCTCTTCCACAGACGCGCGGCCGCCAGCTATAAGGTGAGACCTCCATTAATTAATTATCTAATAGATTAATTAATAAGTTAATTAATTAATGCATTAATTAATTCATCCATTCTTTGATTCGTTCGTTCGTTTGTTCATTCATTCATTCATTAAATCTGTATTCTAAAAAAAGAGTAACAAAGAATGAATTAATCGAGTTACGCAGAAATAAAATTTGGGCGCTGAAATAAAGTAGCAGGGTTACATTTACGAATTGTTTTAGAACTGCATGCCTCCAACTTCTCTTCCTTCTCATTCTCCATGGTAAATTTACTAAATTACTTCCAATCGGATGACAATGGCCATTCTTAATATTTTTAACTGCACGTGTTAGTGCTTCTGCAACTGCACAAATCTATATCGAGCTACACATTTTGTGTAGAACTTTACGCAAAAATGCCCTGGAAAGTGCAATCATGTAAACTTCACCAACTCGAACTCGAGAATAAGCATAATATCCCTCTCCCATGAAGACTGGGAGGCGGATTGGGTAGTTTGCTGGCGGAATATCAAACACGGAAACATGGGCGCCCGCAGAAATTTTTGCAGGGGGAGGCAAAAATTTTGCGAAAGTCATGGTTAACTTTTTTAGTAGCAAGAGCTTGAAAAATGCAAAGCTGGAAATTAAGAATACAGGTATTTTTCAAAGAGGTTCTCTTAGGCCTATGCAAATTTCTCAGTTTGATTTTGTTTATAGTGTTTAATACGAATAGTTTCTTAGAAATTTGTCAAAAATCAAAAAGTAGATGTCAAAAAGTAGTTGTCAAAAATGTGCGCTATAATAAGTCCATAGAATGAACGAAAGAAAAAATGAACGAAAAATAGGTGTCAGTTTTCAAGGGGCAAGTGCTCCTCTAGCTGCTTCTAAAGCGCCACTCGAAAGCCAATCGCAGGGCACCAGCTTTTTCACATGTGCTGCATCGAGTCAGAAGGCTATTCCAAAGAGTATATTCAGCAAGAGGTCTGAGTCTGGTAGCCAGAGGGCCAGAGTAGCTGTTAATGTGGGTGTCCTTTAGGAAAGTGGAGGATCAGATGAGTGTGGGTATCAATTCTTTTGAACAGACCTCTTTGTCAGTTTTCTGAGTTTTGGGTGTAAATCCCAAGGCACGACAACCAGAGCCCCTTTAACCAAGTTTATCTACAGTTTGACCTCCTTGGATTCTCTACTGGCAGCTTGCAAAATGGCCAAAATGGAGCCTGCCTTATAGCAGACTTGGTTTATAATTATAGGCCCAATTACGATGCTGGTGAATAGGCAGATCTCATGTGATTTCAGTGTACTTTGAAAAAATTTCAAATTTTTGCACGAGAATTTAATTTTTTGGCAGTTGTGATTATTTGCACTACAGCTAGATTCCACTCAAGTAGGCCATAATCGATAGGCCTGCTGTTTGCATGGGCGCCTGCAGGAGGGTTGAAAGCCAATGGTCGGTAGGTTGCAGTTTTTAGAAAGAGCTTGAACATAAGAGCATGTTTATTTCTATATAGAGATCTCTAAACGTAGATTTCTGACTTTCACTGTCTGTATCATTCGTATCATTGGCGCATAAATGCAAAGAAATTTTTAAAAACCCCAAAGTGGTAGTTAAAACATGAGTGCCAATTTTCCAGGGGGGGGGCAAGTGCCCCCCCCCTTGCCCCTATGTGCGGGCGCCCATGCACGGAAATAGAACGAGACAGGCATGGTGTAGGCTATTCCAGCGATTGGGAGCCGACAATTATTTGTTTAAAATAAAAATAATAATTTTGTTTATACGACTGTATTATAATTTATAGGCCAACCTCTTTGATAAACTCAGAGAATAGCGTAGACGTAACTGTTTGACGTCACAACAGAAATAGCTACGTAGGCTACATTATGTAGGCTATAAATTGTATCAACAATAGGCGTATATGTATTTCCAATGCGTCATTACCAATTTATCTGCTGTTGGGATTGTTTGGATGTTAAATTGCGCGATCAGGTTACCAGTATTTTGACTAATGTGGTGATTTGTGGAATCACGACAGACTTTCTTATTCTCAATTGATTTGTGCCACACAATATTATACTTTATCTCCATCCGTTTGGTGTTCTTGCCATATTGGTGTAAGTTGTGTCAGGAGACGAGAGTCTTGTTCTTCTGCAGAACATAACAAAATTAGTTGCGCTATGCCGGAAATATCAACGTCAGCTGAGTTGACCGATGAAGAGCAAACGAAAGAATGCTCAGGTTGTATGTTATTGCTCAGACGTTGGCGTAATTGCAGAACACGGGACGCTAGTTTTTCTAGTTTTTATGCTTTTTAGCGTTATATTTATTATCCTTAGTGATGATCTCTGTCGCGCTGTGATTGGTTGAATAAAAATAAATATGGATGATTTATAAATGGATACTCGTTATAGATAGATACGCGTTATTTATGTCGTTGAAAGACAGAAGCTAAAATGAATATATTCCATATAAACGACGTTTGTAGAGACAAATTAGTCTCCTTGGAGTATTTACAGGCTCATTAAATACTTCATAATCATGTTTGCTGCGAAACATGTCGAAAAGACTATGCGTTAATACAGGAAAAGTCTAAACTGTCAGGATTCTCGTGGCGTTGTAGTAGGCCTAGTTTGTAAACCAAAAGAGTCCGTGTTAAAGGATAACTTTCTCTCAAAATCAACTCAAATCGCTAGAGACATTTTATTCAATATTGCAAATACAAATTCATTCCCATAAGTAATAAGTACATTTTTAGTTAATTAATACGTTCAAATGAAAAGTTTCAATTGAATATGACTTGTTAACTCTTGTGCTATATGTTCTTTGCTTCCGTAATTACATCAGTCATAATTATAAACCACGCCTACAATACGGTTTGTTTTTGAAATCGCTAAGAAAAACTAGAAAAACTAGCGTCCCGTGTTCTGCAATTACGCCCAGACGTTTCTAGTATAGGAAAACTTTTAGTATCCGGGACCGAATGACGACACTAACCCTATTCTTATTCGTAACCGACTCTCATGACGCTTAAACTGATCCTAACCGACACGTCGGTCTCGGATACCAATATTGTGCCCTAGTAGGCTACCTGGTATATTATAGTTGCTAGTTATTTATATTGTAGCGACCCAGTCTGTTTCACGCGAAGGCTGTTGGTTTATGACGTTATGCCGGAACCACATAGACAGTAATTATATTTCGCCCGCCACTAGGTTATCTGTAAGGTGCGAAGGTGTGACAAAGATCAGAAGACGAGGAAGGCTTGACATAGGCCTAGCTATTTTCAAATGATATCAAAAATGTAATGTTACAAGGAACTTGAATGGTGTATCTTTAGAGTGTCTCACAGACACTGTAGTGTTACAGTAAGTAGCTATCAGTCAGGTTCAACAGGCGTTTCTATAAGCACTCCTCAATCGCATTGATTTGGTAAACAACAAAGATTAATCTGATTTTATTGTAGCAGTATTTCAAGAAGAAGAAGAAGAAGCTGCTGCTGCTGCTACCACTGATGGTTCGGAATTCGAATCATTCAGTGACATAACGGTTAGTTATAATAGTCCTACAATGAACATGAGATACAAAACGAGTCACATAAGTCTCCTTCGGGTCATTATTTTATGAAGAACGTGAAATATATTGTGGTCTACGAACAGAACTTTTTCTACGTTTTCCTACCTGTCAAATGTTACTCGGACGATCCTGCCGTGTTTTCTTAGTGGTTGCATATCCTGTGATGGGATTTAGAATGAACTGAGTGGGCCGAAAGAATTGATTGTTTTTTAGTAAAGCTGAACGCAAAAGGCTACCTCCAAATTAAGTGTCGACATTATTACGTGTACATAGGCTCTTTGGAGTTGAACGAAATCATGAGAGAAAACAGAACTGAATTTCTTCATGACTGTCCAGTCATCAAACTCTCTTTTGACCAGTTGCTGCCGGCCAGGTTCTTCCACCGATTCAACTTGCGGAAAATATGCATACATTGCTTTAAAATAACTCTCATACATTGTTGCATGAGAAATCGAATTTAAAAAAAGGCACGTCGAGGCAATGTGAAACCAAGGAATTTAGATACGGCTTGGCTATAGATTGACCTCTATAGATTGCAAACTCCTAGATATGTGATTACTATCATCTGTGGAGTAAGAAATAGGTTGGAAGCGAACAGGAAATGACTCATGTTGTTCATAGGCCTAAGTGTGTTTCTAAAAATTATTTAACAATGCTAGAAGAAAATCGATGATTAGAATTATAGACCTACACTCTATTTGGATTTCTGAAGTATTTATAACTTGGCTTGCAATATATTCCCGCTAATTTGACTTTGAGGTAGCACTGGTAGCTTAATGGACTCAGATGAACCATGAGAGCTAACGTTATATCATTTGTATGCAGCTGCATGATCTACCGATGGAGTTGATAGAATATATCCTCATTAAAGTCGTAGCCATCGAAGTGAAGAGTATGAAGTTGTCAAAAAGTGTGTGGAAGGAAAAAGCTGATCATGTGATAAACAGACTAAAAACAGTCTGTTCGCAATGGAACTCTATCCTTACAACCAAATTCTTTCGGAATGAACTTAACAGAACTCTAGACCGCACAGGTTTGTTCTTGTGAATAAACTAACTTTATTTCAAGTAAATAATAAATTACGAAAACCTTTATCTAAAACTAGGGGTAAGGGCATAACTTAGCCACAATTGGTTTTAAGGCTACCGTGAGTCAACCAGCCACAATTGGTTTTAAGGCTACCGTGAGTCAACCAGCCACAATTGGTTTTAAGGCTACCGTGAGTCAACCAGCCACAATTGGTTTTAAGGCTACCGTGAGTCAACCAGCCACAATTGGTTTTAAGGCTATCCGTGAGTCAACCAGCCACAATTGGTTTTAAGGCTATCCGTGAGTCAACCAGCCACAATTGGTTTTAAGGCTACCGTGAGTCAACCAGCCACAATTGGTTTTAAGGCTATCCATCAGTCAACCAGCCACAATTGGTTTTAAGGCTATCCGTGAGTCAACCACGATTTTGAAGCGCTAATGATCTCATGTTCCGTAACCCCGGTGTATGAGGGCTTGATCAATGATCAGTCCATTCCTTTGCTACCAGCTTCCTACTCTGTTCCTATTTCGCATATTTTGCATTTCACCTTCCTCGAGCTACTTACTTTACGCCTTCTGTCTGGTGTTTGTTCACTTGACTATTAAGTCTATGATAATATTAATATTTTTATATCGTCTTTCGAAATAATGATCCTACTTTTTATATGAAACGCAGAGTACCGGTACGCCAGAGTTCTCCATAATTCACTATTCTTAGATTTAAAGTAGACCTACATTACTGCTCATCGCATATTTCACTTCACATTTAAAGTATTACGAAGTTTACGATTGCTTTCCCACATTTGCAATCATGATAGCATATATTTACATTTCCTTGTAGCCTTTTGAAAGTAATACTGTGCGATGATTTAATGTACTTAGGTCATGAGACGCTTCGAATGGAAATTTTGCTTCAGTCTTCAATCCAGTTGTCTGTTGTTAAAGTGACAACACTGAAAGATGAGATATTTCTGCTCTGCAATTCACTTTATGAAGGAGACGACTTTATCAACGTTTACGATCGCAACAACATGGAAGAGGAGAAGGATGTGATACGCCTACCTGGAATATCGCCGATAGACATGGCAGCTTGCAGCGTGTCCAACTGCGTGTATGTACTAGACAAGGAAAGGTACTGTCCTTCAGTCTTTCGCATTACGAGAGATGGAGAGAATCATTTTAAAGTGTCACCTTGGATTTATGACCTGAGACTGACAGTTTCTAACAGAGGACCCATGTTCGTATCTGCTAATGGTAGCCTTGTGATCCTTACAAGGCGTGGACGTCCCATATTTAGTCTTGATTGGAATGAGTACAGATCAGCAAGTGCGGGCATATACGTGTACAATGCGAGCGGTTGCCTGCAGCAGGAAATAATGCTGTCTACAGATCGCCGCTTGGAAAGTATAGTGTTCTATATGCGTTTTTGTTTACATTGGAGTTAAGTGCACAGGCCGATTCAGAGTAACTTGTTCTATGTTGGTACAAAATCCCGTATCTTGAAATGGTGCCTATACGAGGAAAAGAACAGAAGTATTTTATTCCTTTTGCATATTCTTACTAACTGATAGGTATTACAATGTTCTATGTGAATCAACCAATTATATTGCAAAGATTCAATCACGTGGATATTATAGAACAAGTTGCGTTCATACGGCGCCATGAGTATAACCCAGAATTATTTTGTTCTATGACGGTCACGTGGTCTGAACGGCAAATTGTGATTCGCACATGCATATAGAACATTATTACAGTAAGCGCGTTCCGTTATGGAAAGATAACATCATAATTATTACCGTACAAGTAATATTACAGACAAAATGGAGAGACCCAAGCGAAAGAGAAAAATGAACACAAAATATGACGCGGATTTTATATCAGTTTACAACAGAAAGTAAATTAGAACACCTCTTTGCCGGTGAATGGAAGTATAAGAGAAAGAAATTTGACTGAAAAATAATAATACTTATTTCTGTGGCCGGACTAGCAGGCCTCGTGATGCCATAGTTCTGTGTTTCATAAACACTGTTTTGCTACAGGTCGAGTTAAGTTTCTATAATTTCGTTTAGTGTGTCTGCAACTTGACACAACAATAATTTATCATTTGTTTCATTATTGAGAGTTAATTGTTATGCTTATACGAAAACCGTTTTTGTTTCATGTGAACAATAATTCCTTCTTGAAACAAGATATATCAGCTTAACAATGGTATTCAAGGTAATGGAACCAACATGGATGAAGCCAGTGTAGTCAATGATGAGGTGGAGAAAGGTATTCAAGGTAATGGAACCAACATGGATGAAGCCAGTGTAGTCAATGATGAGGTGGAGAAAGGTATTCAAGGTAATGGAACCAACATGGATGAAGCCAGTGTAGTCAATGATGAGGTGGAGAAAGGTATTCAAGGTAATGGAACCAACATGGATGAAGCCAGTGTAGTCAATGATGAGGTGGAGAAAGGTATTCAAGGTAATGGAACCAACATGGATGAAGCCAGTGTAGTCAATGATGAGGTGGAGAAAGGTATTAAAGGTAATGGAACCAACATGGATGAAGCCAGTGTAGTCAATGGTGAGGTGGAGAAAGGTATTTAAGGTAATGGTACCAACATGGATGAAGCCAGTGTAGTCAATGATGAGGTGGAGAAAGGTATTCAAGGTAATGGAACCAACATGGATGAAGCCAGTGTAGTCAATGATGAGGTGGAGAAAGGTATTCAAGGTAATGGTACCAACATGGGTGAAGCCAGTGTAGTCAATGATGAGGTGGAGAAAGGTATTCAAGGTAATGGAACCAACATGGATGAATCCAGTGTAGTCAATGATGAGGTGGAGAAAGGTATTCAAGGTAATGGTACCAACATGGATGAAGCCAGTGTAGTCAATGATGAGGCGGAGAAAGGTATTCAAGGTAATGGTACCAACATGAATGAAGCCAGTGTAGTCAATGATGAGGTGGAGAAAGGTATTCAAGGTAATGGAACCAACATGGATGAAGCCAGTGTAGTCAATGATGAGGTGGAGAAAGGTATTCAGGGTAATGGAACCAACATGGATGAAGCCAGTGTAGTCAATGATGAGGTGGAGAAAGGTATTCAAGGTAATGGAACCAACATGGATGAATCCAGTGTAGTCAATGATGAGGTGGAGAAAGGTATTCAAGGTAATGGTATACCAACATGGATGAAGCCAGTGTAGTCAATGATGAGGTGGAGAAAGGTATTCAAGGTAATGGAACCAACATGGATGAAGCCAGTGTAGTCAATGATGAAGTGGAGAAAGGTATTCAAGGTAATGGAACCAACATGGATGAAGCCAGTGTAGTCAATGATGAGGTGGAGAAAGGTATTCAAGGTAATGGAACCAACATGGATGAAGCCAGTGTAGTCAATGATGAGGTGGAGAAAGGTATTAAAGGTAATGGAACCAACATGGATGAAGCCAGTGTAGTCAATGATGAGGTGGAGAAAGGTATTTAAGGTAATGGTACCAACATGGATGAAGCCAGTGTAGTCAATGATGAGGTGGAGAAAGGTATTCAAGGTAATGGAACCAACATGGATGAAGCCAGTGTAGTCAATGATGAGGTGGAGAAAGGTATTCAAGGTAATGGTACCAACATGGGTGAAGCCAGTGTAGTCAATGATGAGGTGGAGAAAGGTATTCAAGGTAATGGAACCAACATGGATGAATCCAGTGTAGTCAATGATGAGGTGGAGAAAGGTATTCAAGGTAATGGTACCAACATGGATGAAGCCAGTGTAGTCAATGATGAGGTGGAGAAAGGTATTCAAGGTAATGGTACCAACATGGATGAAGCCAGTGTAGTCAATGATGAGGTGGAGAAAGGTATTCAAGGTAATGGTACCAACATGGATGAAGCCAGTGTAGTCAATGATGAGGTGGAGAAAGGTATTCAGGGTAATGGAACCAACATGGATGAAGCCAGTGTAGTCAATGATGAGGTGGAGAAAGGTATTCAAGGTAATGGTACCAACATGGATGAAGCCAGTGTAGTCAATGATGAGGTGGAGAAAGGTATTCAAGGTAATGGTACCAACATGGATGAAGCCAGTGTAGTCAATGATGAGGTGGAGAAAGGTATTCAAGGTAATGGAACCAACATGGATGAAGCCAGTGTAGTCAATGATGAGGTGGAGAAAGGTATTCAAGGTAATGGTACCAACATGGTTGAAGCTGGGCATTCCCTGTCGAACAGTGCCGACATTACGAACTCAGACCATAATTTCCTGAACTTAGTTATCTTTGTTTCGTTACAACAGGTTAATGCCACAATGCAGTAACCGTGATTGTATATTGCATAATTTCTACTACCGGTACTTAAGATTTAAAATTACATAGTACTGTAGTGTTGTTTCACTTAAGAAATAAATGGGTATCCCTAATTCTGCATACATTTCACTGAGAATTATAATGTTCCATGTAATGATAAATCATTTTAACAGTTAACCATGCTCATCAATTTCAGCAATATATTGTTCTATTTGAGCAGATGATGAAAAGGTCTTTAAAATAACTTTTTATACAAGAAGTTTACATTGTACCATTGCAAATACTCAGGCAGAGCGATTATGACAGTTTAAAACCTATGAAAAAAAGCAACTTCTTGCTAAATTTATTAGATAATTATAGTCTTTTATAGCCAATTTTAACAACAGTCGTAATTCGCTTGGCTAACAATTATAATGTTCCATGTACTGATGAATCATAATAACAATTAATAGTCTATGGCAGTTTCCGTAATATTTTGTTCTATTTGAACAAATTACGAAAGTGTCCTTCAAATTGTCTTTTCTTATGACAGAAGCCACAATCGTTGTGGTTTTTTAAAGTTGCAGATGTCTGCATAAATGTTTTCTAAACATTATTGTTCTATTTTGTCCCACAAAAGAGTTTTTAGTACAAAATGCCAAGTCATCAAACTTTCTTTTTCGATTTTCTCCGTTTCGCCAAAATGTCGCATAGAACACTATACTTTCCAAGCGGCGAGATATCTATGGGTTCAGAGATGTAAACAACGTCATTCAGAAATCAGATGGAAACTTTCTGTTGAATTCTGCTGACGACGAAAGCAAAACAAGATTATTGGAGATCGATGCTAGTGCAGGCGGAATAGTTCGTCAATATCAGTCGCCACTCTATGAATACAGCGTTGCGGGTTTCGCAGATATTCATGGTAGAATCATGATAAATGATATATTCTGTAGTAGGATGGAGTTCCTGGACCGTGAATTCAATCCCCTGGAAATAACGGATCCACGGATGATAGGGGATGACTTGTATAGTCCCTCTGATATCCACTTCAACATGGAGAGGAATGAGATAGTGCGAGCTGAAAGATACAATTTTGATTTTGATACTGGGCTACATCAGACCACTGCTTTAAGTATCTATCGCCTCACGGAAGAATGAACCACTTCACTGGGTCGTTGTGAACTTGCACTTAACTGTTTAGATTTCTCCTGTAATGAACCTAATAACTTATCATGTCTAGGCCTACTATTATCGGTAATTTTAAACAATGGCTTTTCTAATTCGGTTAAACTTTTTCTGTCATTCGCTAACTGTTCTGTAATTTATCACTGAGCATTTTTATATTAAGCTGCTGTAACGTTTTTGCTTCATGGTCGTATCATATCATGTCATTAGAAAATGCCTGATTTCAAAGAGATGATATAAATGTAACGCTGAAATTTTTGCTCCGTTCATTCTGTTGATCCCTAATTCGAATCTTTTCTGTAGCACCTTTCTTTGTCTCTTTCCGGCAAGTGCTTGACGACCATTCTGTTTCATCATTGTTTCGAGTTTTAAGTCCTGCTATGAGTCTCTCTAAGGCACGGCTCTATATAAGTTGGAGATTACACATCTAGACCCTACGTTTGGAAAGTTCTGTTATTTCTCTAATCACATCAGGTGAGACAGAACCTGAACCAGACGAGAATGAATTTTCAGTACAACTGCACTTTATGCGCAGCACATAATTCACAATTCAGCAGCATCATGACGATATCCTACAACACTGAGAGGTTTACAGCTTAACATTTAGTACCGTTTGCTACACTTTGGTCGATGAAGTGGTCGGGGCCACACTGAAATCATTTCTGCCAACTTCTTTAGTGGATTTTCTTTATAAAAGGGTGCATGTTTCTTGAGGCGCACCTAAGCAGGACTGCACGAAAGCGTTGCTAGCCCGGGAGCTGTAACAATTGAGATTATAAGCCTTCCTGGACATGCATTCAGGTAACGCCAACAGACTACAACTTAGGTGTCCTTTGTTGAGAACATTAATAAGATACAGCCTCGCACGGAAATGGTTGTTTTAGAAGTGATACATGTAGATGCACCATCGCACGCCTACACACGCATGATAATGATAAGGTCGACAAATTGTCGGCGGCGACAGAGCGCCGACCAACGCAAATCTCTGTCCAGAATTCTACACAAACGATGAGAACAGTTTAGAATAATTTCTGAGGCTGTGAACTGTTTAGAATACTTTTGTGCCGTTGTGAACAGTTTATAATAATTTCTACTCGTTGGCATCAGATGTCGCTAAACCAGTGGTTCCCAAACCGTGGCCTGCGGGCCAAAAAGTGGCCCGCGAGGCTTCAAAAATGGCCCCTCAACCTCTCAAAGAATTTACAAAACTATATGCAAAAATTGACAATTTGAACAGGATGGAATACCTACATAATTATTTTCTATTAGGACTAGCCTAAATACTATTTTATTTGGACATTAAATAACATCAAACATTCCTATTGATTCAATTTTAACAATTTTATATGCTTTTAGTATATCTCTGGTCAAATTAAGCATAAAATAAACCAACAAATGTATCAGATTCGTTAGATTTCCGTGATTTCCGTGATCGAAGGCAAGATACAATGAGTCCCGATTCGCTTTCAGTAGGCCATAGCTATAATTTTTGCAATCTAATTGCTATGTATTCTTGTCTGAAAATAATTTTCTAATTAAGTTTTAATCATCCTAAACGTTTTATGTCACAAATATTTTTTTTTAAATGAGCGAGGAATAAAAACAAACACAGACGAAAATTTGAAGAAAATGTGAAAAATGTTGGTCGTGAATATAATGAAGAATGGAAAGACAAGAAGCTTACCTGTTTACCGTATTCTTGATCATGACCGAAAGCTTGATTTGTTGGGTGAAGCTGTTCTGTTGAAAAAATATAACATGGAAAGACACTTCAACAGTTACTGTAGGCCAATCACACAACCGCTACAACAAATCAGGCTATATTGAAAAACTGGCTTATAACAGGCCTATATTTTAAAAATTGCATAGGACTTAAAATTAGTAAAATTAAAGAGTTTATGCCTACAAATCTGATTTAATCATAAACATTACTATCTTTATTCACGCTAAAAGCTTAAAAGCCTTTTAGGACTTAAAGCCAATGCTGCAGCTCCTCAGCGAAACTCTCGGATGACTCGGCTGTTCATCGTTTACACACAAGCGACAGCCATGCAGTGAAGCTTGTAGGTGTTGAAATCGTCCAAAAAACGTGCAAAGTACTCGTGGTCTCCTCGGGAGACATCACAGAAACAAACCAGCTGGCAAGATATAGAATCCAAGTAGCATAGTCTTGTTCTAGTGTCAATTGTCCAATTAGTCTTAAAGTCTCCAAAAGAAGTACAAAGCAACCGCTTTGATTAGTTGTTACCAGAGACATAGCGACCACATGTTGCATAAAATGAAATATCATTCTTGAGCACGTAATTCCTCGCAAATAACTCTGCGGGCATCACATAATCGGGCAAGGACGCATTAATTACCCGAACAGTCAGAAAACGGCTGAAAACAAGAAAATTCCACATTTCCTTTAAACAAATACAGGCTGCACAGGAATCGCTGCCATGCAAGAACCAGAATATCGGATGGTGCCAGCGTTCATCCCGTATACAACGGAGGATGGGGACGCTTTTCGCCTTTGCTGTGAAGTTACGGCGCTATGCGTAAACTGATCATGTGTATTATAGAAATCAACAGTTTGCACTATCGAAGTAGAGATCAATGTTGTTGTTGTTAAACAACTAATTTAGTATTATTCGTACGCTTCTCTTTAGACACCTTTAAAATAGTTGCCAGATATGTTATTTAATGGTTTGCCCGTCTTCAGTGAGTATTGTCTTTCAGGGCACTATTAACAATTATTATGTCCGAATTGTGACCGTTGTAAAGGTATCCAAACAATTGGATCAACCAAACCTCCGAAGGTGTTTTAGGTTGGCGTGCTTTGTCAAACACCTCATCAAACTAGATAACGTACAACTGGTCACCTACAAGCACTTATATCAACAACAGCAACAACAGCAGCAACAACAACAACAAATGCAGCAACGACAACATCAGCACTAATAATGATAATAGCAATGATAATAACAATAATCATTATTATTATTATTATAATTATTATACAATAACATATTTTGGGTAAAACTGATTCCATCTATGTGATAATACAGACCTTTGCAGTTACGTTTCTTGCCCTGACATATCAGTTACATGTATACTCTCTCCATTGGCATCGAATTAACGACTGAATGATTTATTATTACAATTTTTATCAAAATCGTTAAACACAGCAATAATAGCCTAATTAATAAAACCAAATTCATATTCAGACTGCATCTTTCAACATAACGCCCTGCTTGTCTGTGGTTGGCCCGGCGATATGGAGTGGCTTCTCTCTTGAACTGCAACTGTTCCTTAGGTCACTCACTGAGACTCTGACACATTCTATAAGCACTTGAAAACTGTTCTTTTCGGCTGCGCTAAGTTCGGGAGCGCCTCTAAGCAGTTTCGCTGAAGAAATGCTATATAAATACTTGAATGAATAATCATTTAACGAAGAAGAGACTCATATTGCAATGAAATTACACCGGAAAATATATAAAAACTGCAATGCCGCAGGTGATTATAAAATATCCACACAAGTATAAAGTTTGCATAAAAGATCTGCTCTTTCTTCGTTTGTATTAAATGAAGAAAGTTTCCTACGATGATCACGGGCGCAACTCGTTTGATCGATCAACAGACGAAAACCGTTGAGTCTACACACCTTTAAATCGTTTTACAACATCTGTATAAATTTATGAATTGGCTCAACTGCCCTGTGTGAAACTTGGCCGCTGCTTGCACACTCCTGCAGTGCCAGTCTCAATTCCTGGAAAAGGAGGAGGGTGACGCTGATATCAACGAAACGCGAATCACTAGTTTACTGTAGTCGGCCCAGCATCGCATTAAGGTTAGTGCGGGTCAGAGCGTAGTGAATACTTTTCATTCCATAGTCTCCAATAACCCCTTCTATCAGCCCACCGGCCATCCAGGCACACATTTATATCTGCGGGACAGTGCGGGTCCATTAAGACGGTTAGTCAGAGTATTGCAGCACATTTATCACTCACCTTAACGCGTGACTAACTCGACCTGAAACATTGTCTTGCGCACATGTGGATAAAAAAGAAGACAGTTTGCAGACTGCAGGTAAACTCTGCGCATGACACCTGCAAGGTCAAACTGAGTACAGCGGACGTTTGCCAACCGGTTCCACTCACGTCGATGCCAACAAGGGCTCCCCTCCCTCCGCGTGTCAGTGCACACTCAGACGTGTTGACCGGCAGCAGAAGAGCAGAACTCCATTGAGCATGCGCAATGTTTGTCAGTTCGATCGAAGACCTTCTTCCACCATTGCAGCAGACAATCGATTGTATGAGACGACGAAACGTTGATCCACTGCATCACAGCATAGCACTCCCACGTGCACTCTGTCTTCTTATACCCGACTACATTTGATCGAACACCACTGAATCATCGCGCCATGAGCAATGTTCATGGTAGCAGTATAGGTGAATATAGTCATACCGCCAATCAATCAATCAATAGATCAATCCACCAAATCAATCCAAATCAATCAATGAATGCCTGTTTCTTTTAAGTCTCCATGTTTCACAGCCACACATTACTCACATGTCTTTAGTACTTCCATCTTTTGTCTCGATATAAGTGTGTGCGTTATAATTATATTGAGCACAAAATCGATTGGCACTGTATACAATTTCATGCTTAAATATATTTTTATATAATGTGGGGCGGGTGGTGTAGTCCATTCATTCATACATTCATTCATTCTGATAATTTATATAACGCCTCTTCAAGACATCTACTCAGTGGCGCTCTCGCCTTTGAGTGGCTATGTTTGTCGCCATGCAACCGAAGGGTTGCAGGTTCAAATCCACCTCAAGTCACCGCATAGGGACCCTGGGCAAGTCCTTCACTCGCAATTGTTCAGCGCTTCGGCGTGAAACTCCGATGCAGTGTCCGCTCTGTAGTCGGGAGCGCCTCTGAGTAGGAAGCTGGAAGGGGCGCTATGACAAGACTTAGTGCACACACAAACAATGTATATTATTTTGTCTTAAATATATATTATATATTATACATTACAATATTATATATAAAACTATATAGAAATTGTATATGGTGTGTTTGTAACAGAAGTCCAATATCTGATTATGTAATTGCTGCCTGCAAAAAGTGATATAAACATCGGCTCCCTTGAGGAGGCGCTATATAAATGCATACAAACGAATCGATTATTTCTATTGAACGTTATGAAGACGCCGATTCATTTCAGCGTCTAGAAGAGTCTAGATAAATGCATACACAGAATTATATAAAATTATTACCTATTATGTTTACCTGGCCTACGTACTTACATACTATGCAGAACCGTGCTTTCTCGGTGGTGGGACCCTCAACTGGAATTGTCTTCCTCTGACCCTCCGCTCTCTTTGTTAAAATCCTTCTCAGATTTTCTTTTATCATCTTAAAACAGTTTTTCTTGGCCGCGCTGAGGTTGGGATTGCCTCTGAGTAGCCCCTTGAAGAGGTGCTATATAAATGCATATAATGAATGAATATAATGAATACATAGGATATACATACACGAACATTATGTGCAAAACCATTATTCTAGAACATTTACAATAACAAACGGGGCATGGAATCCAACCAATTAACGTGATTTTAAATTGGAATTTGAGAGGAAGTGACGCAGTTCTGATGCAAGGATTGGTCGAAAATCCTTGAAAATCGACTCAGTAGAAGTGTAGGAAGAAGATGGTGAATCTGCTGTGGAATCATAAAGACGTCGTACACTTTTTTTAGCATCAGCAGAATATCGTCCGCTGTGAACGAAGGATTCGCAGTTGTAAGCGAGGATCGATCCAGTAGACCAGAGATTGCGGACCAAAGACTTATTTTGCTATTTGATGAAATTTTCTTCTTGTGACACTTAACATAACATCGGCTAGTTAGCGCATTTCTTGAAGAAGCGCCATATAAATACTCGGAATAAATTTTAAAAAATAAAGAATAAAAAGTTTAGGATTCCTTGAGTTCCTGTTGACCAAATCCTCCCAATTGATACGTCGCATCCCTTTGACGATAGATAACGACGTTTGTTTGCTCCTTCTATCGGTGTGAAGATAACTTTGAGATGGTTATCCCTGGCTATACGGCCTCATTCGCCGATGTGAAGAAACTTATAAGTGACTCGCACTTAACAGCATTTTCACCATGACAGCCGCTACTAAGTGTAGGCCTATCGCGTGCTAATTCCATAGCGAACACTTGGTTAGGTGGCGCCTTCTAAGTTAAGCGCTTATGGCTTGGGCTTTTTACGAACAAAATTCTGCATTTAAGTCTTCTTTCTCACCTACGTTATCATGAAGACTAATAAAGAAATTATGCTGCTTCAAGGCGATGAAAGTGTTAAGAAATTGTGCTCTTTTGGAGAAGAAATTTTGAAGATGCAACAATGAGTTTAAACACCTTTAAATGGTTTTATTAAAAAAAAAAAAAATAGTAATAATAATCTTTTATTTAATTGAGCGCCTGCAAACGCACTGCGCTTTACATTTACAAGTTATACAGTAATCTTAATTAAACTTAACTACTAACTGAACAGACAGCTTTGCAATTACACGGCGCTAATAGCAGCCTACAAAGCATTTCCGCCCAACGGGGGCTCGAACCTGCTACCTCTCGCACTCTTGGCCAGCGTGTTAACCATTACTCTACCGGGCATAGGCGGAG
Source organism: Lumbricus terrestris (assembly GCA_949752735.1). Taxonomy (NCBI): domain Eukaryota; kingdom Metazoa; phylum Annelida; class Clitellata; order Crassiclitellata; family Lumbricidae; genus Lumbricus; species Lumbricus terrestris. The sequence continues at coordinate 70,439,753 of OX457039.1, forward strand.
ACCTGCGCCGAGAATTGGGGGGGACGGAAAGACGCGAGATTTTCCGAAAATTTCTGACGACCGGCGAAATCTCGGAAAATTTTCTATTTTCGCCGCCAAAAAAGTTGATGACCTTTTTTTTTTTTTTTTTTTTTTTAGTCATCCGGCCAAATCTCGCCCAAATCCCGAAGAAATTTTCTATTTTCGCCGCCAAAAAAGTTGATGACCTTTTTTTTTTTTTTTTTTTTTAGTCATCCGGCCAAATCTCGCCCAAATCCCGAAAAATTTTCTATTTTCGCCGCCAAAAAAGTTGATGACTTTTTTTTTTTTTTTTTTTTTTTTTTAGTCATTTGGCCAAATCTCGCCCAAATCCCGAAGATATTTTCTATTTTCGCCGCCCAAACAAGTCTTGACGCTCAAACATTGGGGGGGACAAATGCATGGGCCGTCCCCCCCAACACTTTTATTGGGGGGGACCGTCCCCCCCTGTCCCCCCCTAGGTCTCCGCCACTGCTACCGGGCCCCCCCCGGATATAAATATAAAAGGCAAATTCACTTGCATCATGCCTTGGTGGGTTAATATCACCGTGTATCATTGTTTTCTTAATTAAGAGTTCAGTCTAGACTGGCACGCGTCAAAATTAATAGGTGAGACCGTAACAGCTCATGGTTATATCAATATTCCTGATTGGCATTTGTCAGTCAGTGTCGAGTATTCAGGCTGGTCGATTCCTACTCTCAGTGGGAAGGATAGTGCTCTCAATCTCAATTTTCTCGCTCCCCTCCATCATGCAAAGCGAAGCTTTTTCTGTAGTTGGCACGGCGGTATGGAATGGCCTCCCTCTTGACTTGCACCTGTTTCCTAGGTCACTCTCTGATAAGCCCTATGAGCACTTGCAAACTATTTTTCGCCATTCTGGAATCGGGAGCATCTCTGAGTTGTTTTCTTGAAGAGTGGCTGTATATAAGTAGGCTACTTGAATGAATGAATGAATGAATAAATGAATGAATAAATGAATAAATGAATATTGATGGTGATTGTGTCCCTGTTTAATTTTTTACCATGATTTTATCTAATATTGCTGTCGTTTATGTAAGAGGGGCAATGAGCAACTCTATGAATGTCTGAATTCCCACAAGACAATTTTGAATTTCATCAGCAGTAGGCCTAGGTACATGCAGAACTCGTGGCCTCACCCAATTTAATAGACTAAGAGCCCATAACCAACGACAATGTTGCCGACAATGACACGTGGCATAGACGAAAATTGCAATTTTAAGGAATTATTGTAGCTTCACACGCCATTATTTTCCTTCACATCCTCGATGGTAAATTACCACCAATCGAATGACAATGTTCTTTTTACTAGTTTTAACTGCGTAGAGATGCTTCTACAATTGCACAAATCTATTTTTAACTGACCTGGTGTGTAAGCTACTCTCCTCTCGTCGGTAAAGAGCTGGCGATGAGCGAAAGAAAGAGGGAAAAAGAAACAGGGAACCTCAGACTGAAAGGTCTGAGGTTCATTCCAATGAAAAATCACGTGACCACGCGCTAGAAAAAGTGCTATACATTGCGCTACCGGGCCTCCCTAAACAATTACTGAGTACGATTAGTCTGAAATCAATGCACAAACCCGATGAAGATCGATAGTGTAGGCTGCATAAATGTTGACCCTGGCGAAGATGTATGAGTTTTTTGCTCCATGTAGAAACCTATTACACTTACATGCAGGTCACGTGATGTGTCGCTAATGGCAGGTCGAATGGTGATTGTCATGACACACACCTCTACAGCTGCGACCCTTTATTGAACGCACTGCCACATACATCCAGTGTATCTAGGGAATGACTTCCTGTCTGGTGTCTGTCTGTCTGTCTGACTAACTGTCTGTGTGTCTGCCTACCTTTGGATGTGTCTGCGTGTCTGTGTACGTCTGTCTTGGTGTCTCCCAATATATATGCCTCTCACTCACTGTCGCCATATTTCTACCATTGTATGTCTCTCTCCTGTGTGCCCGGGCTCCGTCTTTGTGTCTCTGCATGTCTTTGTCTGTCTGAGTTGGTTCGTCTGCCTGTCGCTGTGCGTGTGTGTGTGTTTCTGCTTCAGACTCTCATCGTCTAACCGTCTCTTTCTCTTTCAACCGTCCGTTATTCCATTCCATTGTCTCGCTGTCTCCTTCTGTACCTCAGGTTGCCATCGTACCCATCGACAGCTAATTGCACAGGTATGTAGGAACGGCGAAGGGAAGAGGAGCCAGGATTAAAGGGGAGGGCAGGGGAGGGCAGGGGAGGGAGGCGGCGACATCAAAACATCTGACCGATCTGCAAATGGCGCCGATCGTCGCCATGACGACAGCCGACGCCGCAGCCAAAGAAAACATCTTTGACGACACAACAGAGACGCAAGAGCGAGTTCGATTGGATCGACCTGTCTCAAAAGACATACATTGACCTATAATATGCATACATGTACATAAATTCATACATGCATACATGCATACGTGTGTGTACATGCCTACATTCAAACGCGCGTACATACACGCGTACTACATACACTGTAGCCTACATTCATACACACAATAATATTTACTTGCATACATACGTACGTAGATACAATGATGATACATGTGTGCTTGTAAGCATACATTTGTGCATACGTCTATACATACATAAACACAGAGCAACATTTTTGGAATGTAGATAGAGACAAACGGACATAGGCGTAGGAGGCGGGGTCCAGGGGGCAGATGCCCCCTCCCCACAATTTCGGGCAGATGTGTTTTTCGGGCAAAGCAGGCACTTTCTTACTTTTTCTCGGGCAAACAGACACGGGAGGATTTTTTTCTGACACACAGGGTAAAGAGCTATATTTTCAGACGATAGGTAAGAGACGACTAAAAAAGGTCATCAGTTATTTCGGCGCCTGGGAACTGAGATATTTCGCCTGGGAAATCGGAATGACCAAAAAAAGTCGTCAGAAAATTTGGCCCAAGAACAAATGATGCAGAAAGTCACGCGGTCCGCCAAAAATTTTGAAAGTTAATTTCACGGGGAATAGTAAAATCTTTGCCCACACTGCCGAAATGTCCCCTACGCCTATGCAAACGGATACAAACAAAGATACAATTGCCTACCTACCTACCTGCCTACCTACCTACCTACGTATACCTTCCTACCTACCTACATACATGCATACATACATACATACATACATACATACATACATACATACATACATACATACATACATACATACATACATACATACATGCATGCATACATACATACATACATACATACATACACACAGACATACATACATACATACATACATACATACATACATACATACATACATACATACATACATACATACATACATAATATACATACATAATGCATACATACATACATAATGCATATATGCATACATATACATACATACATACATACATACATACATACATACATACATACATACATACATACATACATACATACATACATACATACATACATACATACATACATACATACATACATTCATACATACATACATACATGGAAGTATACACATATAAAAATATACGTAGGCCTACATACACACATTAGCTACACCAGTAAGCGAGAGCGGCATTCGTCTGTTGGTTGCAACGGACTGCGGTTCAAGCCCCGGGCTGGGAGTTGACATTCAGAGATTTAGATATCTCGGGCTAGCACGTGTGGGACGCAGGGGCGCAAGCTCCTGCGGAGGGACCTTGGGCAAGTTGCTTGCCCATCATTGCCTGTGGGGAAGGCAACGGGAAACCACCTCACTCATCTCATCCCCAGGGGCGTAAAGCCAATGAACCTGCCTTCGGGCAGAGCACCATTGTCATCATCACATACACACGCGTACATACTTAGACATAATTGTATTCATATGGATTCATACATTATACATCCATGCATGAGTGAATCTTAGTCAATTGCGTCTGTTTAATGTGATAGCACAACTGCCTTCAATGCTTCGCTTATCTAATGTTGCCGGAACAATCATCCTTTCTGCCAACCGGGATATTTTATAGAAGAATATTCTACTCCGTCTATTATAATAGAACCAGCATTCGATACTAAAATACCGAAAGGAATGACAACCGCTTGCAACTCTACCGTCCAACCGTTACAACACGAAGGCATACACTGTAGCTTTCACCCACGTTAATCGATAAGCTTACATGTACTACACAATATCGAGTTTTCTCTCGGTCGCTCGAATCTCACGAGGGCCTACGGGCGATAGGGTGACCATCACGTGGGCATGTAGGCTAGCGTGGCGCTATTAGCATAATCTCGCGTCCGTTAGCGAAATATCGCGAGATCTTGGTCTCGTTTGCGGTTATTTTTTGCGAGTTACTAAAGGAGAGGCAACTCTTTTCTGCACTTGCGTAGTGCGTGAGCGCAAAACGTCAAAGTAGCTGGAAAGCATAGGACGTTATTTCAACACTCGTTTTGTAATTGGTAAACATAGTAACAAGATGTGCGCTATATGAAAGAGATTGACAGTAAGCTGGAGGTCGGCAGTTTAGACCAAAAAAACGTGATAGGTCTACCTATGTAGGTATTTTC